>JAWRVZ010000382.1:0-30000 GCA_037043235.1 Rhodeus uyekii | reverse complement strand
CATTATTCCGACTTTCATTGTTTCGACTTTCATTGTCTCGACTTTCATTATTCTGACTTTCATTATCTCGACTTTCATTATTCCGACTTTCATTGTTTCGACTTTCATTATCTCGACTTTCATTATTCCGACTTTCATTATCTCGACTTTCATTATTCCGACTTTCATTGTTTCGACTTTCATTGTCTCGACTTTCATTATTCCGACTTTCATTATCTCGACTTTCATTATTCCGACTTTCATTATCTCGACTTTCATTATTCCAACTTTCATTATCTCGACTTTCATTATTCCGACTTTCATTGTTTCGACTTTCATTGTCTCGACTTTCATTATTCCGACTTTCATTATCTCGACTTTCATTATTCCGACTTTCATTGTTTCGACTTTCATTGTCTCGACTTTCATCATCTCGACTTTCATTATTCCGACTTTCATTATCTCGACTTTCATTATTCCGACTTTCATTATCTCGACTTTCATTATTCCGACTTTCATTATCTCGACTTTCATTATTTCGACTTTCATTGTCTCGACTTTCATTATTCCGACTTTCATTATCTCGAGTTTCATTATTCCGACTTTCATTATCTCGACTTTCATTATTCCGACTTTCATTATTCCGACTTTCATTATCTCGACTTTCATTATCTCGACTTTCATTATTCCGCCTTTCATTATCTCGAGTTTCATTATTCCGACTTTCATTATCTCGACTTTCATTATTCCGACTTTCATTGTTTCGACTTTCATTGTCTCGACTTTCATTATTCTGACTTTCATTATCTCGACTTTCATTATTTCGACTTTCATTATTTCGACTTTCATTATCTCGACTTTGCCATGATTATGATTGATCAAAGCATGATTGTTTCCCACACGTGTGACGCTGCACGTGTGGCCGGACTCTGGGATTATCCCGGATTCCTGCTTCAGCGAGAGGATGGAGGATGGAAACGCAACGCATCATGAATCGTTGATTGCCAGCGTCAGACATGCAGCCGTTATGTGTGTGTGTGTGTGTGTGTGTGTGTGTGTGTGTGCTGTAAACATTGCCTCGCTTTCTGAGATCTCAGCAGGTGATCTTTACAGCTTTCCATGCAACGTGGCAGCAAGAGTGTGTGTGTGTGTTTCTGTGAGTGTGTGTGTTTGTC
Organism: Rhodeus uyekii; assembly: GCA_037043235.1. Classification (NCBI taxonomy): domain Eukaryota; kingdom Metazoa; phylum Chordata; class Actinopteri; order Cypriniformes; family Acheilognathidae; genus Rhodeus; species Rhodeus uyekii. Next base: position 28,846 of record JAWRVZ010000382.1, on the reverse strand, counting down.
AATGTGTGTGAGTGTGTGTGTGAGTGAGGGCAAGAGTGTGTAAGTGTTTGTGAGTGTGAGTGTGAGTATATGCATGTGAGTGTGTCTGTGTGTGTGTGTGTGTGTGTGTGAGTGAGTGTGTGTGTAAGTGAGCGTATGTGTGAGTGTGTGTGAGAGGGTGTGTGTGAGTGTGAGTGTGTGAGCATATGTCTGTGTTTTTTTGAGTGTGTGTGTGTGCAAGGGTGTGTGAGTGTGTGTGTGAGTGTATATGTGTGTGTGTGTGTGTGTGATTGTGTGTGTATGTTAGCGTGTGTGTGTGTGTGTGTGTGTGAGAGAGTGTGAGTATGTGTGTGTGAGAGAGAGTGTGAGTGTGTGTGTGTGTGTGTGAGAGAGAGAGAGAGTGTGAGAGAGTGTGAGTGTGTGTGTGTGTGTGTGTGTGTGTGTGTGTGTGTGTGTGTGTGTGTGTGTGTGAGTGTGTGTGAGACAGAGTGTGAGTGTGAGTGTGTGTGTGTGTGAGAGAGAGAGTGTGAGAGAGAGTGTGAGTGTGTGTGTGAGTGTGTGTGTGTGTGTGTGTGTGTGTGTGTGTGAGTGTGTGTGAGACAGAGTGTGTCTGTGTGTGTGTGAGAGAGAGTGTGTGTGTGTGTGTGTGTGTGTGTGTGTGTGTGTGTGTGTGTGTGTGTGTGTGACCACGCTGTGCATCGGTGTCTCCGGTCAGAGACATGTTCTCGTCTCTCATCAGGACGGGCAGCAGTAACTCATTCCAGCGGTCGGAGCATCTTCATGATCACTGTAATTCGGACACTGTGAGAACAAAGACAGGTTTGGCTTCAGAACAACTGCTCTTACGAAATCACGAAACGAGGCGTAAATCAACATGTGAAGGGTAAACATCCAGCTCTTTAACGATAGAGTGAGTGAACAACATCGGCACAGAAACTGAGAACAAACCAGTGGTTACTCAGAGGTCAAAGAGGTCACGGGCAGAGAAAAGCTTGCTATATAACTGCACGCGCAGTGTGACGTTCAGGGAAGACGGCCATTCTCACGCCCCCGCCCTGCTCGCCACACACCCCCACCACCCCTCGAGACGGAGCTCTCCTGAAGCCTCCTCTCCTGAGCGTCCCCAGACCTCCAGATATAGAGTTACAGAGGGAACGGAACGTATTCAGACCCGCTTACATTTGTCACTCTTTGTCATATTGCAGCTATTTGCTCGAATGTGTGAACACTCTGAATACTGAGAACATGAGATATTTCAGTTTTTCTTTTTTAATAAATCTGCAAAAGTGTGTTGTTCTGTCAGTATGGGGTGTGTGTGTACATTAATGAGAAACAAAAATGAACTACGGTAAAATGATTTTAGTAAATGGTTGCAATATCACAAAGAGTGAAAAATGTAAGGGGTCTGAATACTTTCCGTTCCCACGGTCTCTATGGAGGCCTCCGCTCCCTCGAGCTCCGCCTGAGCAGGTGAGTGTGGAGCATTGCTGTGCCTCCTCTCGTTTTAGAGAGTCGTCATGCCGAGGCCTCCAGTGTCGTTAGGCTTCCTCTCGCAATGAAGAGAGTTATACTTATCTATTGAGGCCTCCGGTCATATAGCTGCGAGTTGTAGTTGTCTCCTTGTAAGCTCGAGTCTAGGGTGTGACAGTCCTGAGGCTCCAGTGTTAGAGTCTCAGGCCTCCTCTCTCTACAGAAGTCAGATTCGTTGATGCCTCTGCTCTCCTGAGCTACACTAGGCAGCTGTAAGTGAAGCGTCTCTGAGCCTCCTCCCTGTCCCGAGTGTTGGGCACTATCAGGACTCTTCTCCATCTACAGTCGTCCTGCTGAGGCCTAAAGCTCCTAAAGCTCGGCAGGCGGTTAGGCAGTATGTTGGTGGTTAGACTCCCAAGAGTGTTGTAGGCCTCGTCTCGTTGCGAGAGTCTAAGTATCGAGGCCTCCATTCTGACATGACTCAACATGACTCAACTCAACACAACACAACACAACACAACACAACACGACTCAACTCAACACAACACAACAACACAAAACAACATGACTCAACTCAACACAACACAACACAACACAACATGACTCAACTCAACACAACACGACTCAACTCAACACAACACAACATGACTCAACTCAACACAACACGACTCAACACAACACAACACGATTCAACTCAACACAACACAACAACACAAAACAACATGACTCAACTCAACACAACACAACACAACACAACATGACTCAACTCAACACAACACGACTCAACTCAACACAACACAACATGACTCAACTCAACTCAACACAACACGACTCAACACAACACGACTCAACACAACACAACACAACAACACAAAACAACATGACTCAACTCAACACAACACATCACAACACGACTCAACTCAACACAACACGACTCAACACAAAACAACACGACTCAACTCAACTCAACACAACACGACTCAACACAACACAACACAACACAACATGACTCAACTCAACACAACACGACTCAACTCAACACAACACAACACGACTCAACTCAACAAAACACAACACAACTCAACTCAACTCAACTCAACTCAACTCAACACAACTCAACACAACTCAACACAACTCGACTCGACTCGACTCGACTCAACACGACTCAACTCAACACAACACAACTCAACACAACACAACATTACTCAACTCAACACAACACAACACGACTCAACACAACACGACTCGACTCGACTCAGCTCAACACAGCACAACACAACACAACACAACACAACATGACTCAACACAACACAACACAACACAACACGACTCAACACAACATGACTCAACTCAACACAACACAACACGACTCAACTCAACACAACACGACTCAACACAACACAACACGACTCAACTCAACACAACACAACACGACTCAACTCAACTCAACACAACACAACACGACTCGACTCAACACAACTTAACTCAACACAACACAACACGACTCAACTCAACTCAACACAAGACAACACAACACAACACAACACGACTCAACTCAACACAACACAACATGACTCAACTCAACACAACACAACACGACTCAACTCAACTCAACACAACACAACACGGCTCAACTCAACTCAACACAACACGACTCAACTCAACTCAACACAACACAACACGACTCAACTCAACACAACACAACACAACACAACACAACTCAACACAACACAACACAACACAACACGACTCAACTCAACTCAACTCAACTCAACACAACATGACTCAACTCAACTCAACACACAACACAACACGACTCAACTCAACACACAACACAACACAACTCAACACAACACAACACAACACGACTCAACTCAACTCAACTCAACTCAACACAACATGACTCAACTCAACACAACACAACACAACACAACATGACTCAACTCAACACAACACAACAAGACTCAACTCAACACAACACAACACAAAATGACTCAACTCAACACAACACAACACGACTCAACACAACATGACTCAACACAACACAACACAATACAACACAACACGACTCAACACAACACAACACAACATGACTCAACTCAACACAACACAACACGACTCAACTCAACACAACACAACACAACACAACACGACTCAACTCAACTCAACACAACACAACATGACTCAACTCACAACACAATACGACTCAACTCAACACAACACAACACAACACAATATAACTCAACAGAACACAACACAACAGAACACAACACAACATAACTCTACTCAACTCAACAAAATTTAACATTTCACGAGTTCACACTTATAAATGATTCAGGAGCAATAAATGGTAAGCATATTTGGCGTGCTGTCCAAGGAGAGGGCTCCGAGCTCGGTATTTAGCCTGAACCTGGAGCACTCCCCCCGTATCCTGACTTTGATAGGAACAATTAAGTGTGAGGAGTTGGGGTGGTGGAGGGATGCCGAAAAATGTCAAGAGCTGTAGGTGAGTCAAACATGTCTATATATACATGCTTCCTCTCCTGCTGATAGGATGAGGTGTAATTGCGTTAATCCTTTGAACGTGCTCCTCCCGAACTTTGTTAATAAAACATCATGACTCAAATCAAAACAATATACAGTAATACCTCGGTTTAGGAGCGACTTGGTATATGAGTAAATCGGTGTACAAGAAAAATTTTTCCTCACCCATGCGCATTTTTGTGTGTAAAAAGTCCTTTCGCTCAGCATCCTTGTGCGCATTTTTACTGGAAATATCCTAATGACAGCCTCTCATAACACAGTCACGCGGTTCCAACCACTTTATCACCCCTTAACTCATTCATTCTCTCAGCGTCGCTTGGTTTGGCTGCATCATTCACCACAGTGATACTTTTATAAGTGATTTACAGCGGTTTTTACCTCCTATTCCTAACATTAATTAATTGTGATCGCTATTGTTCACGTAGTGAAATATACACGTACAGTACCTCTAAGCAGTGACTGTCACAGTTCATGAATTCATTGTCTCCTAGTTCTGCCTGAGTGAGTGTGTGTGTGTGTGTGTGTGTGGTCACTGAACACCTGATTCTCATACCATCTGCAGCTCCCGTGAATTTGTTCTTTCGCGGCTCCCGTGAATTCGTTCTTTAGCGGCTCCTGTGAATTCGTTCGTTCGCGGCGTCCTTGAGTTTCTTCTTTCGCAGCTCCCGTGTTCCACGACTTTCACTCTGGATTATCACTTCATTTGTTTTTTGCACTATTATAATAAATTCACTCATTTGCTCTCATCCTTGCTTTCCCCGCTCCCCCCTCCTCCCTCCTATCTCTCCTCCACACATGTTGCTCAAAGCTGAAGTGCATTACAGTAAATTGTCAAGTATTTTTAGAGTTTAATTGTCAACTATTAATTAGTATTTATATGAGATCTTAATGGTTACAATTTTAACTGCAATTACTAGGGTAAAACCAAAAAAATATTTAAAATGGGCATTTGTGGAAGTGTGGAACAAATTAATTGATTTTTAGTGCATTCTTATGGGGTGATTTGTTTTGGTGTACGAGCATTAACGAATTAAACTCTTAAACCGAGGTATTACTGTAACTCTACTCAACTCAACACAACACAATATAACTATACTCAACTCAACTCAACACAACACAGTATAACTCTACTTAACACAAAACAATATAACTATACTCAATTCAACACAACACAACACAACATGACTCAACTCAACACAGTATAACTCTACTTAACACAAAACAATATAACTATACTCAATTCAACACAACACAACACAACATGACTCAACTCAACACAATATAACGCTACTCAACTCAACACAATATAACTATACTTAACTCAACACAACATAACTCTACTCAACTCAACAAAACACAATATAACTCAACACAACACAATATAACTCAACTCAACACAACATATCTCTACTCAACTCAAATCAACACAATATAACTCTACTCAACACAATATAACTCTACTCAACTCAACACAATATAACTCTACTCAACCCAACACAACATAACTTCAACTCAACACAATAAAACTCTACTCAACTCAACACAACATAACTCTACTCAACTCAACACAACACAATATAACTCAACTCAACTCAATATAACTCTACTCAACACAATAAAACTCTACTCAACTCAATACAACATAACTTCAACTCAACACAATAAAACTCTACTCAACTCAACACAACATAACTCTACTCAACTCAACACAACACAATATAACTCAACTCAACTCAATATAACTCAACTCAACTCAACACAACATATCTCTACTCAACTCAAATCAACACAATATAACTCTACTCAACACAATATAACTCTACTCAACTCAACACAATATAACTACTCAACTCAATACAACATAACTTCAACTCAACCCAATAAAACTCTACTCAACTCAACACAATATAACTCTACTCAACACAATATAACTCTACTCAACTCAACACAATATAACTCTACTCAACTCAACACAATATAACTCAACACACACACATGACCTGAAGAATCACACACACACACACACACACACACACACACACACACACACACACACACACACACACACACACACACACACACACACACACACGATCTGAGGAATTACACACTCTTTCACACACACACACACACACACACACACACACACACACACACACACACACGATCTGAGGAATCACACACACTCATCAGGGAGGTTTTGCTTGAGGACAGCTCGCCCTCTTGTGTCCAGTTTCATAATTTCTTGTCTAAACCTCCTCACCATCTGTGATTTAATGAAGACATGTTCAGATGCAAATTACTTTATGATTTTAATTGGTACATAAATACATTTTCCATCATATACTGTGTGACATCTTTAAAATAATCTTATAAAATATCAAAAATATGCTTCTTTACAAAAACACACATAAGGTCTTTAGAAACTGAATCTCTGTTCTGCTGTTCTGTTTTTCTAATGTTCTGTTGTTTTGATGTTCTGTTGTTCTAATGTTTTGTTTGATGTTCTGATGATGTTTTGTTGTTCTGATGTTGTTCTAATGTTCTGATGTTCTGTTTTTCTAATGTTCTGTTGTTTTGATGTTGTTCTGCTGTTCTATTGTTTTGATGTTCTGTTTTTCTAGTGTTCTGCTGTTATGTTTTTCGAATGTTCTGTTGTTTTGATGTTCTGTTGTTCTGATGTTCTGTTGTTTTGATGTTCTGCTGTTCTGATGTTGTTCTAATGTTCTGATTTTCTAATGTTCTGTTGTTTTGATTTTCTATTGTTCTGATGTTGTTCTGCTGTTCTGTTGTTTTGATGTTCTGTTTTTCTAATGTTCTGCTGTTCTGTTTTTCTAATGTTCTGTTGTTTGATGTTCTGATGATGTTCTGTTTTTCTAATGTTCTGATGATGTTCTGTTTTTCTAATGTTCTGTTGTTTTGATGTTCTGTTGTTCTTATGTTTTGTTTGATGTTCTGATGATGTTTTGTTGTTCTGATGTTGTTCTAATGTTCTGATGTTCTGTTTTTCTAGTGTTCTGTTGTTTTGATGTTGTTCTGCTGTTCTATTGTTTTGATGTTCTGTTTTTCTAATGTTCTGCTGCTATGTTTTTCGAATGTTCTGTTGTTTGTTGTTCTGATGATGTTCTGTTTTTCTAATGTTCTGCTGTTCTGTTTTTCTAATGTTCTGTTGTTTGATGTTCTGATGATGTTCTGTTTTTCTAATGTTCTGATGATGTTCTGTTTTTCTAATGTTCTGATGTTCTGTTTTTCTAATGTTCTGTTATTTTGATGTTCTGTTGTTTTGATGTTCTGATGATGTTCTGTTGTTCTGATGTTGTTCTAAAGTTCTGTTGTTCTGATGATCTATTGTTCTGATGTTGTTCTGCTGTTCTGTTGTTTTCTGTTCTGTTTTTCGAATGTTCTGTTGTTTGTTGTTCTGATGATGTTCTGTTTTTCTAATGTTCTGCTGTTCTGTTTTTCTAATGTTCTGTTGTTTGATGTTCTGATGATGTTCTGTTTTTCTAATGTTCTGATGATGTTCTGTTTTTCTAATGTTCTGATGTTCTGTTTTTCTAATGTTCTGTTATTTTGATGTTCTGATGATGTTCTGTTGTTTTGATGTTCTGATGATGTTCTGTTGTTCTGATGTTGTTCTAAAGTTCTGTTGTTCTGATGATCTATTGTTCTGATGTTGTTCTGCTGTTCTGTTGTTTTCTGTTCTGTTTTTCTAATGTTCTGTTGTTTTGATGTTCTGATGATGTTTTGTTGTTCTGATGTTGTTCTAATGTTCTGATGTTCTGTTTTTCTAGTGTTCTGTTGTTTTGATGTTGTTCTGCTGTTCTATTGTTTTGATGTTCTGTTTTTCTAATGTTCTGCTGCTATGTTTTTCGAATGTTCTGTTGTTTGTTGTTCTGATGATGTTCTGTTTTTCTAATGTTCTGCTGTTCTGTTTTTCTAATGTTCTGTTGTTTGATGTTCTGATGATGTTCTGTTTTTCTAATGTTCTGATGATGTTCTGTTTTTCTAATGTTCTGATGTTCTGTTTTTCTAATGTTCTGTTATTTTGATGTTCTGATGATGTTCTGTTGTTTTGATGTTCTGATGATGTTCTGTTGTTCTGATGTTGTTCTAAAGTTCTGTTGTTCTGATGATCTATTGTTCTGATGTTGTTCTGCTGTTCTGTTGTTTTCTGTTCTGTTTTTCGAATGTTCTGTTGTTTGTTGTTCTGATGATGTTCTGTTTTTCTAATGTTCTGCTGTTCTGTTTTTCTAATGTTCTGTTGTTTGATGTTCTGATGATGTTCTGTTTTTCTAATGTTCTGATGATGTTCTGTTTTTCTAATGTTCTGATGTTCTGTTTTTCTAATGTTCTGTTATTTTGATGTTCTGTTGTTTTGATGTTCTGATGATGTTCTGTTGTTCTGATGTTGTTCTAAAGTTCTGTTGTTCTGATGATCTATTGTTCTGATGTTGTTCTGCTGTTCTGTTGTTTTCTGTTCTGTTTTTCTAATGTTCTGTTGTTTTGATGTTCTGATGATGTTTTGTTGTTCTGATGTTGTTCTAATGTTCTGATGTTCTGTTTTTCTAGTGTTCTGTTGTTTTGATGTTGTTCTGCTGTTCTATTGTTTTGATGTTCTGTTTTTCTAATGTTCTGCTGCTATGTTTTTCGAATGTTCTGTTGTTTGTTGTTCTGATGATGTTCTGTTTTTCTAATGTTCTGCTGTTCTGTTTTTCTAATGTTCTGTTGTTTGATGTTCTGATGATGTTCTGTTTTTCTAATGTTCTGATGATGTTCTGTTTTTCTAATGTTCTGATGTTCTGTTTTTCTAATGTTCTGTTATTTTGATGTTCTGATGATGTTCTGTTGTTTTGATGTTCTGATGATGTTCTGTTGTTCTGATGTTGTTCTAAAGTTCTGTTGTTCTGATGATCTATTGTTCTGATGTTGTTCTGCTGTTCTGTTGTTTTCTGTTCTGTTTTTCGAATGTTCTGTTGTTTGTTGTTCTGATGGTGTTCTGTTTTTCTAATGTTCTGCTGTTCTGTTTTTCTAATGTTCTGTTGTTTGATGTTCTGATGATGTTCTGTTTTTCTAATGTTCTGATGATGTTCTGTTTTTCTAATGTTCTGATGTTCTGTTTTTCTAATGTTCTGTTATTTTGATGTTCTGATGATGTTCTGTTGTTTTGATGTTCTGATGATGTTCTGTTGTTCTGATGTTGTTCTAAAGTTCTGTTGTTCTGATGATCTATTGTTCTGATGTTGTTCTGCTGTTCTGTTGTTTTCTGTTCTGTTTTTCTAATGTTCTGTTGTTTTGATGTTCTGATGATGTTCTGTTGTTCTGATGTTGTTCTAAAGTTCTGTTGTTCTGATGATCTATTGTTCTGATGTTGTTCTGCTGTTCTGTTGTTTTCTGTTCTGTTTTTCTAATGTTCTGTTGTTTTGATGTTCTGATGTTGTTCTGCTGTTCTGTTGTTTTCTGTTCTGTTTTTCTAATGTTCTGTTATTTTGATGTTCTGATGATGTTCTGTTGTTTTGATGTTCTGATGATGTTCTGTTGTTCTGATGTTGTTCTAAAGTTCTGTTGTTCTGATGATCTATTGTTCTGATGTTGTTCTGTTCTGTTTTTCTAATGTTCTGTTATTTTGATGTTCTGATGATGTTCTGTTGTTCTGATGTTCTATTGTTCTGATGTTGTTCTGCTGTTCTGTTGTTTTCTGTTCTGTTTTTCTAATGTTCTGATGATGTTCTGTTTTTCTAATGTTCTGTTGTTTTGATGTTTTCTGTTCTGTTGTTCTAATGTTCTGATGATGTTCTGTTGTTCTAATGTTCTGTCGGCAGCATGTGAAGTCTGCTGATCTTTGTTACACTGTTTCCCGGCGGATGGGTGTCGCTGTTCTCTGGGTTTTTGGTTTGTTCTCCTCGAGCGTGACGTTATTCGCGTCTCACCGGCTCCTTCTGAAAGGGTCAGAGACATCAGACGCTCTCACTTCATCGGCGGGACGCTGCTGTTCCCCTGAGGACCGGCTGTGAGGAACAAGAATGTGATTTTCATCTGAATCTGGCTTCCTCCGATGCTTTATCCCGCCGCCTCCGGCTCGTTTCTGTCAGAAACCGTGAGCGCTCGCCTCATGTCACGTGATGAAATGAAGACGATCAGCGTTAGAGACGCCTGCAGGCAAACAAGAGAAACACATCAGCTGATTTCATCACATCAAACCTGCATCCAGCAGAAGAAGAAGAGGAAGAGGAAGAAGAAGAGCATCCAGCAGAAGAAGAAGAAGAAGAGCATCCAGCAGAAGAGGAAGAGGAAGAAGAAGAGCATCCAGCAGAAGAAGAAGAGGAAGAGCACCCAGCAGAAGAAGAAGAGGAAGAGGAAGAAGAAGAGCATCCAGCAGAAGAAGAAGAGGAAGAGGAAGAGGAAGAAGAAGAGCATCCAGCAGAAGAAGAAGAGGAAGAGCACCCAGCAGAAGAAGAAGAGGAAGAGGAAGAAGAAGAGCATCCAGCAGAAGAAGAAGAGGAAGAGGAAGAAGAAGAGCATCCAGCAGAAGAAGAAGAGGAAGAGCACCCAGCAGAAGAAGAAGAGGAAGAGGAAGAAGAAGAGCATCCAGCAGAAGAAGAAGAGGAAGAGGAAGAAGAAGAGCATCCAGCAGAAGAAGAAGAGGAAGAGGAGCATCCAGAAGAAAAAGAAGATCCAGTATCATCATAGACACACAGACAGATGGAAAGATGAATAGATGGACATATAGATGAAAAGATAGATGGATAGAGAGACAGACAGACAGACGGAGGGAAAGAGGAGCAGATGGATGGAGAGAGAGAGAGAGAGGATCATCATGACACTCATCCTGAAATGAGATGCTGGTGTGTAGGAGACACTCATGAGGAATATTGATTTCTGTCCTACAGGAAAACTGACTCAAACTGGTTTCTAAGCGCTTTCGCTGTAAGAGCGATCCTGTCTGTCATCGTCTCGTTATGCAAACGTTTAAACACTGCGTTTGATCGTTCTTTACACATTATGAGATCTAAAAACAAGCAGAAACATTTAAAGAGCATTAGATGAACGTCCAGTGAAACAGATGATGATGATGAAGATGAAGTCAGTGTTTCAGGAGGTTCTGAAAGACAAAAGGATGAGTGTGATGAACCTTCCTGTGTGTCTAACAGTAGAGAACAGCGCTTGCAACATCAAGGTCATGGGTTCGATCCCCAGGGAAAGCAAGAACTGATTAGAATGTGAATGTGATTCTTGAATGCGATGATAAAAGCAGCTGATAAACGCAGGAGAGAGAGTGTAAATGAGCAAACGAGCAGAATCTGAAGCTCTTACCGCTGATAATCTCCTGCGCTTCTGTCGTCTCTCCGGCCGCTGCTCTCCAAACTAAAGGTACGTATAAAGAGAAGTGCAAAAACAGTTTGTCTGGACGCGGTCGGCATCAAACGGTCGTGCTGGTGGACTTGCGCAGGATGGTCTTCTGCGGTTTCTGCGAGGGGAAGCCTCCGTTCTCCAGGAGCGCCGAGCACTGATGCACGGGACTGGGATCCGTGGGCTCGGACTGGAAGAGCAGGTCCGTGTGGTTCATGTCGTACTGCAGGTCACAGTCCGGGCAGTAGCCGTGATACTGGACCTTCTCGCTGAAGCGCACGCGTTCCCTCGTGGTCTGAGGACAGCGGCTCGCGTGACTCTTCTCCCCGGAGCTTTTCCGCCCGCGACACGCCGGGTCTCTGCTGGCGACGCCGTTCCGCATCAGCGTGCCGTTGGCCGTGACCTCGGAGCGGGGCGGGGGGGCGGGCGGGGTGGGTCTCTTCAGCACCGTGAGGACGGCGGGAGACACCGGCGGCGCTCTGAAGGGCGTCTCCTCCGGGTAGATCTTGATGCTGGAGGCCGTGGTGGTGGTGGTGGTGGAGCTGGAGCTGCTGGTCAGTGTGTCCGTCCTCCAGCCGTCCGGCAGCTCCTCTTCCAGATGAAGATCCGACGTCAGGCAGTCGATCTCCTGAACCACCTGAGGAACACAACGAGAGTCAAGAGTGAACGCTTTCACTGATCCACTGATATCAGTAACACGGGAATCATGACTCTATTGAATCACTGATATCCGTAACACGTGAATCATGACTCTATTGATCCACTGATATCCGTAACACATGAATCATGACTCTGTTGAATCACTGATATCAGTAACACGTGAATCATGACTCTATTGAATCACTGATATCCGTAACACATGAATCATGACTCTGTTGAATCACTGATATCAGTAACACGTGAATCATGACTCTATTGAATCACTGATATCCGTAACACGTGAATCATGACTCTATTGATCCACTGATATCCGTAACACATGAATCATGACTCTGTTGAATCACTGATATCAGTAACACGTGAATCATGACTCTATTGAATCACTGATATCAGTAACACGTGAATCATGACTCTATTGAATCACTGATATCAGTAACACGTGAATCATGACTCTGTTGAATCACTGATATCAGTAACACGTGAATCATGATTCTGTTGAATCACTGATATCAGTAACATGTGAATCATGACTCTATTGAATCACTGATATCCGTAACACGTGAATCATGACTCTATTGAATCACTGATATCCGTAACACGTGAATCATGACTCTATTGAATCACTGATATCAGTAACACGTGAATCATGACTCTATTGAATCACTGATATCCGTAACACGTGAATCATGACTCTATTGAATCACTGATATCAGTAACACGTGAATCATGACTCTATTGAATCACTGATATCCGTAACACGTGAATCATGACTCTATTGAATCACTGATATCCGTAACACGTGAATCATGACTCTATTGAATCACTGATATCCGTAACACGTGAATCATGACTCTATTGAATCACTGATATCCGTAACACGTGAATCATGACTCTATTGAATCACTGATATCCGTAACACGTGAATCATGACTCTATTGAATCACTGATATCCGTAACACGTGAATCATGACTCTATTGAATCACTGATATCCGTAACACGTGAATCATGACTCTATTGAATCACTGATATCCGTAACACGTGAATCATGACTCTATTGAATCACTGATATCCGTAACACGTGAATCATGACTCTATTGAATCACTGATATCCGTAACACGTGAATCATGACTCTATTGAATCACTGATATCCGTAACACGTGAATCATGACTCTATTGAATCACTGATATCAGTAACACGTGAATCATGACTCTATTGAATCACTGATATCCGTAACACGTGAATCATGACTCTATTGAATCACTGATATCAGTAACACGTGAATCATGACTCTATTGAATCACTGATATCCGTAACACGTGAATCATGACTCTATTGAATCACTGATATCCGTAACACGTGAATCATGACTCTATTGAATCACTGATATCCGTAACACGTGAATCATGACTCTATTGAATCACTGATATCCGTAACACGTGAATCATGACTCTATTGAATCACTGATATCCGTAACACGTGAATCATGACTCTATTGAATCACTGATATCCGTAACACGTGAATCATGACTCTATTGAATCACTGATATCCGTAACACGTGAATCATGACTCTATTGAATCACTGATATCCGTAACACGTGAATCATGACTCTATTCTGTGGAGAATCTGAATCTCTCGCTTCTGATTGATTCATCACTGATTCTGGTGGTCTGGAATTCTGTATAAAACCCTATCGAAATAAAAACTGGGAAAAGAAAGGGGAAGTGTAGAGGAACTCTAGCCCAAGCTTTCCTGTGTGTCTAACAGTAGAGAGCAGCGCTGCTAACATCAAGGTCATGGGTTCGATTTCCAGGGAAAGCAAGAACTGATTAGAATGTCAATGTGTTTCTTGAATGCGACGATAAAAGCGACTGATAAATTAAATGAACTTACAGAGTAACTAACGCTCTGTTGAGACAGAGACACGTTCCCTTCAAGAAAAGCAACAGTGAATCAAATCAAGACGCTTTCTGTGTTTGAACATCTGCAGGTGAATCGTTCGTTCATCGAGTCGCGGATGACCTGCGATGTTCAGACTGAAAGACAACAAGATGCTTTCCATTCGTTTCATCCAGAGCGACTGACAAAAGAGAAGATGAGCGACTCGCATACATTTACAGTACAACACTGAAGAATTAATGTGCGAATGTGTGTGTGCGCGCGTGTGTGTGTGTGTGGGCTAGGGTTGTGTACACACAGAAAAAAAGTAAAATAAATAAAGAAGTCCATCACACATCATATACACACACACACCAAATCTATATCGCAAATCACTGAAAAATTTAACTATTACACAGCAAAATATAAATATAGATAAAGGTGTGTATTCATACATACACTCATATAAAGCGATAGATATCATTAGATATATAACATGCACATCTCTAGTGAAGGTAATTAACTAACAGAAGCTGGTTAATATCAGTTAACTCATGAATAATGATGAATGAGTGACAGCTGTCAGATCCGAACAGCAGGAGAATCGACTCTTTGATTCTGAATCACACGAATGAACCGGGAGGTTTGATGATGTTGAGCAAATGTCATGTTTCCATGAGCATCTCCTCCTTCTCTCCTCTCCTTTCATCCTCCTCCTCCTCTCCTCCTTCTCTCCTTTCATCCTCCTCCTCACCTCTTGCTCTCCTCTCCTCCTCCTCCTCCTTCTCTCATCTCCTCTCCTCCTCTCTCACGCACCTCTTTCAGCTCCTTCGCCACATCCTTCAGGTCTCCTAAGATGTTCTCCAGATCCTTCACGATGCCCCGGATCTGTCGTTTGACTCGAACTTTACCGACGCCTCCGTCCGCCGCCGCCGCCGCGCTCCCGGACATCCTCGGAACCGGGCGGGTCACGGGCGGGTCACGCGTGTGCTGTGTGTCCTCGCATGACGATCACGCATGTTAATGCTCGCATGTTTTCTTACAGATGGAGAGGAATCTCGAGCAGCGCGTCCCGGTGAAGCCGCGCATGCGCAGTCCGCACGCAAACACTGGTGCTGATGCTGATCCTCATGAATCCTGAATAACAGAGATATTACAGATGATGATCCCATCTGACATTGCCATGACAGCAGCTCCGGGATTAATGAGCGCCTGTCCGCGCTGGTTACTGTTTCAGAAACAGAATGGATTTAATAGCGCGGTAAGATATGCGTATTATTTATTTATTTGTTATTATTATTGTTTATTATTATTATTAGCATTATTATAATATATTGTCATATCACATATAAAAAGCGAAATTACAGATTTTTCTGTGAGGCACGTGATTGTGGGCGGGGTCTGCGCTGCCACAGCCAATCAGAAGCGCTCTCCGCCTGTCAGTCATTCCAACTCCCAGCATCAAATAAACAAATGTGACGAAACTCACCGAAATAAAGAAAGAACTAAATATTTATTTGATATGAAATATTTTATTATTTTATAGTAAATCTGCTCATTCACTCAGCATTTTAACTCATAACCTGTGAGGTTTTGATCAAACTTTCCTGTATAAAAGCTTCAATGTTGGCATGACAACGCCGGGTTTAAAAGTTTGAAATAACTTTGAAAAGTCTGATGTTTGAAGACACTGTTGGCATGTTTTAACATGTTGCTAATGGGATTTGACATGTAACTAGCATGTTTTAACACCATGTTTGCATGTTTAAACGATAATATTATTAACATGTGGCTATTATGTTTTAACAGTGTTAACAGGCTGGTAACATCATAGATATTTATACAGAGATTATTAGTAACTGTGGCCTTAAAGATTCAGCCGCTCTGAGCTCGACTGCTGATGCCTGAGCTAAGACACGCCCCCTCATTAGCATACGGACAAACACATGCAGAAATAACCACGTGTAACAAATAAATAAATGTGTAAATAATTAAATGTGAAAATAAATGTGTAATAAATAACTATGGAAATAAATCATTATGGAAATAAATAACTAAAATACATAAATGTGTAAAAAAAATAAATGTGAAATAAATAATTATGGAAATAAATAAACGTGTAAATAAATAATTATGGAAATAAATACATTTGAAAATACATACATTTGAACCAATAAACCTTTACATTTACA
The DNA here is from genome assembly GCA_037043235.1 of Rhodeus uyekii. Taxonomy (NCBI): domain Eukaryota; kingdom Metazoa; phylum Chordata; class Actinopteri; order Cypriniformes; family Acheilognathidae; genus Rhodeus; species Rhodeus uyekii. The sequence goes on along the minus strand of JAWRVZ010000382.1, from coordinate 12,774 downwards.
AGTTTTTTAGTGTTTTTATCGTTTTTACAATGGCAGGTTTCATCAAACACTGTCATTGACATTAAAACAGCTCAAACTGTGATTATGATTAAATTATTCGATTATTAATCGCAGTTATTGAGTGTCACGTGCTGCCGATGGCGGCGTCAGGACGCGCGCGTCTGATTGGCTGCTGCCGGGTGACGTCAGCGCTCCGTCACGGAAGTAGGGCAAAGGTCACGGCGGAGTTTCACAGCGGATCCGAAGAATCAAGTTCATCCTCATCTTCCTCTTCCTCTTCAACAACAACAACAATAACATCAGCTGAACGAGCATGTCAGCGCCGCTGAGGTTCGACGGGCGAGTGGTGCTGGTGACGGGAGCCGGCGGAGGTCAGTTTCAGCGCAAACACGCGTTTAGAAAAGAAAACAGAACTGTAACGCGCTCCTGCTGCAGACAAACCCTTTCTGATAAACACCAGACTGCTGTCCTGTCTTCAGATTACTGTGGAAGTTACTGGTGAATATAGATGTTTAATTTTGATGAACGGGGATTATTTTGGCTGGTGTGTTTATCTGTCGATCAAAGTTCAGCAGATAAGCCGGAGTGACCGATGCCCTCATGATTAAATGCTGCTCTCATGATTAAATGCTGCTCATGTTCATAAGTCATGGTCATAAATCATGTTAATCGTGTTCATAAATCATGTTAATCATGTGTTGTTGCAGGTTTAGGGAGGGAATACGCGCTGGCGTTCGGACGCAGAGGAGCCGCTGTCATCGGTGAATCGACTCGCTAAATGATTCAGTTCAAATGAGTCGCTGCTCACGAGTCGTTTCTCAGAGCTGTGCTTTCTGCTGTTCTTCACAGTCAATGACCTGGGAGGAGATATTAAAGGAGGAGGACGGAGCTCTGCGGCTGCGGATCGAGTGGTGGAGGAGATCCGAGCCAACGGAGGGAAAGCCGTGGCCAACTACGGTAAGAGACGAACTGATTCACCTGTCCGGATGCGGACGCAGTGCTGACCCTGTGTGTCCACCCGCAGATTCAGTGGAAGACGGAGAGAAGCTGGTGCAGACGGCGCTGGACGCGTTCGGGCGGATAGGTAATCGTGTGTGGAGCGCTGGTTCCCGAAGGATCTGTCCTGTCCTTTTCCCACAGGGATTTAAAAGAAAAAGAGAGTGTTTAAAGCGTTATAATCCGTGAGTCAGACCGGCTGCTGCGAGCAGAAGCACAACACTGCAAACAGCTTACTGATACAGCTTTACTGAGGGAAAGAACTACAATCCCATGATGCACTGCCACTGACATCATCAAATAAAGATTCATTGCATGAATACGGGGTGTAACGAACACACACGCGGCGCCTAACGATTCCCTCTCGTTAACAGCAGCAACGACTTAAAACACCGTCACTTACACTCATTCAGAGAAGAGCAGTCATTCAAACTATAAAGAGTTTTATACGTCCACACACACACACACACACACACACACACTGAAGTGCTTTGAGACGCCCTCATGCTCAGTGGGCGGAGCTAAAGAGCTCACAGAGACTCTGATTGGTGGGATTTTCTGTGTGGTTTATCCGTCATTTGTCAGAATCCGTTTCCCTGTGGAGAAACGACAGGTGTGTGTTGCTTCAGGAGCGCAGTGTGTGTCTCAGCGTGAGACGAGATGATGCCGCAGGTTCCAGCGTGAGTGTGTGTGTGTGTGTCGTTGTGTTTCAGATGTGCTGGTGAATAACGCTGGGTAAGTTGACGAGATCTGTGACTCTGAGAGGAACGGCGTGAGCTGTAATTCTCCTCTGTTTCCTCAAGGATCCTGCGGGACCGGTCGTTCGCTCGGACGAGTGACGTGGACTGGGGTGAGTCCGGCTGCACACACACACACACACACACACACTCGTTCACTCATAAGGGTGTGTGTTTCAGACCTGATTCACCGCGTGCATCTGAGAGGCTCGTTCCTCGTCACGCGCGCCGCCTGGAACCACATGAAGAGCCAGAAGTTTGGGAGGTACGCAGAGCGCCGTGTTTCCTGGGAGCTGGGACGGGTTTATCCTGACCGGGTTTTCCGTTGGCAGGATCATCATGACGTCGTCGGCCGCCGGGATCTACGGGAACTTCGGTCAGGCGAACTACAGCGCGGCCAAGCTGGGTCTGCTGGGTCTGTCCAACACGCTAGCCATCGAGGGACAGAAGTACAACATCCACTGCAACACCGTGGCTCCGACCGCTGGATCCCGGCTCACCGAGACCGTAATGCCTCCAGGTGCCGCGCACGCACACACACACACACACACACACACACACACACCTGCCCACTCTGACCGCCTGCTCCTGCAGATCTGCTGGCGTCGCTGAAGGCGGAGTACGTGGCGCCGCTGGTGCTCTGGTTGAGTCACGAGGAGTGCCGGGAGAACGGCGGCCTGTTCGAGGTGGGAAGAGCGTTCCTTCAGTGACCAAACCGTCCTCTCACCTGCTCTGGTGCTGACCCTGAACCCTTCCTGTGTGTGTGTGTGTGTGTGTGTGTGTGTGCAGGTCGGCGCCGGCTGGATCGGGAAGTGTAAGTTTGGCTGATGACACTCATGATCTCAGTGGGAGAAGATCAGCAACACTCACTCTGTTTATATATCGCTTATGTAACGCACTTTATTTATATACATTTATATATTTAATGGTGTTTGAGCTTCATTTGCTCATATGGATTTAAACCCGTTTACACCTGATGTGGAGGTCAGAGGTTAGAGGTCAAAGGTCATGTTCAGAACAGTTTCTAGTTTTTACCCAATTGAATGTTATCTTGATCAGCCTCACATTTATGTGCTGAAAGAAGATCTTTTTGAAGCTGTTCCTCCATTTCTCGTGTGTGTGTGTGTGCGTGTGTGCGCGTGTGTGTGTGTGCGCGTGTGTGTGTGTGCGTGTGTGCGCGTGTGTGTGTGTGTGCGCGTGTGTGCGTGCGCGCGTGTGTGTGTGTGTGTGTGTGCGTGTGTGTGTGTGTGCGCGTGTGTGCGTGTGCGTGTGTGTGTGTGTGTGTGTGCAGTGCGCTGGGAGAGGACTCAGGGCAGAACCGTGCGGCAGAAGAACGAGAGCATGACGCCGGAGGCCGTTAGAGACGCTTGGAACGAGATCTGTGACTTTACAGACGCCACCAAACCCGCCAGCATTCAGGGTAACCACACACATACACACACACACACACACACACACACACACACACACACACACACACACACACACGTTAGCCGATCAAGCGTTCATGATGGTCCTCCTGTGTTCATGAAGAGTCGCTGCAGACGCTGGTGGAGGTTCTGTCTAGCGTGGACACTGGACCGGAGATCCGAGCCAATCCCACTGGAGCGACTAACCCTGTGAGACACACACACACACACACACACACACACACATTTACTGGAGACGTAAAACCACTGAAGATATTAAGAGTGAAACATGAAGAGAGTTTGAGAGGTTTTGCTTCTCCAGTAAATGTTCTTGAGTTACGATCTTTGTTTGTGCAGAAACAGAAACTCTGATTGTTTGCACCGTCAGCTGCTCTCCATCAGGTCCAGTGACGTGTGTGTGTGTGTGTGTGTGTGTGTTGTCAGTCTGCGGCCGTGGGTCAGACGCTGCCGGAGATCAGCTTCTCTTACACACACATGAACTGTATCCTGTACGCGCTGGGAGTGGGCATGAGCACGCGGGAGCCGGATCACCTGCGCTTCCTGTACGAAGGGCATCAGGAGTTCTGCTGTCTGCCAACCTTCAGCGTGATCGCGGCCCAGAGCGCCATGAGCAGCCTCGCCAGCGTGCCGGGCCTGGAGATCGACTTCACGCGGGTGAGTGTGTGTGTGTGTGTGTGTGTGAGAGAGCGTGAGTGTGTGTGTTTCCTCACGGTGTGTGTGTGTTTCAGCTGCTGCACGGAGAGCAGTTTCTGGAGCTGATCAAACCTCTGCCCACATCAGGTGAGCGTCAGCGTCGCTCGGAGTGTGTGTGTGTGTGTGTGTGCGTGTGTGTGTGTGTGTGCTGAACTCTCTCTCTCCTCAGGGACGCTGACGTCTCGAGCTTCGGTCGCTGATGTCCTGGATAAAGGGTCCGGGATGATCGTCCTGCTCGACGGTGAGAAAGAACTTGTTTCTGAAAGATTCTTCTGCTCAAAGCTGAATTTATGAATCATAAAGTTTAAATAGTTCTTGATGAATAAAGTATCACTGCCTGTTAAAGGGAAACTGACCAGACGTGTGTGTGTGTGTGTTTCAGTGCACACGTTCAGCGCAGGAGAGCTGGTGTGTTATAATCAGTTCTCGGTGTTTGTCGTCGGCGCCGGAGGGTTCGGAGGGAAGCGAACGTCCCAGAAGGCCGTGGTGAATCACGTCTCACGCTCAAACTCCAGCTGCTCTGTGTCGCTAACAGGCGTTAATGTGTGTGTGTGTGTGTGTGTGTTTCAGGTGACGGCTGCCGCTCCAGATCGACCCGCAGACGCCGTGATCGTAGAGCAAACCAGCCGAGATCAGGCGAGACTCAAAACATTCATCTCATCATCTGTGATTATTATCAGTGTTAAGCGTTCATATTTCTGTGGGTTTGGGGGAAAAATCAAATAACATGAAATTAATGTCTTTAATTTAACACTTTTTGTCATTTATCAATCAAATGTGTGACAGTAAAAACATTTATAATGTTACAGGAAATTCTATTTCAAAGAATCCTAAGAAATAAAATGTATCATTTTCCACAGAAATATGAACTGATTTCAACACTAATAATGTTTATTGATTATCATATTAATGATGCTGAAAATTCAGCTTTGATCACTTTACTATATATTCACATAGAAAACAGCTGTTTTACTCTGATATAATATTACACTGTTTTACTGTATTTATCATCTAATAAATTCAGCTTTAATCACAGGAATAAATGACACTTTACTATATATTCACATAGAAAACAGCTGTTTTACACTGATATAATATTACACTGTTTTACTGTATTTATCATCTAATAAATTCAGCTTTAATTACAGGAATAAATGACACTTTACTATATATTCACATAGAAAACAGCTGTTTTACACTGATATAATATTACACTGTTTTACTGTATTTATCATCTAATAAATTCAGCTTTAATTACAGGAATAAATGACACTTTACTATATATTCACATAGAAAACAGCTGTTTTACACTGATATAATATTACACTGTTTTACTGTATTTATCATCTAATAAATTCAGCTTTAATCACAGGAATAAATGACACTTTACTGTATATTCACATAGAAAACAGCTGTTTTACACTGATATAATATTACACTGTTTTACTGTATTTATCATCTAATAAATTCAGCTTTAATCACAGGAATAAATGACACTTTACTGTATATTCACATAGAAAACAGCTGTTTTACACTGATATAATATTACACTGTTTTACTGTATTTATCATCTAATAAATTCAGCTTTAATCACAGGAATAAATGACACTTTACTGTATATTCACATAGAAAACAGCTGTTTTACACTGATATAATATTACACTGTTTTACTGTATTTATCATCTAATAAATTCAGCTTTAATCACAGGAATAAATGACACTTTACTATATATTCACATAGAAAACAGCTGTTTTACACTGATATAATATTACACTGTTTTACTGTATTTATCATCTAATAAATTCAGCTTTAATCACAGGAATAAATGACACTTTACTATATATTCACATAGAAAACAGCTGTTTTACACTGATATAATATTACACTGTTTTACTGTATTTATCATCTAATAAATTCAGCTTTAATCACAGGAATAAATGACACTTTACTATATATTCACATAGAAAACAGCTGTTTTACACTGATATAATATTACACTGTTTTACTGTATTTATCATCTAATAAATTCAGCTTTAATCACAGGAATAAATGACACTTTACTATATATTCACATAGAAAACATCTGTTTTACACTGATATAATATTACACTGTTTTACTGTATTTATCATCTAATAAATTCAGCTTTAATCACAGGAATAAATGACACTTTACTATATATTCACACAGAAAACAGCTGTTTTACACTGATATAATATTACACTGTTTTACTGTATTTATCATCTAATAAATTCAGCTTTAATCACAGGAATAAATGACACTTTACTATATATTCACATAGAAAACAGCTGTTTTACACTGATATAATATTACACTGTTTTACTGTATTTATCATCTAATAAATTCAGCTTTAATCACAGGAATAAATGACACTTTACTATATATTCACATAGAAAACAGCTGTTTTACACTGATATAATATTACACTGTTTTACTGTATCATCTTATAAACATGACTAAGCGCTGAGTGCTAGTGAATATACGTGTTGGTTTACTGTGTTCAGGCGGCTCTGTACCGGTTGAGTGGAGATTGGAATCCGCTGCACATCGATCCCAGTTTCGCGGCTCTGGGAGGTAAAAGTAGCATCAGTGTTTCGTTAGTGTTGCAGATTAATGCGAGTGAGATTCAGCATCTGTTTGTCGAGCAATGGCAGACGCTGCTGGAAAGCTCTGAGTTGTTTTGTCTGTTCCCGCAGGATTCCCGTCTCCGATCCTCCACGGCTTGTGTTCGTTCGGCTTCGCCGCGCGGCACGTCCTCAAGCAGTTCGCCGGGAACGACGTGAGCAGATTCAAGTCCATCAAGGTGAGAGACTTTCAGCCGCTCGTTTATTCCTGTTTTGAAATCAGACATTGCATTATAATGGAAACGTTTTAAATCCGTTTAATGCCTCAATGTTTCTGATTTTACAGCAATTTTAGAGTCCAAATTATTTTGTGAAATATATATTTTGTATAAAATCCAGTTAATTTCTTAAAAAGAGCAACATGCGTCTGCTTTCAGGTGCGTTTCGTGAAGCCGGTGTTTCCTGGACAATCTCTGCAGACGGAGATGTGGAAGGAAGGGAACAGGATTCACATTCAGTGTAAAGTGAGGACACACACACACACACACTCTCTCTCTCTCTCCCGCGGGACAAACGCCTCTGAGCTCAAGTGTTGCTCCGGCTGCACTGATGTGTTCTGGCTTTCTAGGTCAAGGAAACGGGAGACGTGGTGTTATCGGGAGCGTATGTGGATTTACACGCGGAAGCGTCCGTCAGCGCCGGAACACCACAGGCACGTCACACACACACACACACACACACACACACTCTCACTTACGCTGAAAGAGGCTCTGAACACACACGTTCTTCACGCAGACGCACCTGCAGAGCGACCTGGTGTTCGCTGAGATCGGCCGGCGGGTCAAAGGTCAGGGACCGGAGCTGGTGAAGAAGGTCAACGCCGTTCTGGCCTGGGAGATCATGAAGGACGGGAAACCCGCGCAGCTCTGGAGTGAGTGGGAACGGGTCACAAATAATGGATGAAAATAAGATTTAAATAAATTAAATTATTAAAATTAAGTAAATAAAGTTAAATGATTAAATTTTAAATAAAATTACAAAAAATGTAAATTAAATAATTACTTTAAAGAAAATTGTATTAAAGAAAAACAGACTAAAATGTATTAAAACAAGTAATAAAAATTAAAACAAGATGAAAATAAATAAAACTTGATAAAAGAAAATGAGTAAAAAAGCAATAACAAATTAGAGTAAAATAAATGGTAATAAAGAAACAATAAATGTATTAAATTAAAAAATAAAGTAACATTAAATAAAGATTAATACATTAATGAAGAAATATCAAATTTAGTAAAATATAAAAATATTGAAGAAAAAGTAAAGATTATATCGATTACAATGAACAATTTATTAATTTACATTTTATTAAATAATTATTCTACAGTACAGAAGAGAAAATGTTATATTCTCATTCATGCATTTATCAGACGCTTTTATAATTTCATTGAAGAAACACATTGAATGTGAATCAGTTCTTGCTTTCTCTATCACTCTACATTAGAATAGAATCTATTTCCCTGATGTTTAAGTGCGTTGAGCATGAACACAGTCTCATGTAAGAGAGTGATGGAGTTTGGGATGTTTCTCTTCCAGCTCTGGATCTGAAGACGGGAAGCGGCGCTTTGATCCGAGGAGCCGCCGGCAGCCGACCGGACGTGACCTTCACCGTCACTGACCACGACTTCATGGACGTAGTGTCGGGAAAACTCAACCCGCAGAAGGTACCCGCACTCCACTCACACTCACTCCTCTCACACTCACTCTTCACTCTACTCACTCACTCACTCTTCTCTCTACTCACACTCACTCACTCACTCTTCACCCTTCTCACACTCACTCACTCTTCACCCTTCTCACACTCACTCACTCTTCACCCTTCTCACACTCACTCACTCTTCACCCTTCTCTCACTCACTCTTCACCCTTCTCTCACTCACTCTTCACCCTTCTCTCACTCACTCTTCACCCTTCTCTCACTCACTCTTCACCCTTCTCTCACTCACTCTTCTCACACTCACTCTTCACCCTTCTCTCACTCACTCTTCACCCTTCTCTCACTCACTCTTCTCACACTCACTCTTCACCCTTCTCTCACTCACTATTCTCACACTCACTCTTCACCCTTCTCTCACTCACTCTTCACCCTTCTCTCACTCACTCTTCTCACACTCACTCTTCACCCTTCTCTCACTCACTCTTCACCCTTCTCTCACTCACTCTTCACTCTTCTCTCACTCACTCTTCACCCTTCTCACACTCACTCTTCACCCTTCTCACACTCACTCTTCACCCTTCTCACACTCACTCACTCTTCACCCTTCTCACACTCACTCACTCTTCACCCTTCTCACACTCACTCACTCTTCACCCTTCTCACACTCACTCACTCTTCACCCTTCTCTCACTCACTCACTCTTCACCCTTCTCTCACTCACTCTTCACCCTTCTCTCACTCACTCTTCACCCTTCTCTCACTCACTCTTCACCCTTCTCTCACTCACTCTTCACCCTTCTCTCACTCACTCTTCACCCTTCTCTCACTCACTCTTCACCCTTCTCTCACTCACTCTTCACCCTTCTCTCACTCACTCTTCTCTCACTCACCCTTCTCTCACTCACTCTTCACCCTTCTCTCACTCACTCTTCTCACACTCACTCTTCACCCTTCTCTCACTCACTCTTCTCTCTTCTCTCACTCACTCTTCACCCTTCTCTCACTCACTCTTCTCTCACTCACTCTTCACCCTTCTCTCACTCACTCTTCTCACACTCACTCTTCACCCTTCTCTCACTCACTCTTCACCCTTCTCTCACTCACTCTTCTCACACTCACTCTTCACCCTTCTCTCACTCACTCTTCTCACACTCACTCTTCACCCTTCTCTCACTCACTCTTCACCCTTCTCTCACTCACTCTTCTCACACTCACTCTTCACCCTTCTCTCACTCACTCTTCACCCTTCTCTCACTCACTCTTCACCCTTCTCACACTCACTCTTCACCCTTCTCTCACTCACTCTTCACCCTTCTCACACTCACTCTTCACCCTTCTCACACTCACTCTTCACCCTTCTCACACTCACTCACTCTTCACCCTTCTCACACTCACTCACTCTTCACCCTTCTCACACTCACTCACTCTTCACCCTTCTCACACTCACTCACTCTTCACCCTTCTCTCACTCACTCACTCTTCACCCTTCTCTCACTCACTCTTCACCCTTCTCTCACTCACTCTTCACCCTTCTCTCACTCACTCTTCACCCTTCTCTCACTCACTCTTCACCCTTCTCTCACTCACTCTTCACCCTTCTCACTCACTCTTCACCCTTCTCTCACTCACTCTTCTCTCACTCACCCTTCTCTCACTCACTCTTCACCCTTCTCTCACTCACTCTTCTCACACTCACTCTTCACCCTTCTCTCACTCACTCTTCTCACACTCACTCTTCACCCTTCTCTCACTCACTCTTCTCTCTTCTCTCACTCACTCTTCTCTCACTCACTCTTCACCCTTCTCTCACTCACTCTTCACCCTTCTCTCACTCACTCTTCACCCTTCTCTCACTCACTCTTCACCCTTCTCTCACTCACTCTTCACCCTTCTCTCACTCACTCTTCACCCTTCTCTCACTCACTCTTCACCCTTCTCTCACTCACTCTTCACCCTTCTCTCACTCACTCTTCACCCTTCTCTCACTCACTCTTCACCCTTCTCTCACTCACTCTTCACCCTTCTCTCACTCACTCTTCACCCTTCTCTCACTCACTCTTCACCCTTCTCTAACTCACTCTTCACCCTTCTCTCACTCACTCTTCACCCTTCTCTCACTCACTCTTCACCCTTCTCTCACTCACTCTTCTCCCTTCTCACACTCACTCTTCACCCTTCTCTCACTCACTCTTCACCCTTCTCTCACTCACTCTTCACCCTTCTCTCACTCACTCTTCACCCTTCTCTCACTCACTCTTCACCCTTCTCTCACTCACTCTTCACCCTTCTCTCACTCACTCTTCACCCTTCTCACACTCACTCTTCACCCTTCTCACACTCACTCTTCACCCTTCTCTCACTCACTCTTCACCCTTCTCTCACTCACTCTTCACCCTTCTCACACTCACTCTTCACCCTTCTCTCACTCACTCTTCACCCTTCTCTCACTCACTCTTCACCCTTCTCTCACTCACTCTTCACCCTTCTCACACTCACTCTTCACCCTTCTCTCACTCTCGTCTCCATCTCTCCGCAGGCGTTCTTCGCTGGAAAGCTGAAGGTCAGAGGGAATATAATGCTGAGCCAGAAGCTGGAGGCTGTGCTGAAGGATTACGCCAAACTCTGAGGATCCACCGGATCGTCTGTCAGGATTCACACGCTAACGACTCACTCATTAACTGCACTGATGCCTTCTCATTAAATCATTAATAAATAAAAAACAAATAATTCAGCATTAAGTCATTTATTTTCTCATTACGGTAATGTACATTACAGGTCTCTTCATACTCTTCATTATAAAATTAGATTCATTTGCGTATATATTCACATTTGAGAGGTTAATTGGCAGAAAGCAAGATCACGACAGCGATTCTGTGTGCGAGAACACACGACCTTCAGATAAAACCTCTAGAAAGAACAGAAGCGTTTGTGCCCGAGTCGCCCGGCGGCAGGTAAAAGAAAAGCCTAAAAAATAAACCCTGAACAGCGTCCCTAAAATCAAACGTCTGCAGAAGCCTCGATGATTATAAATATGTTTATATTTAACAGAATCACTTCATCGAGTCATATTTACACCTGAAAATAAAAGTAGCTGAGATCTCGGTTCCAGTTTCTGCGTCTGAAAGCGACAGATGAAGAGCGACTGAAGCACAGGTGCGCTCGCCCTCAGAATACTGCTCTCACACACACACCTTCATCAGCAGGAACACACTCCTCCAGCGCCGGATCATGGGTGTTCGGTACAAATATAAGGACACTTATCACTAAATGGAAGTCTAAAGCACGATCACAACACCGCGTAGCAACAGTTTGGCTAGTTAAGGCTGTACTGAGATGTGAATATAGGTGTGTGCGCTAAAGGTCCCGTGTGCTTGAACACGCAGAACTCCCTGTCACGCGTGTCCCGCTCGTATTGCTTGCCTTACCGTGTGCAAAGAAAGATTGTGCTACATGATAAACTTGACGTCGCTCCTGTACGCGCTCACGGCGTCCGGCAGAACGCGCATCTTCATGGTGCCGTCCGCCCCGCAGGAGAACACGTGATTGGCCGGCGCCGTTTCGATCTGCATGACGCCCGTGCCGAGGTTCCGGAAGAGCGACTGTCGGGCGTGTTCGTTGACGAAGGAGTGCAGGAGAGTCTGAGTCGCCATGCTCCACACCTGCGCACACACACACACACACACACACACACACATCAGTGTCCACACACACACGTCAGCAGCATGAACCGCGCAGGACTCTGAGTCTGACCTTGATGTTGCCCTCTGCGGAGCCGCTGATGAAGCTGCGCTCGGTGTCGTCCACGGCCAGCGCTTTGACGGGCGAGTCGTGCGCCGGGAAACTCTGCCGCTGCAGCTTCAGACTCAGATCCAGCACGCAGATCCAGCCCTTCCTGCCGCCGCTGATCAGCAGCTGCTGTTTGGACGCCAGAGCCAGAACCGTGGCGCCGGACTCATGGCAGCCGAAGCCTGGATCACACACACACACACACACACACACCTCGCATGGAATCCTTTACACGCATGAATCACGTCTGAACGCGTGTGCGGCGAGAACTTACCGTGAACCAGACTGTATGCCGGCGTGACCAGCGTATCCCACAGACACACATTCCTGACACGGGAACACACACACACACACACACACACAATCAAGCCTTCAGCAGATACAATTATTATGCAAAATACTTCACAGATGGAGAGAGGGAGAGAGAGAGAGAGAGAGAGTGAGTGTGTGTGTGTGTGTGAGAGAGAGAGAGAGAGAGAGAGAGAGAGTGAGTGTGTGTGTGTGTGTGTGTGTGAGAGAGAGAGAGAGAGAGAGTGAGTGTGTGTGTGTGTGTGAGAGAGAGAGAGAGAGAGAGTGAGTGTGTGTGTGTGTGTGAGAGAGAGAGAGAGAGAGAGAGAGTGAGTGTGTGTGTGTGTGTGTGTGTGAGAGAGAGAGAGAGAGAGAGAGTGAGTGTGTGTGTGTGTGAGAGAGTGAGTGTGTGTGTGTGTGTGTGTGTGTGTGTGTGTGAGAGAGAGAGAGAGAGAGAGAGAGAGAGAGTGAGTGTGTGTGTGTGTGAGAGAGTGAGTGTGTGTGTGTCTGTGTGTGTGAGAGAGAGAGAGAGAGTGAGTGTGTGTG
>JAWRVZ010000381.1:242500-352692 GCA_037043235.1 Rhodeus uyekii | reverse complement strand
CAGGAGGAGACATTCTCATTTAAGAGAGTATTTGATTGGACAGTGATTTGGATACAGATAGGGGTCAATGCAACCTGTTGTCATCAATATTTTATGCCCGTTTTAATGTAATAGGATGGCTGTACATTTAAAGTGGTTTAAACTAGTTAACTTTTAGGAAGGCATTTTGATGACTTAACTGAACATGAATAAAAGTTCAGTTTTGATTGAATGTTCTAGACAAAAATTCTCATTCGAATTTCATTCAAATCCCTTCACCTGTTTTTATTGGGGGGGTTTTTGTTTTCCTCTTATCTCTCAGGAAAAGACGCTTTGACGTACAGCTAGCTTGTCTGCCTTGTAAACAGGAACTGGTAGTTAAAGGACAGTGTTTGGAGGTGGAAATAAGCTGCCAGCATCTTCCACTGTCTTTTCTGTGAGAAGCAACTGCAGGAACTCATGGTCAGGAAGTCCTGTCACAAACAGACATCAACTAATTTTAAACACAAAATCAGAGGACATATTGCTCATTGTTTCTACATCGGTTGGCCAGTCAGTGGAAGTGACAGTGTTTTTTACATTATCACTTCCTTTTCACTTGTACTACTTCTTGTAAAACGTTTTGCACAGATTATGTTCAAGGTGCTTTTATGGACAAATTTAGAGTAGAGTAAAACCAGTAGAAGACCTAGTGTCTGAGATTATTTTTAGTTCAGTGTCATTTCTCTTTTCCATCTCATGAAAGCTATGCTTCTCTCAACTCTTCTCCTGTTAACTGGCTGTTTGATGCCTTTGAGTTTCATTGCTGTTTGTTTCATGTGCAGTTTCTCCACAGGCAGAGGCATCTGATAATCCTGAAGAAAGACAGGATTTTCAGCAGACTGCCAAGAAAGTCATATTTCACTCAGAAATTATGGACAATGCAAGAAATTGTTGACCTATGAATGAAAATGTGGCATTGTTTACTCATCTAAATATTGTTACTCATATGAATCTGAAGAAATTTTTTAGTTCGTTCTTTACATTTATTTGATCAAAAGTATAGTAAAACAGTTATAATGAGTAATATTATCACAATTTAAAATAACTGTGAATATATTATAAAATATTATGTATTACTGTGATAAATTTGTATTTTCAGCATCACTACTCCAGTCGTCAGTGTCAAATGATCCTTCACAAATGATTCTGATATGATGATTTGATACTCAAGAAACATATTATTAATGTTAAAAACAGTTGTGCTGATTCATATACAGTATATATATATAATTTTTTTTTTTTTTTTTTTTACTGAATAGAAATTTCTAAAGAACAGCATTTGTTCGAAATAGAAATCTTTTGCAAAAAAAATTCTGTAATTTTTTCTCATACTGCTTAAAAAAACAACACTTTTACACTTACCGTCTCTGGTTACTCGCGTAATCATGGTTCTCTCAGAGTAGGGAATGAGCACCATTGCCAAGAACCTTTCGGCTGAACAATAAGAGAAGCAAGGTGTTTTTACACAGCTGCTTATTCAATGTCTCATTCCCTACTCTCTGGGAACCATGATTACATGAGTATCCAGAGACATTCCCTTTCAAGACAGGTATTTTGAAACTGCATCAAAGTTGACATGACGGAGAATGTTTTTCCCATCTTATGTAAAAACCAACAACAATAACCCAAGCCTGGATCTAATAGGGGAGTAGAACTAGAGTGAATACACAGCCCAAGATTCAAAAGAGTGTGATCAGTGAGCAATGGCCACACCTGTTCCAGATTGGCTACTGGACCTACTTGAAACATCCAACCCACCAGTTACTGGAGGGAAAGCATACTACCGTGTCCGACAGAGAATCGGAAACAGGACAGTGAGTCTTTGTCCTCCATGGGGAAGAGGGGGATCCCCGCTTCATCAAACAGGGTGCATATCAAGCGCACCGTCTGAGGGTGCAGCCTCCATTCTCCATTCACTACACCCTCTCTGGACAGCATATCAGCTCCGCTGTTCAACCTGTCTGGTATATGACCTTCTCTTATCGAAAGCAGCCTCTGATCTATCCATAATAGTAAGAGCTCTGCCAGCCTGGAAAGCGTTCGTCAACTCCTGGCAATCCCTGGCAATCCCTGGCAATTAATGAATGCCATCACTGCCATGTTGTCCATTCTAATGAGAACAGGATATTCTCTCATGAACAGAAGAAATTCCTGCAGGGCTAAAAGAAGAGCCTTCATTTCTAGATGGTTTATATACAACTGTCTCTGGGCACCGGGCCCTGAGGGGTGACCGTCTGGCAATCCTGTTGCTGATTGGCGCCATCTATCCATTTTTTCAAGGTTTTTTTGGGACTTACCATTCCAGGCCCATTTCAGCCATGGCCTCGTTAGTTAATCGCTTGGGGCTATGGGAGGAGCACTGGCCTCTGTAACTGCTGCTGACCAATTGCCTGGTTCAAAGGCATTTGGCGACATTGCATCCTCTTCACCTGAGCCAAAAGAGGCGATATCCCATGCTTCAGGGAAAGGGCAGCAACTTTCATCTAGATAATAAATCGTCTGGGGAGGACGAGAAGCACACAGACTCTGGGCAAGTGTCAGCTGATCAAGAGAGCCTCTGTATTGAGATGGCTGTGAACTCCCTGCCCAGCGGCGGTGGGAAGGGGAGGTGTGGGTGCATTGCCGAACACTGCAGCAAGCCAAGTGCAGATAGTTTTTATGGGTATATCGTCTGACATTTCTGTCACTTCCCTCAGCATGGGCATGGCCCAGACACAGCACACGTCGTTGTGCACGTCAGGTGACTCAATAGGCCAGCCACCACACAGCATCCTTGCAGTGACATGCTTTTCTCTACGGATCGCAGGAGGGGATCTTCTTTTGCTTTTGTCCACACTGAGCTAGAATCCACAGTGAAAGCAACAGGTTAATGTGAAGGAGAAAGATTCAAGGCAATGGCGCTCGGCGCGGTCTGATATAGCGGCCAGCCTTTCCGTGCTTGAACGCCATTAGCTATTGTAGGTGCAATAGTGTGATTTCAATCAGACTTCAGTATTTTATGAGTTTACCCATCGTGTCGGCTGCGACACAATGCCATGAGGCCTATCTCGAAATCAAACCCAATGTTTTCAATGGTAGGAGGAAAATAAATTATGACTTAAGATTGCATAATTTGTGACTATAGTTTCTTCACAATTAAGGATATTTTTATGTTGGTTTTCATTAAAAAAGAATTTTACATTTCTGTGGTACGGTAGTGACAGTGACATTATATGGTGATTCAACAGATCCGAAATCCTAGTTAATTGAACTCAAAGGATTTTTCCCCATTTCCCATGGGAATAAAAAACTGACCAGGTTCTCACAATTGTGGATGACCTCAGAAGAAAAGGGGGTATTTTGAAGAAACATCATTAGATCCAAGTTTTGTTTTAACTGATTGCAGTAGTACCACTGACCTTCAGAGTACAGAATGAACTACAACTCTAGAAGCTACTGTTTAGACTCTAAACTGCAGCTGGATTTACTGAAGTCCCTTAGAGTTGCAAACATAATCTCTTTCCCAAGCAGCTGGCAGATAGACACCTTGCTCTAATCACCCATAGGGTATGAGCTGCCGGCAGGACAGTGTGTGTGTGTGTGTGTGTGTGAGTGTTTAAGAGGTGTGTGTAATCAGACTAGAGCTGGATCCTGTGACATGATATCGACCTCTGTTGTTTAGAGAAACCAAAGACAGTGCTCTAACCTCCCATATCTGTATGAGGACCTGTACAGTGGACTTTAACTGTAGTATCTTACCACAAGTGTCTGCCGAGTCTCATTGAGTCTCAATATACACAAGGAGTTCATGTCCTTATGAAACTTAAGTTTTATGAAGATATCTTTTGTGATGTAAAATAAACCAAATTTCACAAGACCGTAATCTTCATTAGCAGAACCCATTAATCAATATATTCTGAATGTTTTTGCTTTAATTAGTAAGTGACTTTGACTCGTACTATTGTTGACTCATCTTGCATTCACAAGCTTATCTCTATTATGAGAATGTCCCTCCTCTTAATAACAATAGCAATCAAAATTAGCATTAGCTTAAGCATATTATTTTAGTATCATTGAGAGGCCTTTACTCTTACAGATTTTTTGTTTGTATTTTTTTTTTTACTGTTTTTTAGGGCTCCCATAAATAACATATTTAGGAGGAAGGTGGAGGATGGTCCACATTTAGGCCTGTCCTATGATCAGCCATGCTCACCTTCACGCACTTCTCTTTGGGAAGCTAATGGGCAAGAGACACAGGACCAATGAAGGGGTGTTTAAAGCTCCATCTGGCTGCTGTTTTTGATCCTGTCAGAAACATGCTTGTCACAATGATTATAGTCTCAGCCTCAGACATCACGCCCACACTCCGTTCACTGAACGTCTGATGCTTATGGCACAAAAACACATTTGTGGAGACAAACTTTTAAATACATTTAAATTAAATGTATATTTACATGTGAGATCCTGGAAAAGTATTCCCAAGTGATCCCTTTTTATCAGTTATGTGTCCTCTCACTTCTACAGGGAATATAAACTGAAAACCAAAGTGACACATTTCAGAGGGAAAAATACAACATCTTGGAATAAGTGCACCCCCCTTGAACTAATACTTAGATGAAGCACCCTTTGATTTTATTCAGCATGGCACATTTTTACTTGAGAATATTTTCTCATTATTCTTTGCAAAGTTCCAGATCTGTTAAATTGCGAGGGGATCTCCTGTACACGGCGCTCTTCGGGTCCCCCACGGATTCAGGTCTGGGCTCTGTTCCAAAACATTCATCTTTCTTTGCTGAAGCCATTTTTTTGTGGATTTAGATGTACATTTTGGATTATTGTCATACTGAGAGGTGAAAGTTCTCTTCATTTTCAACTTTCTAGCAGACACCAGAAGTTTCTGTGCCAAACGACTGGTACTTGAGCTATTCTTGACTCACTGGTTCCAGCTGAAGAAAAGCAAGCAAAAGCATGATGCTGCCACCCCCATGCGTCACCGTGTGTATGCTGTCCTTCTTCTGATGTGTTGTATTGTTTTTGTGACAAATATACCTTATACAATTTTGGCTGAAAGCGTTGGTCTCAACACTACATTTTTCTGCATGGTTTTGGAAGACTGAATATAAGTTTTTTCAAAATTTAGCCAGGCTTGGATATTTATTTAGTCAGAAAAAGGCTTGCGTCTTGCATCCCTGCCCATTAGCCCAGACAGATGGAGAATATGGGAGAGAGCCACAACCGGTGCTTGCCAGAAAGAACTGAAACTCTTTTAATGTTGCTGTAGGTCTCCAGTTTTCTCTTTGTCTTCTCATCAGCTTTGGAGTGGCATCTTGATAATGCCACCGTTGTGCCATGCTTTCTGTACTTGTTGATTACTGACAAGGTAACTTGTTGGTTCCTGGGTAAAAACATTCCTGTCCGAAAATATTGTTCTAACCCTATCCCTACCCTTAAACCTAAAATCATAGTGAAATGTACAAGTACCCAACCCTGGTTGTAAGCCTAAACTTCACATAAACTGTAAACTCCCTCAAATCTGATTGGTTGATTGGAATGTTGCTCCAGGATCAACAAAGATGATGATCCAGGAACATGTTGTACTTGCTGTACCGTATTGTTTCACAGAAGCTTGATGATTAGTTAATTCTGAAAACAGCTGTCATGTCTAGCTGGTCAGTAAACACTATGACAGAGAATTCATTAAATATATTCTTTAATTAACTGACACTCAGGAGAATAGAGGAACAGGAATAGTAAACACTAACTGAACATGCAACATTAATGCAAGACAAAACACTGGCGATAAGAGCACATGAGGATACTCAAGGGGAGTAATGAGGTAGCTAAAGGAATAACAGGTGATCAGTAACTAGGGGAATAAACTGGCACACACTAGGAAACTAGGTCAACTTGCATTGTGCTTTTCGATACTAGTTTCCTCGCTCCTACTTCCTCAAGCCTGTGACCCGGAAACCGATGAACTCAGCTAGCATCTTGAAGGACATCTACACTCGCATCCTATGTAGGTGGAGCTAAGACACAAGGAAAGGAAACGAGGATTCACAAATGAGAAGCACCCATTGAAGGGTGAGAATGCAAACTCATTGACTACTGATACAGCAGCAACCAATCAGCTGTTGCAAGCAGGTGAGTTAAGGTTAATACAGTATATATATAAAAGTACAGTAAAGTCAGTACTTCAAGCATATATTCATACATCAATCACAGGTTTCATAGATGAAGCATCAGTGCAGCTAGTGCTTTTGGCATAATTCCCAAACAATGGCGCAATGGCCCATTGGAATAATGAAATATTAAACATTCAGTTCAAAGAGTCCTGCTGAAAAGTACATCTGTTGCGCCCTTGATTGAGCCACTTAACCCCTACACAGCCTCTCAAGGGACGTTATAACTCAGCGCCTGTAGCCACACCACAACACCAGCAGTGCCCAGTGTGCCATAAAGAAATCATCCCAAATCACTGGCTCCATCTCAGTATATAATGAACTGACTTGACGTCTACTGTCTGCATGCCCAGCTGTCTACATTGACATCCACATTGGTGAGTGATTTGAAAAGGGCAGGATCCACAATTATCTGCATTGGTCTTGCTATTTAAGCTTCTTGACACATGTACTGTACTTAGACTTTTTTTTTCCTGTACCAAGATCACTGTCACAGATTGTTGCTATGTGTTTGCTAGGGTGTTGTGGGTGCTTGTTTAATGGTTTAAGTCTCTTTAATAATCTGGTCTGTATGTCTTGGGTTTCTCCCTCAGTGAACATCGAAGGAATTTATTTATTTGTTTACCGTTGAATCATCTGCCAGGTGAAAAAGATGGAATGGTAAAATAGCAGCAGTTTTCTTCAGTAAGCCACACTTTCTGTAGGATTTATGGGATTGATTTATGACAGGCAAACATCATAAGGAGTTTTTTACATCCTTTCCCTTGTAAAGTAAATTATTTTGCTTAATTATATCGAATGTGCACTTAAGATCCTAAAAGTATACTTACGAATAACTGCAGTTGACATTTTTATAAAATAAAAGACCACTTAAGTGTTTTTAAAGAGAGTAGCTTTCATGATTATAACACACTTTTGTCTGTTGTGCAAAGAAGTGCATGTAATTGTATGGAATGTACACTTTCAAAAAAAACTTTAAAGTACATTTTAAATCATTGTTTTCATAATCATTTAGCACACTTATTCTGACGACATATTAAAGATTCGATTATAATCTTAACTGTAGTGTCTGTAACAAAGGACTCACAGGCAGGGATCCAATTGCAATGTCTTTATTAAGAATGGTCAATAATCCAGGCAGGGGTCACAAGGGCAGGCAGACAGTAGCAGAAACGTGGTACAGGCGGTGGTCAAGACAGGCAGCAGACAATCTCAAGCGTATATTCCAGGTACAGGTCGGGGCAGGCAGAGAAGGATCAGAAACGGGCAAACAGGCAAAACTGGTAACAGACAGGAATTATAAACGCTTAGAAATGACAACCGGAGCTAGTCAAGACCTCACGGTGAGTGTGTGTGTGAAGCAGTCTTTTATAGTACATGAGATTGATGACAGGTGGTGAGACAAACAGTCATCATTACGTTCAGCTGTGTATGTGTAATCAGTGCAGTGTGATGGTTCCTGGGAAATGTAGTCTGTAGTGAAGTGTCAGTATAAGTGTGAGCTCCATCTGGTGGCCATGGAGGGGAGCGCAGAGCTCATAATCATAACAGAGCCCCCCCCCCTACGAACGCCTCCTGGCGTGAGGAAGCTAAAGGCACCGCGCGCCACCATGGCGGCGCCCAAAGTTCAATGTTCCAGGGTGGTGCCGGGGGCACGGACCAGGCTGGTTCAGGTAAGGCTGGCGGGTCTGTGAGGTCTGTCAGGTCCCAGGACGTAGCCGACGAGCCGAAGGACCCGATCGAAGCCGTAGGTTCCGGAGATTTTACTTTACAATAAATTATTGTTATGTGGCAGTACACTTTAACCATATTTCAAAAGGAAATAGAAATAATTATGAAATTCTTAAGTCTTATTTAAGTCAAATAAAACGCTCTTAAGTTCAAATAACATGCAATTGATTGTTTGAAAACATGACCAGATTCAGTTTGCATGTAAATATATTGTTTTAAAGCATATTATTTCTGTAATAAGAACTCTTTTATTGAGTATGATAAGTGCTCTTTTTCACAAGGGTTGCATCTGAAGTCCTACAAATGTAATCTGGGTAGTCACTAGGGCTCAATAGGTTTCAAGGCACATTATCTTTTTAAATGTCAGCTGGGAATAACAAAACCTGTGTAAAGCTTGTGCACTAGGACTGTCTTTATGTAGGTCTAGTCTTTGTGTAGAATGCAGCTCAGACTACTGTAAAATGCTGCTCTTGTGTACAGATTCACTGTCAGTGCAGGTTACTGATGCTCTGCTCTTGAAATGGTGACAAGCCACGTCCTCTGCTCATTTACAGCTTGAGTAGTTTCTCTACTCCCCCTCGGTCAGGACAGGAGAGACCCCTCCTGTGGGGACTGCAGTCCAACTGCAGAACTAGTGCAGTTTCTCTCTGATGCTGCCGTTGAGTAGTTCTGCTCTGATGTGAGACCAAGATTAGCACAGTTTCAGTAATGAAAATAAATACACTTACTGAAACACATCACAAATACTGATGCCTTTTTATTTAGAATTAAAATACTAATTTAGGTTAACCAAAGAAGATTTTAAAGATTTTAAATTACCATGGTAATTTCCATTCACTTGTTACTATGGGAAAAAAAGCTTTATCGTGGTGATGGCAAAGAGATGGTGAAAGAGAGGCGTTGGGTCACTAATGGTGAAAATGTGGAATGTTTGCTTCCACAGACCCAGAGCGCAGTTGGGATGACAGCCCACAGTGGAGTTGATGGTGGGAAGAGCCATAGTGTGAAGGTGACCACTGACATCTGGTTTACAACCGACGGTTGGTCTGTTGGTTTGTCTACCTACTCTGTTGTGATTGGTCTGATGACCCAGTATGTAGTGATTGGTCTACTCTCATCTGATTCGTCAGATGGTTCAGTCTGTTGTGATTGATCTACTCTCCTCTGATTGGTCAGATGACCCAGTCTGTTGTGAATGGTCTACTCTCCTCTGATTGGTCAGATGATCCAGTCTGTTGTGATTGGTCTGCTCTGCTCTGATTGGTCAGATGGTTCAGTCTGTTGTGATTGGTCTGCTCTCCTCTGATTTGTCAGATGGTTCAGTCTGTTGTGATTGGTCTACTCTGCTCTGATTGGTCAGATGGTCCAGTCTGGTCTGTTCTCCTCTGATTGGTCAGATTATCCAGTCTGTTGTGATTGGTCTGCTCTGCTCTGATTGGTCAGATGGTTCAGTGTGTTGTGATTGGTCTGCTCTGCTCTGATTGGTCAGATGACCCAGTCTGTTGTGATTGGTCAGCTCTGCTCTGATTGGTCAGATGGTCCAGTCTGCTGTGATTGGTCTGCTCTGCTCTGATTGGTCAGATGACCCAGTCTGTTGTGATTGGTCTGTTCTCCACTGATTGGTCAGATGACCCAGTCGGTTGTAATTGGTCTTGTCTGATTTGTCAGATGTTCCAGTGTGTTGAAATTGGTCTACAAACTGTATATTCTGTCCTATAACTCTAAACTTATCCATTACAGTAAAATGCAATTTTAAACATTCTAAAAACACCATTCTGTATGATTTATAAGCTGTTTTCCTCATAGGGACGAAAAAATTTCCCCACAAGGTCAAGGATTTCAGAAATTCCCATCTTTGTCATCTTTTTGTGTTCCCATAACCAGGGCCACGGCACACAGATAATTTAATACAACAGCAGCTCTGTGAGAGAGATTCTCTTCAGAATTGGTATTGCGGTAAACATGCGGTGCAGTAAATGTGTGTGACAGAGACTTGATTGTTTGAGAGAGAGAGTGTCCTGCATGAATGAGAATGTTTACAGGGATGTAGACTGACAGGAAGACATTATTTTGGTCAAAAGTAAAAGGAAAGTTTTGCTTTGTTTCAAAGCAGGGGCATGATAACCCTTGAAACTCCCTGTCAGCACAGACATCTGCACTTTGTGTTCACGGCCTGGAAAAAACACCCGTCAAAAGCTGGAATGATCTTTAGGGTTATTAGGTATATTTTTAAGATGAAGGATTTTTTTTTTTTATGATTTTCGCTTCTATTAGTGATTGAGTCAGAACCAATGCTATTTTAGTATAACAGATTATAGTTATTTTTATATTTTCTTTTTTAATAAAAATTCTAGATAACGTTTAAATAACTACATAAAATAAAACATTTATAAACATCAATAATACAATTAAAATGTTAACAAAAATAATACAGTTTTTTTTTTTTTTTTTATATTTTAGTTTAGTATATAATTTCCTCATAAGTACTAGAAGTATAATTTATGGAATTGTTAATGAACCAAAATCTTTAGTCCGAATCAGAATGGTTACATTTCTTGCAATTCCCCATCTATATAAATTGATCTGGAATCTCTATTGTGTTTAGTAAATTGCAGTAGCTTTCTATATGATTTTTTATAATTGATTGATTGATTTTTTGTAATCTTGAATTCTTGCATGCCCCGATATACTGTACTTGAACTTGAAGCAAAATAAGAAAATGAACTGGTGTGATGTAATCTTAAACAAAATCAAGCCAAAGCGAAGTTCATTTTGGGAGTTTGTAACATTCTTTCTGTAAAAGTTTGCGTCGTAAACTAATGAGACTCCTCTTTGTTTTGGTGTGAAAATCATCTTCGGTTAATTTCCTCTGTTGAATCTGTTGAGGTCAGACGTCTGCAAGTGAAACAAACACTCTAGACTCTAGAGTCTAGAGTTACTTTATAGTACAAAATGAAATAGAACTAAAGAGCTAAAACAAGTTTGCTCTAGTTTACAGCTAGATGATGCAAGAAAAATGCATTTATTTAGACAGTGGAATTGACAGTGTCAGATATGCAGTTGCACATTTAACCTTGATCTTTAGATTGTTTTTGACTAAAGAAGGGTACGTTCAGAGAATAAGAAGAGCACGTTTAGAGTGTGACAGAATGCTAGGTCTGTGCTTATACCCGGATAGACTGTGATACAAGTGCTGTTAAATTATTCATCACGTGGAGTAAACAGAGATAAGCTGAACACAGACTGGGATGGAGTTTGATAAAGGCTCCCGCTTGGGTTCACTCGCAGACATGATATCCACGACAAATCTGACTCTGAACACACGCTAGGGCTGGAGAGAAATATCTCTGCCCCAGCAGATTCCTGGAAAAGGTCTGAATAGAATTACAAACAGCTTGCCACAGAGTAGAGTCTCATAGTGCTGAGATGAATTTTCTTGGTTTTTAATCTGTTTTGTCGTGGTAAGGCATATAAGAGCATAATTAAAGCCATTAAGAATGTGGAAACGCATTCAGTGCGGCGTCTCAAGCAAACATGGGTGTGCCGTAGTCATACTGTTTGCCAAGCGTTCCTCATATGACCATATAAACATGCAATATCCTAGATATTTACTTTAATGTGACCAGATGTCCTACTTTCCTGAAGCATTTTGTTTATGAAATCGTGATTTGCAAAGACACATTTTAAAAGTTTTGCAGGACCATTTGCCATCATTTGACCATTTGGCCTTCATCCCTTGTGAAAAAGAAGTGCATGTAATTATATGGAATGTGCACTTGTAGTGAACTTCAGTGCTTGCAGATAATATAATATTCATGAAAAAGCTCACTTAAGTGTAAATTAAGAGATTATTTTGATGACATTTACATTTGGCAGAGGCTTTTATCCAAAGCGACATAAATTGCATTCAAGGAACACATTGAATCAGTTCTTGCTTTCCCTGGGATCAAACCCTTGACCTTGATGTTGTAAACACCAATGTTCTACTGATCGAGCTACAGGAAAGCTATGACTATTGCCTTAAGTAAAGCTTTTCTTTAAAGCATTATGTTTCAATAATCATGTAATTTTTTGCTTTAATGAAGTACACTTAAAATGTTAGTCAACACATCAAAAAAGTGCACTTCTATTGAAACATGATGATTTACTTTAAAATAAAACTTTTTAAAACTTTTACAATGTCCTTGTTACACGTTACATGTAGTTACTGTAGTAGTAACTCTAAATTAAGACAACGCTTCAACGCATTGCAGGCTCGCGCTACACCGATACTTGCTGGAAAAGTTAGACAGCCACTGGAAAAGCTACACTGTTTTAAAAGCAACTGAGCTTCTGTCAAGCTCCTGAAAAATGGAGTTACATTGTAATCGTGTCACTACTTGTAGTTAGATGCTAACATTGCTTAAATGTATAATTACACAGTAAGAAGAACACTAAAATAAAGTGTAAGCAAAACTTTTAATTTGACAAATATTGCAAAATGCATTTTTAAAAGTGTACTTAAATGTATTAAGAAATAGTCATAAAAAAGTACTCTCTTTAATTACACCTATGTGACCTTTATGTCATTAATAGTAACATTTCAAAGTACTATTAAAGTAACTCAAAGTACATATTTATAACTACAAGTGTAGGTTTAGTACAATTAAATACACATCTTTTTCACGTGGGAAAGTATCTTAAGGATTTTTTTATATAGTTAAATAGGTTTTATGTTCTGAATCAGCCTGAAATATGCAGCTTTTAATGTGATTTTAGCTTAAAAAAATAGAAAAAAGAAGCTAAATTCATGACAGTTGTTGTGAAATTGTATTGCTGCTGTAACGTTATCTAATCTTGACAGGACATGTTGGTTTTTCCTCATTCAAGTAGATAGGGTTGCATCAGTTTTCCTATTACATGCATATAAAACAGCTAACAGGGACATTAAAATATGGCTGTGAACATTCTTCTTTAACAGTTATTATGTAATTTTGTAAAATTCCCGCGCTCTCATTGGTTTACGTTCTGATGCTATGAATCGTCATCGATGTCCCGCGTTCTCATTGGTTTACGATCTGATGCTATGAATCGTCATCGATGTCCCGCGCTCTCATTGGTTTACGTTCTGATGCTATGAATCGTCATCGATGTCCCGCGTTCTCATTGGTTTACGCTCTGATGCTATGAATCGTCATCGATGTCCCGCGTTCTCATTGGTTTACGCTCTGATGCTATGAATCGTCATCGATGTCCCGCGCTCTCATTGGTTTACGCTCTGATGCTATGAATCGTCATCGCTGTCCCGCACTCTCATTGGTTTACGCTCTGATGTTACAAATCGTCATCGCTGTCCCGCGTTCTCATTGGTTTACGCTCTGATGTTACGAATCGTCATCACTGTCCCGCACTCTCATTGGTTTACGCTCTGATGTTACAAATCGTCATCGCTGTCCCGCGTTCTCATTGGTTTATGCTCTGATGTTACGAATCGTCATCGCTGTCCTTCACTCTCATTGGTTTACGCTCTGATGCTATGAATCGTCATCGCTGTCCCGCACTCTCATTGGTTTACGCTCTGATGCTATGAATCGTCATCGCTGTCCCGCACTCTCATTGGTTTACGCTCTGATGTTACGAATCGTCATCGCTGTCCCGCACTCTCATTGGTTTACGCTCTGATGTTACGAATCGTCATCGCTGTCCCGCACTCTCATTGGTTTACGCTCTGATGCTATGAATCGTCATCGCTGTCCTTCACTCTCATTGGTTTACGCTCTGATGCTATGAATCGTCATCGCTGTCCCGCACTCTCATTGGTTTACGCTCTGATGTTACGAATCGTCATCGCTGTCCCGCACTCTCATTGGTTTACGCTCTGATGTTACGAATCGTCATCGCTGTCCCGCACTCTCATTGGTTTACGCTCTGATGTTACGAATCGTCATCGTTGTCCCGTGTTCTCATTGGTTTACGCTCTGATGTTACGAATCGTCATCGCTGTCCCGCACTCTCATTGGTTTACGCTCTGATGTTACAAATCGTCATCGCTGTCCCGCGTTCTCATTGGTTTATGCTCTGATGTTACGAATCGTCATCGCTGTCCTTCACTCTCATTGGTTTACGCTCTGATGTTACGAATCGTCATCGCTGGATTCGTAACATCAGAGCGTAAACCAATGAGAGTGAAGGACAGCGATGACGATCTCTTTGGTTTACACACTGATGTTATGAATCGTCATCGCTATTCCGCGCTCTCATTGGTTTACGCTCTGATGTTAAAAATTGTCATCACTGTCCCACGTTCTCATTGGTTTACGCTCTGATGTTATGAATCGTCATCGCTGGACCGAGATCTGGCAGTAACGGCATATTTTTACGATTCACAGATAAACTGACTTGCCTTAAAGGGACTTAAAATCACTTACAAACTAATAACTAGGACTATTGTTATAGGTCATAAAATCCAGAGGCTGTACTTTTTTATAGTAGTGTTTTTGATACTAGGACTTGAGCTGCAGGTTGTTTGTTTGCTAACATCAGTGAAGTGGACAGGTGGCTATTAAATGAACAATGCACAGACTCTGGAGACAGTCAGCAGTTCTTTTTACCCTTCCTCTCATCCAGTGCCTCTAGAAGAGCAGCTTTAATCTTTGACATCAATGTTCCTTTAATTAAAGTATTTAATTGTTTCATCTGTTAAGTCTAAAACAATTCACATTTTTTTCTTTAGATTGTGTGATTTGATAAAGATCAAACCCCAAAGAACAAATTGAAAGATGTACTTTTAGGATGTTCATCCATTTGGGCAGTCGCCTTACAAAAGGGCCATGGTCTTCTCAGTCTATAAATGTTCTTAGATGTTGTTCCACTGGGAAAACTGTATGTTAATTCAACTAAATTAGGCTTCTTTTGTAAATACGTAGAAGAGCTCAGCTCAGTGTGGCAGATTACAGGACAAAGGGTTTTTGTGAGAGGGGTTACATGGATTTACTGGAGCCTGGGGGTCGTCTGCCCTCCTCAGGACAGACCATTTAAATGTGCTCTCAGTACTCGTGACATCAAATAACAAAAATCACATAGACACACACATGCTGTGTAACAGCGACTTGTAGTCTCATGTGCTCTGAGTCTATCTTAGTCTATCCAAATGAGCAGTTTTCATGTTATGTTTATGCTTTAAAGGTTTATGCCTATTATGCAAAATTTTTTAACATAAATGTGTCGCAGTGTGTGCACAACCACCCAATAAATGTAAAAATCTACATGTCGTTTGAAGATGGTAGCATATGTGATGTCACGTTACAAGGCCCAGCCCATGACTGATGACAGACTCTGCCCTATTAGCATTGCTCCACCCTCGACTGAGTCCACCACATTTATCTCCTTGCCAGAGAATTTAACTGCAGCATTTAAGAAAAAAAAATCTATTCTTATTTAAGTTACTAATGTTCTTTTCTGTAATTTTATGCTGCTGTCACTTTAATACAAATATCTAATATACATGTGATTTCTTGCTGTTTACATTTACAGACATAACTGACTGTATTTGTGTGAACTTTGTGTGTGTATTTGATTAAGTCGTCAAAGAGAGCGTAGTTTAATGCTCATGACGCTCCTTCTGTGAAGGCTCTGCCCTCTTCTGGAAAGGGGGGCGGGGAGCAGCAACTCATTTGCATTTAAAGAGACAGAAAATCAGCATGTTTTTACTTCCTCTCAAAAATGGCCATTTTATATATATTATAATATTAGTATTCCTTTACATTCCTTTACAATGTCATTTGGATGTCAATTCAATGTCATTTGGAATTGATCAAAACTGTCAGAAAAGACAGTTTCCACTCAAAAATGAAGCAGCACAACTATGAATCAACTGATAATAAAAATAAACGTTTCTTGAAATGCATAAACAATCATTAGAGAGAGATTTTTTTCAAAAGTCTTACCCTAATCCTTTGAACAATAATGTATATAATGCACAAGATATTATTGACCAATTTAAAACTGTATATTGTGTTATTTGTGAGGCAGAGGACAGCAGACA
Source organism: Rhodeus uyekii (assembly GCA_037043235.1). Lineage (NCBI taxonomy): Eukaryota > Metazoa > Chordata > Actinopteri > Cypriniformes > Acheilognathidae > Rhodeus > Rhodeus uyekii. The sequence continues at coordinate 336,756 of JAWRVZ010000381.1, read as the reverse complement.
GGATTGACATGTTTCCATGTTAGAGTGAATAGAGTATGAGATGTACTGCCACCAGCTGGTAACATGTGTAATTACAGCATGAAAACAAGCCTGACAGGATATGAGCTCTGATAGCAGCACAGTCACTTATAAATAGCAAATTGCAAATGTCATAGATAAACATCTAATATCTGTCATGGCAAATATCATCCACGCTTTCAAAATCCTCACAGGGTTATCTTCACAACCAGCAGTTTTTATTTGAGTGTGCGCAATGTGTCGAGTGGTTTCAAGCTGTCGTATAAAAGCAGCGAGTCATATTTTTATGAAGCTTATGCTGCCGAAAACCAATAAAGATGGAATAGCTGAAGTGGAGAGATGTTATTTATTATACCATAATAGATTTTCTGCTGGCCCCTCACTTACTTCAAAGAATATAACATTTCAAAACCTGAAGCATTTCCTCTCTCATGAACCCAAACGATGAAGATTATACTTTAGTCGGTGCAGCTCTTGATGAGTCGGTTATGAGGCCTCTGAATGGCTGTTGATTAGGGTGTTAATTGATGCGGGTCACATGATTTGCGCGGGTGGGCTAAGCGAGTGTGCTCTCTTTTGGAAGGAGGTCTATCAGTTCAGCATCTAGTTTAGTATCAGCAGCATCTGCAATTGTCTCAGCAAACAAAAGTATGTTCTAAGAATGTTTTGCTCACAAAATTTAATTTTAAACTTTCTTGGTTATGCGAACATTAAGGATAAGATTCCTTTATCATTATGCAAATATTATGGGAATGTTTCTTTATTAATAATGTAAGACGAACATCCAACTAAACGTTTCAGAATGAATGATGTGTAAATAAATTTTGATAAATGAAAAGTTCTTCGGCAATGAGCCTCTTTACATATCACTACTCTCGCATATCCCCTTAAGTGCATGACATAAACACGTCAATGGAATACATTTTACACATAAATGTTTTGGTCAATGCTTATTTCATAACTATTTCAGCCTAAATTCATTTTTTTTCTTTTCTCAGTAGAAAAGTGTGTGAAATGGAGATTTACTGTAGGCATGAATTTCCATTTACTTTGAATTTCATTCTGTTTTGCTGTTTCGAAGAAAGAGATCTATAACTTCTGATGAATCTTTTCTGTGCTCGTTTGAACCTTATAAACATTTCACCCTTCAACCTCACAGACTTCCAGTCTATTTGTTTTGTATTTCTCAGAATTATATATAGTTAAAACTGAACTTAAGTATATTTGATTAACGGTATACTGCCAGAAAGGTCTGATAATTTTTGACTTATCCTAAGAATTCTAAATATGCTTGATTTTACTCTCTTGATTGATTAGCCTATTAATTACTTTTTTTCTCCACATAGTTTTATATACTGTCTTGCTTACATTGTTTGAAAATATATTGATTTATAAAGAAAGCAGATGTTCCTAAGTCTGAGTAACTGAATTGGTGTGCATGCTTGTCCACTGATAGTGTTAACAGGAATTTACTTCAAATCGACTTTACTCTTTCCCCAACATTGACAGAATATTTTTTAACTGTATATTAACCAAAACTGTGTAGTTACTGAATACTGTCGACTCAGAACGAGCTGTGTTTTGATCAATCTGATCTGATTGTCTTTGACGACAATGTGATTTTTTTTAATATCTAATAAATTAATTAATTAATTAATACATAATTAGTTTAAAAAATAAATACCTAAATAGGATCATAGCAGTATACTTAAAGTGCAAAAATAATATATAAATAGTAAACTATAAGTATGATGTTCTGTTCACTTAAAGAAAATGTACAAGTATACTTGCAGTATAAAACTACTAATCTAGGATACTCTGAATAAACTTACTTTCATAGACGAAAACATGTGCTACAAGTATTAAAATAGGAAACTACCACTTTTCCCGCATATAACTCTCAGGTTATACCAGATTTTACAAACCCCGCAGGGGGGGTGCGGGTTATATAAGGGTGCGGGCTATATCACAAATTTTTTACACTGAATAATATATCAATATATTTGTTATGTCCCTAAGGACTGTTATGGAATATTTTCAGGAGACCCAGACAGAGTTTGTTTGTCACAGAATATATTTTATTTACTTGCAAGGACTCGTCTAACACACACAGTAAAGCATGTATGAGAGGAGTGAGAGGCAGTCTCTTCACTCGGCCAATTATACCCTCCTAAGTTACACGACAACATGCGTCATGGAAAAAGTTCTTTGCACACATAGTTGCAAACCTTACACGTTTGAGACAAGTACCAGTTGTTTGTCCCTCAATTCTCAGAATTCTTTTCACACTCTAGTCAAATTGTTACTTTCTTTTCCTGACTAGCTTCTTGTTCAACCTCGCTCACATAGTAGCTTGATTAAATGTCATGAGAGACACACAGATACTAAACATTTGCACAAGCATTTAAAGGATTATACATGCTTCTAAATTATCCTTACGTATTTTATTTCTATCAATGTGGTTTGACTATGTTCATTTACTCAGCAATATTGCCCTAAGCACACATTATTATCATTGTTATTACGAAATTCTTCAGAAGCATAAATCAATAACACATTGGATAAAATTTCCATTACAATCCACCCTTTGTCCGAATGACATTTAATTTTCCCATTCTCTCCAGGTATGACCTCTTCTTTTTCTTCCTGAATTATTGTTTCTATCTGTTCTTCTACCAACGTTTCCTTGTCTGGCTCATCTGGCAGGAGGCCTACTTCAAAGTAGTCTACTGTGTCCGTGCCCTGTACATACCACCAACACCCGTACTTCCCTACGTCCGATTCCGTCAAATTATGTATTGTCACCTTAAACATCCTATAACCACATTCATCGTTACCCACAGTTTTTATCTCTTCCAGGCCATACTTCCCCTTGGAATGTTTGTACAGATGATTTTTAAAACATTCAAATTTCGTTTGCCACCCACTGTAATAATAATACTCTGATTTTTCTTTATCATTCAGGTTTCTCCACCCACATTTGCACCCAGAGACGGTTCCCCATCCAGATTTGTAAGGTGCATAACAATAATGTTCAGGGTTGTCCAGTCCATTGTCCAGTATCATGTTTCCCCAGGCATGTGGAGATTTGGTGACATACACTCTGACTCCACTACCTTCTAGCTTGAAGCACGTCTGGTAATTTCTTAGAATCGGGGCGCAGGTTGCGGTCACGGTACCCCCTCTCTTCCCATACACCTTATTTCCTGTGGTCGTCTGGAGGACCCCCAGGAGTATCAGGCATATGGTTAGTTTAAGGAGTACCAGGCTGACTTGTAACGCCATGCTGTTGTTGATCTGTTCGTTTGCTTTGCAGTTACTTGTCCCGTTCTTCGATTTATCAGTGGTTTGTAGCCGAATTGAGTTAGGAAAAGAACAGAAGTGCTACCTGCTGTTGCTGATGTTGCTCCTGGTTCCAGTGGTATGCCTCCTAGTGCCTCAGAGTTCACGTTGAGTTGAGTTTCTGCTTTTACGAATGCCACGCCCAGACACGCTGGGTCGTCTCGCAGCAGTGAATTGGCTGTCTGTGTGAGATACAATCCTAGTAAATTTTGAAAATGGAATCTACCTGCTGGTTGGAGGTGACTCCACGGAGTGAATGCTCTTGCTCCTGAGTGGAAAGTGGCTTCTGGGTATTGATATTGTTCCCAGTAGGTGATGGGGAGTGGTCTAGATGCTGTTCTCAGGATCTGGGTCATTCGTGACCTCTGGTTCTGGTTCTGGGACCTTCTTGCAGTGTGATGCGTGAACCCACGTGGCTCTTTCTGCGACCTTCACTGCCGTCCTGGTCACTAGCAGGACCTGATATGGACCACACCACCTCGCTTCCTTCCACGACTTCCTTTTGCAGTTTCTGATGACCACCCACTGTCCCGGCTCGATCTGGTGGAGGGCCACTCCTGCGCTACGATCTGGTCTCGCCTGCTGCACCTGTTTGGAAATATCACGAGCAGTCTTGCCCAGGTTAATACAGTATTCCAACATTTCTTCCAACCCCTGGATTCCCTCTGAGCCTACTGTGGGAGGGCTCCACCCCATGTGTGGTGGTCTTCCCCACAATACCTCATAGGGACTCATTCCCAAGATTGGTCTGTTGCGCATGCGCATGTACATTAACGCCACTGGTAGAGCATCTGTCCATCCCAGCCCTGTTTCTGTCATTATTTTTACCAGTTTGTTTTTGATTGTTTGATTTTCTCTTTCCACAGCCCCTCCACTCTCAGGGTGGTATGAGCAGTGGAATGAGAGGTCCATGTTCAATTGGTCTCCCAGCGTTTTGATGGCTGAGCTAACAAAGTGACTGCCATTATCACTAGAGATTTTCTTTGGGATTCCCCATCGGGGCAGGATTTCCCTGAGTAGCATTTTTGCCACTCCTTTTGAGTCTGAGGCTGAGGTGGGCATTGCCTCCACCCATTTTAAAAACATGTCAACCATTACCAGACAGTATTTCTTACCTCTGTGTGGTGTCAACTCAATATAGTCTATCATCAGGTGTTCAAATGGTTCCTTGGGCGTGGGATGGCTAGGTTGCTCCACCCTTTGACCCCTCCCCACATTGTTTCTGGCACACGTGACACACTTGGCACAGTGACTTTCTGCTGCAGTGGAAAAACCTTTTGTGAAAAATGACTCATTAATAGCTAGCATAGCCCCTTTGCTGGCGTGATCTATTCCATGTGTTATTCTGCAATACATTTGAGAAAAATTTCTGGGGAGACATGGCCTGGTTACATTTGTTTGTACTTCTCCATACCATACCCCCTTTGAGTCTTTTGAACAACCAGCGTTTTTCCATGCTACTAAATCATTTGATGTGGCAGTTTTTGCAATGATTGAGAGAGGTGTTGTTTTGTCTGAAATTGGTTTGTGCAAAAGCACGTGTGTCAGCTGCTGTTTAGCCGCAGATTTGGCTGCTATATCAGCCCTGTGATTACCTTTGCTGATGTCATCTTGTTTGCCCGTGTGGGCGGCACATTTAATGACACTGATTTTGCTTGGTTTTAGTATAGCGTCTAACAGGGCAGCTACCTTTTTGTGATGTAAAACAGGTTTTCCATCTGCCTTGAGGAAGTCACGATGCTTCCATAGCGCCCCAAAATCATGCACAACCCCAAATGCATATCTACTGTCTGTATAGATGTTTACGGTTTGCCCTTCGGCGAGTTCGCATGCGCGGCTTTGGACAGCAGCGTTTACTGCTTGGAGGTCCTGGACAAACCGCCATTCTGTGGGTTGTCCAGGGTCTCTGATTTTCTTGACAGGAAAAATGGGCGTGTTGACAGGTGAGTCATTGCACGGAATAATTATACCCCTTTCTAGCAGTGAATTAAAAACGGGTGTTATTCCTTCTAACGCCTCAGGTTTTACCGCATATTGTGGCTGCCTGGGCCTGAAATCTGATTTTGGGGTGATTTGAATTGGTTGGCAGGATTTTATTAGACCCACGTCATATTTATCGACAGCCCACAGTGAATTTGGCACTGGCAGAGTAGATGGGTCCACCAGCGTAAGCGGTGTCGTTTGTTTGTTCGGAATTTTAATCTTAACCCGTTTACAGCACTGTTTTTCCTGTATAGAGTTACACATTTTAACGAATGGCCCCAAGGCTTCCCATCCTTCCTGCTTTGGTTTTGCTAGAGATAAATGGGGCGCTGCCCCAACAACGTCATACAATTGCATACATTCGTCAGTCAGCAAAACGGATACGGCACATTTGTAGTCAGTCCAGTACATACACTCCAATTGCAATTCATCTTCTGTTGATTGGGCCCATTTTATTTCATAATCATTGTCAGGTGTCCAAGTAATGTGTGCCGTGACATGCAGATCTGAGGGTGTCATTTTTTCTGCTGTGGTCATGCACCTCTCTTTAGCTTTTTCAAGGAGGTGCATTCCCTCTGACCACAGCCACTCATAAGCAGTCATTGATACTTCCTTTGCACATCTGACATTTATGCCAGAGGTTTTTGTGCATTCTACAACAGCATTTAATTTACATAGCACATCACGGGCACACAGATTCCATGGACAGCTGTCACTGATCAGAAATTGATTCATCACTGTTTTATGTTCATATGTTACAGACAGAGGCACTGTGAGCGGTTCCTTAACCACCTGGCCTGATGCCACAATACTTTCAGTTATTTTCCCTGACAACATCATTCCCTGAGCTAAATCTCGTTTAATTACAGAGATTGTTGCCCCCGTATCTGCAATCATTTCAAAAGGTTTACCAGAAATTAACAACATAATGGTGGGGGTTTCTAAAAAAGCTTTGGCTAAAGTAACATTTTGTAAAGATAGAGAAAGATTGGTACTCACCCCCTCGTCGCCCTCAGACCCACTCACTTGTCAATCTGGCTGATTTCTGTGGCCGCCCCCTTGGGTTTGGTTCTCAGGATTTTGTGGGCATTCACGGCGCCAATGTCCAGTTTGTCCGCAGAAAAAGCATTTCCCGTCTCCTGGGTTCTGTCCTGGTTTGACATATTTTCGCTGACCACGTCCTCTCCCCTTGTTGTATTGGTAGGGAGGGTGTTGGCCGCATGGTTGATGAGGCGGCTGTTGTTGTTGTTGTCCCTGTTGATTCTGTGCCTTGAATAGTTCGTTTTGTTGTTGCATGTTGCTGACGTGCAGCGCACGTGTTTTCTTCATGAGTTTGTCTTCCTTGTCTTCCAGGCGTGTTTCGTGGTGTTTTGCGTGTCTCACCACCACTGGCAGGGTTTCAGTTTCATACCCAATGCATGTGTCCTTAATGCCCTTTTTCACGTCATCTTTGAGTCCTTCGAGGAAATAGACTTTCAGATGGTTATTGAACATAGGATTCTCTGTGTCGTTGGCCGTCCTTTCAGGAATTCCAGAGTGTTTTCTGAACACGTCTGTCAGGCAGTTGAGGGAATCCTCCACGCTTTGGTCTTTGCCTTGTTTGCAGTTATTCAGTTTGTGTGGGTTGGATGGTTGGGGGAAAACTTGTTCCATATTATTCAGGAACGCCCGGACTGCCTGAACATAGTCGTCGTCATTGTCCCACCCGTCAGTTCTCCGGTGGACATTTGTCATCCAGCGTCCTTCCATTTTCCTCCCATTGCTCAGTCCATTCACCTTGATGAAAACCTTGCGTAGTTCATCTGCCGTGGGGCTGCACTCCCTGCAGAAATCCTCCCATTCGGCTCTGACTCGTCCTCCTCCGTCATCCGCTTTTGGAAGTTGGCGGGCCAGTTCCTCGATGTCTTTTGGTGACCAGACACGCCTCACGAACTCCGGACCTGCAGCTCCTGCGACCATGACATATAGGAAACGTGTACCTGTTTTTTTTTTTTTTTTTTGTTCTGTTCTTGTCGGTTCTTTGGCGCAGTGTCCGGGTCGTGGAGGAGGTGGACATAGAGTCAGAATCCTGTTCTGCGTCTGTGTTCGGTGGGGAGAATGCCTCGGTGGTCTGTGAGGTTGTTGACCTTTGTTCCTCCTCCGAACTGTCTTCTTCATTGGGTCTGTAGGGTGGGGGGCGGTCATCATCTTCCAAGTGGGTCTTCAGGAGACGAGGTTTGGGTTCTGTACCTGAAAAAGAAAAAGCAGAGGGAGAAACACAAAGAGCGCCTCCAGGGGGAGGCCAATTAGGTAGTGGGTCAGGGTATAATTTGGGGGCCCCTTTTGACTTTTGAGGGTCAGCACATTCTGCCCTCGCCACTTGTTTGACCAATTGTTTATTGAGTCTTATTTCAGATTCTTTCAGTAGCATATCTACTGTATCTAAAATTTCAGAAAAAGGGTGGGTCCCCTTTTTTCGGCCTTTGCCCATCTAGTAAGGTTCTTTTTAATTGTTGATTACCCTTTACACTAAATCCTACTGCGTGGCCATGTTTTCTCAACCAATTTACGTGTTCTAGCCAATTTGTACCATATTTCTTCCTCGTTCTGTGGCAATCCACTCTCTGTCACCTGTCTGGGGGCGCTACTTCCCAGACTATTATTCGACTGTCCCATTGTCAATGGCGGATACAATTCCTTGAGTAGTTAAAAATTGGAGTTTTAATCAAAATTTTGATTAATTCTCCCCTGTGAAAATTTCTTTTCACTGTCAATGGCGGATACAATTCCTTGAGTAGTTAAATTTGAGTTATTGATTAAAATTTTAATCAATTTCTCTTCCTGTGAAAATTTCTTTTCAACGTGCGTACTACCCCCACGCCCAGTTCCCTTTTTTGACAATAACCTGCGTACTACCCCCACGCCCAGTTCCCTTTTTTGACAATAACCAAATGACAGTATATTTACCGTGTCTCCAGAAATTCCAAGGGTTCTTTTCTTGGGGTGAGGATCCGTGGAGGGACACAACTCCCACTTCCCTTATTAGGGGGTTTGGGTCATCGACGGATTCCTCGATGAGTTGATCAGACCGTTGAGTCCTCCAGGACCGTCACCCCTTAGACCACCTCGTCGCCAATCTGTTATGGAATATTTTCAGGAGACCCAGACAGAGTTTGTTTGTCACAGAATATATTTTATTTACTTGCAAGGACTCGTCTAACACACACAGTAAAGCATGTATGAGAGGAGTGAGAGGCAGTCTCTTCACTCGGCCAATTATACCCTCCTAAGTTACACGACAACATGCGTCATGGAAAAAGTTCTTTGCACACATAGTTGCAAACCTTACACGTTTGAGACAAGTACCAGTTGTTTGTCCCTCAATTCTCAGAATTCTTTTCACACTCTAGTCAAATTGTTACTTTCTTTTCCTGACTAGCTTCTTGTTCAACCTCGCTCACATAGTAGCTTGATTAAATGTCATGAGAGACACACAGATACTAAACATTTGCACAAGCATTTAAAGGATTATACATGCTTCTAAATTATCCTTACGTATTTTATTTCTATCAATGTGGTTTGACTATGTTCATTTACTCAGCAATATTGCCCTAAGCACACATTATTATCATTGTTATTACGAAATTCTTCAGAAGCATAAATCAATAACACATTGGATAAAATTTCCATTACAGGACGTAATAGTTTTTTGGCGTTATTTTCTTTCTGTTTTTCTTTCTTGCGAGGGTTCTTGTCTATGGTGCTTGTACTGTCACTCTGACAGCTGGCGCTGATTGGCTGTCTGACCTGTCAATCAAGCCAGAAGATGTGATTGGCTGTGCTGCCATGAGGGCAGGCTCTTCTCATCTCATCCGATGATCAACACTTGTAGAAATGCACAGCGGGAGACAATGCTGTTTGTTTTCTTATTGTGTGAATTTCGTGCACAAGCACTGTGTACCGAGCCTGAACAGTTTTGATAATTGACATCATGCGAGCAACATTTAAAATTTGAAATGTGAACTTACACAAAAAGTTCATCAATCTGTGGCTGCGGGTTATATAAGGGTGCTGGTTATGCCAACGATTTTTTACACAAAGCGTTTATATTACACTCATAGTAAGTACACATAAACATATACTTTTATACACTAAAAAGTGGGCAAATTTATTCCAAGGTACCATTGAAATAGTTTAATTAAATTGAATTAACATTGATGTTAGTGTACTTACTACATGAAGTATACTTAAAAATATATACTTGAACTTTACTTATTCTTAATAAAGTGAACTTGAAGTATGCTTATTTTTGTAAGGGCAGTAAAAAAGAAGGGATGGTAGCAGCTTTTGGGACACGTGGACAGGCCGCAGAAATCGATGTGGCAGAGCCGGGTTTACTTTTGGAAACAAAATGGCAGGATTGTGTGTGTGCGAACAAATCTGCCCTTTAAGTCTCCATGTGTGCTCGAAAAGGACCAGTGAAGCCATGAGCTAAAATCGTGGCTGGCAGGGCAGCCCAGCGCTGTGTCCCCACAAACCTCAGCTCTTTCCTTCACTGCCTGGCCGCCCTCCCAGAGTCTCCGGCTCTAACCTCAGCACACAGACAGCAAAAAGAAATTCCCCTTCCATCCTCTCCAGGGGCCACTGCGAGTCTCTGCGCACATGAGGAATGTAGTCGAAATGCATGTCACCTAGCTGTCGATCTTGCACGTGGGAGCAAAGATTAGGAGTTAGTGAAAGAAAGGTCTGTGTAGAGTTTGACCCAGACTAGGTCTGGTTGCGTAAGACGGGGGCGACCCGGGTACCAGCCGGTGGCGGGGCGACCATGGCTTGGAGCTTAGTGTGTGGGGTGGAAGCCCTGCTGCTGCGGAGCGGCAGTTTCATATGGCAGATCGTGGCGTGGATGATCCGGAGGTGTTACCTGCAAAGGATGAGGTCATGTCAGCGGTGCCTTCAAACCTGCTTCTACCCGGCCGACGTCTATCAGGTAGCGGCGGTCTTTCCTTTCAGCGTGGGGTCGGAGGTTTCTTGTGCACTGTTGGGTTCGTTTCAGTCGGTATTGTGTTTGTTTTTGATCCTTTAAAGCTTTTACAATGAAGAGTATTGTTTGGTCTTTATTTCTTCTTTCTCAAAGTCTGAAGTCAGAGGTTTCAATATGAACGCATGCTAAAGTTCACATTCAGGTTTTTCAAGAGTGAATAATCTGATGTTTCTGCATTTGCAGCTCTACTTAGACAAAAATAGTCTTGTTTTGTCTGCTTTTATTTCTCTTTTTATTTTAGTTGAAACATCTGAGATGATGTTGGTACTTTCATACTGTTATGATACTGAACACCTGAGAATAGAAGCTTTTGGGTTTAAACAAAGTTGCATTGTGGTGTTAAAGAGAAATATGTAAGATTGATATTGATTCTGCTATTACTTGTAGGCCTACTATTTGTAGGTCACTAAGCAAACTTGTGGCATTGATCATGTACTGATTTGATTGAAAATACCAAATCAAGCTTTTTCAGTTGGATCTTTGGATTGTAACGTCACTGCATTCCCATTGAAAAGTTAATTTTCTCCAAAAAAACAGCTTATGCAAACAGAAATTATAGGCTTGGAGAAGGACATTTGAAACCTTTCCAGAGTATCAGTCTCAGAATGCAATATTCAGCTCTCTGTAGTGCAGATGGAAGATGTGTGTTATGGTAAGAAAGCATGTTTCCATATCAATAATGTGCTGTGAATACGAGCCTACTAATAAAACTTAAAGTATTATTATCCACATTTATCCTGACCAAAGATTCTATTATATTTTGAATCATTTGGACTAAACGTTTACAAGAACCCCTCAACATCTAGATGAAATTATACATCAACTCCACCACAGTATGTTGTAAACAGACATTTTTGGTATTGGTTGGTTTACAGCGCAGTCTTTGTGCCGAGCTGGAAAACAATGTTGTGCTGTTTTTGTGGTTACATAAGATTCTACTGGTTTGTTAACAGATGTTTTATCTATTTTAAAATGCACTAACTACACTTCTTTGTCCAACATCCTGTTGTTATTTTCAGTGACAGAAAAATAACTAGTTTCTGTTTTGTTCTGCACACCAAATGTGTGTGTTTTCCACAATAATCTGTGCATGTCCTTTTCTGGTGCAGAGTGCAGAAACATGAACAGTCTCTTCAGTTTCAGTCTCCAGACCCGTTTCGTCTGGTTTAAATGCATCTCATTAAATAATCCTACAAAATTTTATTTCATTTCATTTTTGCACTGTTCTTCAACCCTGTAATGTTCAGCCCTAAATATAATATTAGATTAGATTAGATTCAACTTTATTGTCATTACACAAGTACAGGTACAAGGCAACGAAATGCAGTTTAGGTCTAACCAGAAGTGCAATAGCAGCAAGTGCAGGATATATACAATGGTTGCATAAGTGCAGGATATGGAGATGTACAGGGTTTACAGGTAATATGTACAATGAATATAAATATACAGATGGTCATTACTATAACAGGTGAGTGTGTGCTATAAATATAATTACAGGTGTCTCTTACTATAAACAGCATTTACAGGTGAATATGTGCTATAAATGTAAATGTATATACAGATGTCTCTAACTATAAACAGAATTTTACAGGAAGATGTATACAATTGTTAGCTTAAGGTAAGCAGTAGATTTAAGGTAGTGCAATGAGCATGGACAGTGCAAATAAGTGAGATGCGAAATGTAAACTGTTGGTACTGTATGAACAGCTGGTAGTGCAAATGAGCATGTTCCAGCTAAAGTACAGTAGTGCAAGGTGCAAGTGTAAACAGTTGTTACTGTAAGCAGTAAACAGTTGTTGTAAACAGTTGTTACTGTAATGAACAGTCGGCAGTGCAAATGGCACAAATAAGTAACAGTCGATTAACAGTATCGATTACTGATTACTGACAACAGTATCGACTATCTGATAACAGTAACAGTATCGAACAGTCGATTAAATACATATTTACTGTATTTATTAACAGTAAATATGAATTTAACAGGGTTCCAAAAGTTGTTTATTTGTTTATTCTTTGTTTTGTTTTATTGGTTGGTTACTTTTTTATTTTTGTTTGTTTCGTCGGTTGTCTGATTGGTTGGTTGCTTGTTTATTTGTTTTTTACTGGTTGTTTATTTGTTTTTTTGGTTATTTATTTGTTTGGTTTTCTGGTTTGTTTGTTTGTTTGTTTGCTTGCTAGGTTGGGTGGCTGGTTGTTTGTTTACTTGTTTTTTACTTTGTTTGTTTGTTTTTGTTTGGATGCTTGGTTGGTTGTTTGTTTAGTAGATTGCTTGGCTGAATTGATTTTTAGTTGGTCAGTTGTTTATTTATTTATTAGTTTATTTCTGATTCTGATGTATTTGTTTTTTTGGTTGAATGGCTGTTTTTGTTAGTTTGGTTGTCCTGTTGGATGTTTGCTTTGTAGATTGGTTGGTTTTGTTTGTTTAGTTGTTTATTTCTTTGGTTAGTTTTGTTTGTTTGTTTGGTTATTTTTATTTGTTTGTTTGGTTGGTTGGCCTGTTGGATTTTTGTTTTGTAGATTGGTTGGTTGGTTTTGTTTGTTTAGTTGTTTATTTCTTTGGTTATTTTTGTTGTGTTTGTTTGGTTGTTCAGTTCTCCTGTTGGATGTTTGTTTTGTAGATTGGTTGGTTGGTTTTGTTTAGTTGTTTTTTATTTCTTTGGTTATTTTTGGTTTGTTTACCTAGTTGTTTATTTCTTTGGTTGTTTTGTTTGTTTGTTTGTTTGATTGGTTGTTTATTTCTTTGATTATTTTTGTTTTGTTTGTTTGTTTGGTTGTTTATTTCTTTGGTTATTTTTGTTTGTTTGTTTGATCTATTGTTGGCTGGATTCCAAACTTACTATTAATGTAGTTTAATCATTTGAATTTGACCATTTCTGGCACTAATGCTGAAATGAAGTTTATTTTCAGGCACTTGAGAATTAACCAGCCATTTGCAGAAATATCTCCATCTCAACATGTTGCCATAACAGGTTCTTTTTCTGCATTGTTTTGGCAGTTGCTGCTGAGAAACGCCTTGTGAATTATACCTCTGGTTCTGATGACAGTTATTATATGACAATATTTCTATCTGTTTGCTTTCCCATTCACTTCCAAGTGGAAGAGGACATTGTACAGCCTGAATTTTGAATGGAATTCCTATGTTAAGTGTTCAGTGTGTGGCTATAGTTTTGGAGAGAGGGTGTCAATCATCTGACGTCATAACTGTGTCCACAGATGACTGAGGGACGACTCTGCCAGGTGCAGCTCCTGGACGACAGGAAGCTGGAGCTGTTAGTTCAGGTATAATGTCTCAGAGCTTCGGCTCTAGTCTATTACACCTCCCACTCAAGGGTAATGGACCTCAGTAAACCTCCCTGTCTCACGTTATATTGATCAATGGATTTTCTCTCGCAGCCGAAGCTGTTGTCTCGTGAGCTCTTGGATTTGGTCTCATCACATTTTAACCTTAAGGAGAAGGAATACTTTGGGTTCACCTATGTGGACGACACGTGAGTGCCTCTTTTTAACCATGTTGCCTATAGAGGTTCCTTGCCTCAATGCATTTAGAAAAATCTAGCTTTTGAAAAGTAAAGGATGAAAGGATATGTCAAAGCTGAATTTAAAAGGACACCCAAAATTAAATTGACAGTGAATTTACAATGTTTGCTCCTAAACTTACAGTTAAATGTTGTACAAACCAGTCACAAATTTGTCAAAATAACAATATAACCGTGTTTCAGTCTCTACTAAGGCAAAATCTCAGCTAGCTTTGCTCACTTCAGTCCTGTGCAGATGATTCTCATATATTAGTGTTAAATTGCAGAGCGATTACTGGGTTGAATAAGAATGTCTGATCGCACATTTCAGCCAGATTAACTTTCCTCTTCCAGTGGTCAGTGCAAATGGTTACAGCTGGACCGCAGAGTGCTGGAACACGACTTCTCCAAGAAATCAGGGCCTATTGCTCTTCAGTTCCTGGTGAGGTATGTGATCGCTACCTCATGATGTCTTAAGTCACATGACCACATCGACCACAGAATGCAGCACATTCCTGGACTGAATCACTGTGGTGCTGCTCCAAAGAAGCACCTTGTTTTACATTCGATGTGAGGTTTTAGTCTTTCGGCTATGATTCGCCCTGTTAATTACGATGAAATTGCGATTAACCGAAGTATCTGTCGTTTGCAGGTTTTACATCGAGAGCATTTCACTTCTAAAGGAGCACACAACTGTGGAGCTTTTCTTTCTGAATGCTAAGTCTGCCATCTATAATGTGAGTGCATTTGTGTCTGTTTGCCCACTGAAGTGATTCACTGTCTCGTTTCTCGCCTCCATAAGCAATTAAAAAGCCACAGACCTCAGAGCGTTCATATACGAGTTATTGCGTCCCAGGGCCATAGAAGAAGTATGTGTAAATTGATTCACTTGTGAATCAAGAAAACAAGAGCAATTCCTCTAAGATTCTTCACAAGCATCATGACCAGCATAAGGACTGTTTTGTGCCATTGCACCATGGGCAAATTCTTTTTTACTCTTCACCATGGCCTGGTTTTCCCTCATCACTTTGTGTGCTTGTGACAGAATTGTACGTAATACAGAGGAAGCATTTGATTTGTATGGAAGCTTGTTTCCTCAACATAAAAATAAAATGCTAATTTTAATCTCAAAATCAGACTTTTTCAGACTTGCGAGATATATAAACTAACAATTGCAATGAAAAAAGTCAGAAGTTTATATGCGAGTTTATATCTCAATATTTAAATGAATCAAGTTTATTTTAACTTCATTTCTTGCAATTCTAAGTTTATAACCAAATCGTGAGATAGAAACTCGCGATCACAAAGAAATAAGTCAGGATTGTGAGTTTATGTCTCAGTATATATCAATATATTAAAGAAATATTAAATTCTGACTTTAATTCTGAGTTTATATCTAATAATAAAAAATAGTTACATTTTTGGTTTATTGTTATGAATGGAGGAATTAAGCCGAGTAGAATATTTTTAGTTTATTTTTAGGGACAATCCAGATCAGAAACGATATTCCAGGCGTAAGGTCAACAACATAGGATCAGTCCAAAACATTAAACATAGAACATGGCATGGCAAAACAACAACAAGGCATGGGTAAAACTTGGCTTGGCATGATAACAAGATGGCAACAGGAAGACATGACATGGGCTAAACATGGCTAGGCTATACATGGCATTGGCTAGAACAGGGGTCGGCAACCCGCGGCTCTTTCACCCCTGCACGTAACTTGTAGCAGCGGTCCCGCTATCCGCGCTCGGTCGGCTATCACTCAGCCCACGGAAGAAAGGAGGGTTGCACCGCATGCGTGATCGCTCCGCAAGGTTAAGGCAATCCCACAGGCAATACTGTTCAACATGACATAGAACATGGTTCTAAGCACAACAACACTACATAGCATGACACCAGGCGCGACGCGACGCGAGAACATGGCTAGTAATGCAGGCCAACCCGTAGAATGGAGGCCAGACCAGGCAATACGTCGCAAAGTCCATGAATGATCCTAGCACTTAAATGGTCCCAGACAGGAAGTGGTCGCAGAGGGAGCGGTAGCAGACAGACCATGAATGTGGGCTCCCCCTGGTGGTGTGGCATGGTGTTACATATATAAAGTCTCAATTGCGAGATTGAGAAATGCAAATTGCAAAGTTCATATCTAAATGTCTCTATGTGTGTGTGTATATGTGTTCATATGTAGTATATTTTATTTCTTGCAATTCCAAGATTATAATGCGCAGTTACAAGAAATAATGTCAGAATCGCAAGATAAATATCTAAATAAATTGATAAAAATATAAACAAATACTGTCAATTCTGACTTTTTTATTTTTTTATACGTTTATAACTTGCGATTTTGAGGAAAAAAAAGAAAAATTGTGAGAAAAAAGTCTAAATGTATTTCTCAATATACAAGATATATATTATATGATCACAACTTCCATAGATTTGTGTTTGCTCTGAAATGGTTTATTTTTAAGTCATGGCTGTTGTTGTGATTGTTATCAGCGGCAGAATGCGACAGCTGTTATCTCCCACACACACCTCTCTTTCCTCAGCTCACTCTCCGCTCCAGTGAAATAACAAACATAAAGTAAACGTGTGTCCAACATACAGCAGTAATCTTTCTTAATTATAATAATGCCTCTATTAACTCCTACATGACAAAATATTTATTCATGAAAACAGTGAAAGATCATTTTAAATGATTTGTTTTACCTAATTATTCATGAGCAAGTCATTTCTCCAAAACAAATGGAAGCACATGGCAGGAATATCACATGCATATAATAAAAATATTGTTTCTGCTTCTGTTGCACATTTCCTCTTTACATTAATAAATGGACATGATGACTAATTACATGATTAAAAATGGATGAAAATGACTTCTTAAAGTGATTTGCTTGATTGTCCACAGGGTGACATTGAGGTGGAGAGTGAGCTGGTCTTTAAATTAGCTGCTCATGCACTGCAGGTAAAAATAGCAGAGATTTTATACGTGACATGTTTTTATTTTTTTAGTCATTGTTATGTAATAAATGCACATGATTTTCTTATTATGTTTTACAGGAATCCAAAGGAGACTATACAAGGTGTGTAGTTTTACCACAAAGTTTGTGAAATTGTAAAAATGTCTTAATATCACTTGGCAAGCACTGAGATAAAACTTAAAGTTTCTCCCAGGACTGTAAGAAAGTGTCTGTGCTCTGATATATTAAACAAATACCTATTTAAATATACAATACATGTTCTTTAGATTAATTGGTTGCTTCCATAAGGAGCAAAAGCACTATTGAAATAAGTCTGTCTCTGTTCGGCAGTAGAGCGATGCTGTGAATCCTAGATATGGCGAAAGGCATTAAGGGTTGTTAATTGAGAAACAAGGTCAGCATGAGATTAGAATAATGTAATAATGAAAGTTCCTTGGGTCAGGAAAGTTTGGATTAAAGGAATATTCTGTTACGATTTTCTAAGTATCACGTCTTTCCAAACTTTTATGACTTACTTTATGGGATATTTAGTGGGATGTTCAAGTTGCTGTTTTACAAAGCATGTTGATTCTGACTTTCTGTATAAAGGTCTAAAAAGCACCATAAAACTAGTACAGTAATACCTTGAGATGCATAATCCGTTCCAGGACGAGCTCGTAACTCAAATTCCTCGTATCTCAAATAATTTTTTCCCATAAGAAATAACTGAAAATAATTTGTCCGTTCCAACCCTCTAAAACACTCTCTTTTTAGTGCTAATAACAATAGAAAAACATGTTTTTAATTGCTACACAGACACACACACACACAAAAAAAATAGTATATAAGGATTCCTGTGATATAAAATAAAATGTGGTTTTAATTATGAGTTCTTACCTTCGAGACAGACGATACAGTAGTGGATAATGGCGGCATGTGCAGAGGAGGAGGAAGGAGGGATAGCGTAGTGTTTCTTCCTGTGTTGTGTATTGGATAGCCTCAGAACCTCATATTAATTAGTATTGAACAAATATAACCTGTGCTGCTCCCAGCTTAATACTGGTGAATCACTCGTCACCCCCGGTAACCTCCCGCTGTAAAACCAAGGTGGCCCTCTAGTGGAGATCATAGTGCGATTACCCCATAAATGAGGCGCTTGAGCTGCTCCGAGTACAGAACACCCTTTATCGGCATCTTTAAGCTGCTCGTATCTCAAATATTTACTCATATCTCAAAGCAAAAAATACTTGAATGCTTGCTTGTATCTTGGAATACTCATATGTCGGGACGCTCATATCTCAAGGTATTACTGTACTTTGTGTGTTATATTCAAGGCTTCTGAAGTCATATGATAGCTTTTAATTTGAGCTGTTATTCACTTAACAGCTAATTATATACAAATTAATTTGTTTATTGTCTAATGAATTATTCATTACGGCTCTACCTCTACTTGTCCAATAATGATTCAGTGCATTATGTGGTTACCATAATGTGTGATAAGAAAGATTATGTTCAAAATGTCAGTTATTGAATCTTGTTGCATGTTGAAAGTGTTTGTTTGTTGATTTTAGTGATGAAAATACCAGAGCAGAGCTGAAGAAGCTTCCAGCTTTGCCCACTAAAGTCCTGAAGGAGCATCCGTCTCTAGCATACTGGTGAAACATGCTTTCATACAGCTATTTCAAGATAGAAAACACACATACACACACACTCTCTATATTAGGTGTCAAAAATAACTACAATAAAAAAAACATATATGTGCACCATAAAAGCATTGCATTGCATCTATTTATATTTATGATAAGAAAATAAAAAACCTATTTCAAGATAAATAAAATTTTTGAGGTGAAAAAGACATTTAGTCACTTTTATTCAGCAAGAATGCATTAAAATCGTCATTTTTTCTTTTAAATGTTCATTTTCTCTTTATTTTAAGGTGTCCGTGTCACAGAGTAATTATATGTTTAAGTAATAATAATTAACACCATGTACTATAGGTTTAGGGTTTGGTTTAGATTACATTAGTTGCGTGTAATTACGGTTAATTTACTGTTATTAGTGCATGTAATGAAGACACTGTAAAATATAATGCACCGAATATATTAAGTGTATGAATAACTAGCTTATTAAAACAATGAAGTGCATTTTTGTCTGATATGCAAAGTGTAGTGTTGTTTAATTATGACCAGTGCTGATCTGTTATGTAAGGTTGAGACACAGACAGCCGTGAGATTTACATTCATAGCAGACGAGTCGGTGACGCTGACTTACACAGCCTTTTCTGAGAGCTTTACAGCTGATGATCTTGTCTTTATGCTGAGGTTTGGGGGGAGGGTTGCGTCATTTCATGGGTGGGGAATGTATCCTCCATAGACCGAGTTTCATCATCCTCCTCTTTTGCAGTGAGGAGCGAGTGATTGAGCACTACAAGCTGTTGAAAGGGCTCTCCAGAGGGCAGGCCATTGTGCAGTGAGTATTGGAGAAACAGTGATTAGCCTCAGGGGGTGGGTCATCAGGGGAGACGTGATTTATGATTGACTGCTTAAATCCTTCACGCCCACACCTCAGGCCTGCTTAAGATGCTGTTAAACATCAATCTTAACTTCATTAAGTTTGTTTCAGGTATCTGACCCTGGTGGAGTCGCTGCCCACATATGGAGTGCATTATTATGAAGTCAAGGTAAAAACTATCTGCAAAGTGTAAACATGAGATCAAGTGCCATACTCTTTTATGAATGGGTCATAGTGTCGCATTATATATACTTGTATATAATATTAACTAAAAATCTTTTTCAAATGTATAACCGTCAACACAAGTTATCAGAACACAATAAAAACTCTGAATACATTTAATTTGATATAATTGGATGATATTTAGCTCCGTTCTTCCTTCTGTTGATAGACATCAGATGCCTGATAACCTATATAGTGGTGTAAGGATGACATCAGAACCTGAACACTGGTTCTTTTGACATTTTCCTATGGGTTTCATAATGTTTTTTTACATTTTTTGTTTTATGTATGGCTTAAAATGAAGCCTATAGAAAACATAACTTAAAGGCACTTTGATGTTTTTAATTTTGCATCAGTTATATTCCATTTTTTCGAAAACGTATTTACTAGATAGAGGACGATTGCTCTCTTTGTTTAATATCTTGGGCATTTTTGTTACTTTTGCTGGCATTTTGCTCCATGTCATAGATTATACTTTTTTTGTAATCCAAAAAACACTAAATCCATTTAATATGGAAGCTTGTTTCCGCCACAGAATAAAACATAAAAAAAGGTAATTGCGAATTCTTTCTAACAATTCTGACTTTTCTCTCACAATTGCGAGTTATAAAGCCAGAACTGCATGATATATAAGCATGTGAGAGAAAATTCGCAAATATTTTATTTTTTATTCTGTAGCGAAATTCGCTTTTCTTTTTTCTTGCAAGTTTATATACTACAATTTGAAACAAGCTTCCATAATTTAGTGTACATTTCTAAATATTTCAGTATGTATTAATAGACATATTTATTCATGTATTTATGAATTGAATAAAATAAGTTTTTGATGTGTAACTGATGGAAAGGTCTTGCTCGTCTCCCAGGATAAGCAAGGGATCCCGTGGTGGCTGGGAATCAGCTATAAAGGCATAGGACAGTATGACCAGCAGGATAAAGTAAAACCTCGAAAGGTATGTTGTGTTTTCCTGCCCCTCGGCACTGAAGAAATATCTGTTATCTAAACATAATCTTGAGTCATTGTACAGAACTCGGTATCTTGTGAAATCATCAGTCTCTCAGATTTCCCCAGATGTGACTCATAGCATGTCGACACTTGCATTCGTTTTTGATTTGCACTTGAGACCACTATGATGATATAGAAATGAGGTGTTACATTCAACACATACAGTCTGTACAGGAAGTCTGCTTGTGTTATATAACAGAACTGCTGATGAAACACACAACATGTGTGTGTGTGTGTGTGTGTGTCTCTTTTTTTGGATAAAGAGAAGGACGGGACATTAATGATAGATTATGGCTTACTGATAATTGTACTAATTGATAATCAGCATCATCCAATGAATCAAGAAGTTGCAAGAATCTACAGTGTTTAATTTAGAGATTTCTTTTTAATTCATTTTCAAATGATTTGTTTCTAATTTATTAAATATAAATTCAAATAAATATAAAGTGTATATATAAAGTACATGTGTATATGTGTGTGTATACAGTAATACCTTGAGATACGAGCGTCCCGAGATACGAGCAAGCCTTTGAGAATTTTTTTTGCTTTGAGATGCAAGTTAATATTTGAGATACGAGCAGCTGAGCGACGCCGCAGCTCCTAGTGGTGGAGCCCTTCACTTCACGTGTTCGTCGACTGAAATAAAAGTGTTTACACGAGCAAAAAGATTTAATGCACGCGCGAGGGATTAAAATGAGCTTGCCGGCTCATATTTTTTCATGTGTTGATCTGTTATCCGCTCGCGGATGTAATTTATGTGCGCGCAAACATCAGTTTTGCGCTCATTTCTTTTTGGCATGGATTTGCCTTCAATCCCTCCTCTGCACAAAAAACAAGATTTTATATTTAAAATGACGTCTTAATCTTACATTTTATGCTTTTGTATGACCACAGTGTTTAGTGCGCGTTGGCTGGCTTTAGTGTTGGTTGGCTCACGCTCAGAGCTGCTCATATATCAACTATTCAGGGTTTTCAACCACGTACCTTTATTGTAGGTTTCAGACGTTTAAATACTGCCATTTATTTCTGGAGAGGTGACTGTATTTACGTGTTGTAAATCTGACAGATCAGATTCTCTGAACTGCTGTGCAAACTAACACTGCCTTACCCGATGCGCACATGCCTATATCGTCTGTCTCGAAGGCTAGGACTCATAATTAAAACCACATTTTATATCACAGGAATCCTTATATACTATTATTTTTTGTTTGTGTGTCTCTATAGCAATTAAAAACATGTTTTTCCATTCTTATTCTTACTAAAAGGGAGTTTTTTTAGAGGGCCAGAATGGATTTGTTATTCAATATTTCTTATGGGAAACAATGATTTGAGATACGAGCAATCTGAGTTACGAGCTCTGTCCTGGAACGGATTATGCTCGTATCTCAAGGTCTTACTGTATTTATAAATATCAGCTTTAAATTGGAAAATTGCAGTTAGAAAATATTTATTAACAGAGTAATCAAAGTCAGTCTATGTACCAGGGAGAACGTAAAAAAATAAAAAAATTGACACAGGTATAAAAAAAAAAAAAAAAAAAAAAAAAAAAAAGGGAATGGGCAGAGATCAAGACCATAAACCATGACAAGGGAAACAAGCGCAACCACTCAAAAAACTGCAGCGTGCCACAAACAAGACTTTCCAAAGAGACCTGTCGCGCACACGCACAAAAACAAACAAACACAGGTCTTATATACACAGACATTCACAAGCTAATGACACACAGGTGGATGTAATCACATATTAATGAGTCCAGGCAAAGGTTTATGGGAAATGTAGTTCATAATGGAGGACTAGAGAGGAGTGCCCTCTGGTGGTTAACAAAGGCCCTACATCTATTAAGCGTGACAATAATATTCTGAATTATATAACACATTACACACACACACAGCATTATTAACTGAACAACAGGTTTAGTAATCTCCAGGTGGAGCAGCGACCCAGCCTGAGTGAGAGTCATCCACCCGAGCTTTAGAGCAGTTTCAGAGAGTTGAGTCCTGTGAGGAGCTGCTCTGGTATCTGAGTGATGTCATGAGCAGCAAGGCTGGGCCGAGACTGCGTGCCTGAAGCTCCTGGAGGAAACCTGATGAGACAAGTCAGGCTCAGCGAGTAAAGACAGCTTCAGCAGAGTAGAAAATAACATAATGAAGAAGCTCAGGATTTGATTAACATCGTTTAACCTTCCGAATCACCGGTAAGAGCTTCTAAAAGCTGGATAATTCAATTTCACACGTGAAGTCTTGAGAGGTAAAACTAGACAATGTTCTTGCTGGAAACCTGCAGACGCCTTCGGTGAAATGTTGTGATGACTTATAGTAGTGAAAGTGTTTATTCTGTATGTTAGAATGTTTATAAGTATGAACAGAAATGCTTTATTTTTTTCCTTTATCAACCATAAAGGATACATCTACTGATTTTAATGATAGTGTAGCCAAGAAAAATTAGGGCTACTATCTGTAGGGTTAATGTACACTTACTGTTCAAAGGTATGGGGTTGTTAAAAGAAATGATTCAGCAATGACAAATTAATTTGATCAAATGTGACTGTAAAGTCATTTTTGATTTCAAATAAATTCTGTTCTTTTGAACTTCTGTATCCGTCAAAAAAATCCTGAAGAAATCATTTAAAAATACATTCACTTAGAAAACTGTAATAATATTTCACAATATTACTGCATTTTTGATTGAATAAACACAGTGAGCAGAAGAGATTTCTTTCAAAAATACTATGAAATATTACCAACCCCAAATATTTGAACGGTAGTGTATTTGTACTGAATATGACGAAGTCAAATTGAGCATAAATGTAGTTTTAGCTCGTCACAGAAAAA
Organism: Rhodeus uyekii; assembly: GCA_037043235.1. Lineage (NCBI taxonomy): Eukaryota > Metazoa > Chordata > Actinopteri > Cypriniformes > Acheilognathidae > Rhodeus > Rhodeus uyekii. The sequence goes on along the minus strand of JAWRVZ010000381.1, from coordinate 313,351 downwards.
AAATTAAAAAGGGTAATTATTATTCAATTTAATAATTAAAAAAGTCAGAACTGTGTGATATAAACTCGCAATTGTGATAAAAAAAAAATCAGAATTGTGAGATAAAAAGTTTAAATAGTTTTATTCCATGGAATAAAATCCATACATTCCTGAATGCTGCTGTTTCTTCCATGGAAGAAGGTAGAGGGTTTTTTGAGTTCAAAAAGGACCCAAATTTAAGTCAATATTTGCTGATAATACTGAGAATTATTGCTAGAATCAGTGGGCAGAATATAAATTGTGTCTGAGAGAACAGCCGGTCTGCGGGACCCCGGTGAAACTCTCACTTGTTGTGTTTGCCTGCCTCAGCTCTTTCAGTGGAAGCAGCTGGAGAACTTGTACTTCAGAGAGAAGAAGTTTGCTGTGGAGGTGAATGACCCTCACAGGTGCGTTTTGAGACTGATCTCGGATCTGTGTGTGAGCATAAAAGATTATAGGAGAGCTGGTTTCCACCTCTTAATGTGATCAATGCAAGTTGTTATTATTATAGGCTGATAAATGGTTAGGAACTGTTTAATGTGTCTTGGCATGCATTGAGATAGTTGCTATTTTCTGCATAGTGAGAGTGCCAGTGTTTTCCAGTTTCCTGTGAGTGTGTCTTAGTGATCATGTTGCGCGTGTGTGTGTGTGTGTGTCTGTCTGCTTGTAGGCGAACGGTGACTAAACGCACCTTTGGCCAGACCGGGCTGGTGATCCACACTTGGTATGCCAGTCACTCGTTGATTAAAACCATCTGGGTTATGGCCATCAGCCAGCATCAGTTCTACCTGAACAGAAAACAGAGCAAAGTAAGTCACCACACACACAAACACACACGGGGTTGCTCATATAAGTACAGTACATTTAGACGGCTTGACGAGATTCAACGCACCCGAGATCAATTGTTACAGCAGGCATTACACCATTCCTGAATAATTAAATAGTCTTAATAGTTGTTGCTCTACACCCACTGTTATGTTAAATCACAGCGGAGGTGTGTGTAGTGTTTGAGTGAGTGCGTGTGAGAGTGAGTGAGTATGAGTGAGCGTGGGTTTGTATGTGTGTGTTTGTGTTAGTGTGATTGTGAGTTTGTGATTGAGTGAATGTGTCTGTGTGTGTGTGATTGTGAGTGTGTGTGTGTGTGTGTGTGAGTGAGTGTGTGATTGTAAGTTAGTGTTTGTGTGTGTGATTGAGTGTGTGCAAGTAAGTGTGTGAGAGTGAATGTGAGTGTGAGTATGTGTGAGTGTGTGTGATTGTTAGCGGGTGTGTGTGAGTGAGTGTGCTATTGTGAGTGAATGTGTGTGTGAGTGTGTGTGTGTGTGTGTGAGTGAATGAGTGAGTGTGTGTATGTGAGAGAGAGAGAGAGAGAGAGAGAGAGTGTGTGTGTGTGTGTGAGAGAGAGAGAGAGAGAGTGAATGAGTGTGTGTGAGTGAGTGAATAGAGTGAGTGTATGTGTGTGTGTGTGTGTGTGTGTGTGTGAGAGTGAATGAGTGAGTGTGTGTGTGTGTGTGTGTGTGTGTGTGTGTGTGTGTGTGTGTGTGTGTGTGTGTGTGTGTGTGTGTGTGTGTGTGTGTGTGTGTGTGTGAAAGAGAGAGAGTAAATGAGTGTGTGTGAGAGAGAGAGTGTGAATGAGTGTGTGTGTGTGTGTGTGAGAGAGAGAGAGAGAGAGTGTGAATGAGTGTGTGTGTGTGTGTATGTGAGTGAGTGTGTGTGTGTGTGTGAGAGAGAGAGAGAGAGAGAGAGAGAGTGTGAATGAGTGTGTGTGTGTGTGTGTGAGAGAGAGAGAGAGAGTGTGTGAATGAGTGTGTGTGTGTGTGTATGTGAGTGAGTGTGTGTGTGTGTGTGTGTGAGAGAGAGAGAGAGAGAGAAAGAGAGAGAGAGAGTGAATGAGTGTGTGTGTGTGTGTGTGTGAGTGAGTGAGTGAATGAGTGAGTGTATGTGTATGTGTGTGTGTGTGTGTGTGTGAGAGAGAGAGTGAATGAGTGAGTGTGTGTGAAAGAGAGTAAATGAGTGTGTGTGTGTGTGTGAGAGAGAGAGAGAGAGAGTGTGTGAATGAGTGTGTGTGTGTGTGTGTATGTGAGTGAGTGTGTGTGTGTGTGTGTGAGAGAGAGAGAGAGAGAGAGAGTGTGAATGAGTGTGTGTGTGTGTGTGTGTGTGTGAGAGAGAGAGAGAGAGAGTGTGAATGAGTGTGTGTGTGTGTGTATGTGAGTGAGTGTGTGTGTGTGTGTGTGAGAGAGAGAGAGAGAGAGAGAGTGAATGAGTGTGTGTGTGTGTGTGTGTGTGTGAGTGAATGAGTGAGTGTATGTGTATGTGTGTGTGTGTGTGTGTGTGTGTGAGAGAGAGAGTGAATGAGTGAGTGTGTGTGAAAGAGAGTAAATGAGTGTGTGTGTGTGTGTGTGAGAGAGAGTGTGAATGAGTGTGTGTGTGTGAGAGAGAGAGAGAGTGTGTGAATGTGTGTGTGTATGTGAGTGAGTGTGTGTGTGTGTGTGTGTGAGAGAGAGAGAGAGAGAGAGAGAGAGAGAGTGTGAATGAGTGTGTGTGTGTGTATGTGAGTGAGTGTGTGTCTGTGTGTGTGTGAGAGAGAGAGAGAGAGAGAGTGAATGAATGAGTGTTTTTAAGAGGCTTTTAAGATTCTTTTGTTAACATTCCCATTAAGTAAATGTTCTCTGAAGGTTCAAAATGCTTTTCTTTTTTAATTCTTGGTTAAGCAAGGGTTAAGGGAACACATTTTTTAATTCTTCAAACATTGTGTTCTCTTTGGAATGTTCTCTGATTATTCTGAAACATAACCTTGCTTCACGAATCCTGTATGAGTAATGTTTTTGTGCCAATGTTTTGAGAACATTATGAAAGATCAGATAACATTGATGTTACTGTAAGAACGTTTGTTCATAACTTTGAGAGAATCTCAAACATTCTGAGAACGCTCCCTGTTAGCTGGGAGAAATATTCAATATCCTATTTTTTATATATTATTTAACAGGCAAAAATTACCACAGCCCGGAGTTTAGGAGACATCGCAACTGATCTGTCAGAGAACGGAGCTTCAAAGATGAACAAACTGAGTGCAGCAGTGAAGAATCAGCTCATCATGGCCAGTAACGGGAGTCTGGTCTCAACAGGTACACAAGATTCGTCTTTCCCTCAGGGAAGCGGCGCTTGAGTCAGAAGTTCCTTTAGAAAACTCTGTTTATCCATATGCCAACACACATCGACAGATCTCTGTTCCCTGATTCAGCCGTTAATGAGCTGTCCGTCTCGCATGGATTCTGTTCCTCATATTTGTGTTGCTGCTTCTCAAGACTTAGTGAAACGTCATTGAAGTTCATGTGCTTTAAACACTCAACGGGATGTGTTGCTTTATGAACGCATTCATTATTTTATGCATTATTTCACAGGTTCAGCTGACTCGGAAATGAACGACGACCAGAAAAAAGAGAAACTTGCCGAGTTGAGAAAGAAAGAAAGAGAGATCCAGGATATACTGGGCCAAAAACTGACAGAGCTGAAGGAGATTTGCCTGCGAGAGGCTGTAAGATTTTTTTTTTTTAATAAATAAAATAACACTGAAAAACATCCAGTCTAATAAATCATTAAATAGTCCATATACTATGTACTTTTATAGTTATATTCACTGTTGGCTTACTTATTACTGGTTACTTATTTGAAAAAAGTCATCTGATCATCTCAAGTCACTCGTATTGTTTTGCATTACTCAACACTGCTAATATTTAATAGCTAATTTTTGTAATATTAATAATTTAATGATTTATAATAGAAAAAATATTGTATTATGTATTATGCTTTATTTTATATTATTTTATTACTGCTTTATTTTATTTATTATTATTATTTCAATATTTTATTCAATATTCTAGATTATTTTACATATTATAACACTTCATCCTATATGTTTCAATCATGACCGCATTTATTAGTGACTGGCAGACTATATGTTATGTTATACTATATATTATTCTTAATGTTATTTTAGAGAAAATCAGTAATTATGATTAATATTTCACCCCAAAACTTATATAAATAGTCCTCAAAAGTTAGGGCTTAATAATATATTTATTTATTTAGTTATTCAGCAAGGACACATTAAATGAATCAAAAGTGACAATAAAGACATTATTTCCATTTCAAATAAATGCTATTCTTTTGAACTTTCTATTCATCAAAGAATCCTGATATATATATATATATATATATATATATATATATATATATATATATATATATATATATATATATATATATAAATATTGAAATTATATATATATATATATATATATATATATATTATTATTATTAATACATAATATGTCTCATTGTAAAATTGTCTCATTATCTCTGATAATGAGACAATTTTACAATGAGACCTATTACAATGATCTGACGAAAGCGTAAATGCTTTTATCCAAAGCGATTTTCATTGCATTCAAGAAACATTCTAATCAGTTCTTGCTTTCCTTTGGAATCAAACCCATGACCTTGATGTTGCAAGCGCCATGCTTTACTGTTTGAGCAACAAGGAAAGCATATATAGACTGAAGTAATGTTGCTCAAGATTAAGCTTTAATCACTTTTTAAAAAAATCTGCGAGCAGCAATTGGGGTTTAAGTGCTTTTAAGGCCTTTAAGCACATTCATAAAAAGTTATTATGATTTATTTACCAGGCATATAACCACTTAGATCACAGATGGAAATACAGTAGTTTTAAAACTTTTTAACAGTTGAAGCCAAACATCTAGGACTAGTTTGCAAAAGTAGGTTTTTTAAATAATTTAAAAAAATCCAATATTTAATGAACAGCGATTGTCTGCGGTGGACCTAGAAGCAAAGTTTCTCAGAATGAGGAGTTCATTCTTGTGAGACAGTACAATCCTTTACGCACGTGAACAACACTACTTTTTTATATTTATTGACAATCAGACTTTAGTTGGGCGAAAATCCCCACAAAAGGTGTCTCAAAATGATGAATCGCGTTTTGTTCGCCCTGAACCAAGGATTCCATATATAATATATGAGCTATATGAGCCATTATACTTTTGAGGGCTGAAGCGCCACCGTCAGGCCGATTGGGGCGAGCCTTGGTGGCGTTGTAGACGGGATGGGTCCTACCATCCCTCAAAGTTTTAAGTCTCTGCGACTTATGGTTTGATCTGCCCGATCACTTTTAGGGGCGAATGCTGATCCTTGGACATTGTAACAATTACAATAAGCTCGAACCCATAAATATATTCAGATAGAATTGTTTTTTTTATCTTGCCAACCCCAAATCTTTTGAGAATTTGCCCGACTACAAAACAAAGCACAGTAATGAGAATCAGATGTGAGGGGAAAATCGTTGTGGTTCTAAAATTAGTTCCATTGTCTTTAAGCAAAATATTATTATTATTTGTATTTATTTTTTCGTTTTTGGGGTGATACATGACCCACACGGCTTCTTTGTGCCTTTCAACGATTTACAGTATGCTTGTTCTGTTTTCTCAGGAACTCACTGGCAAACTCCCTAAAGAGTATCCCATCATCAAAGGCGAAACCCCTCCTCATGTTCGGAGGAGAGTTGGGACTGCCTTCAAATTGGATGACCTTTTCCCATATAATGAGGTTAGTGTGAAACATTGCCACACACCAATGTTGCCAAGTAGAGGACTGAATAAAACATTAGACGCTGGGGGTTTGGCGCTATTGCTCTGATCCAGGCAAATGCCAACATGCCGTTTCAGCTTATGTGTGTGTCACTTCTTCAAGCGTTTGTCCATTATCACCTGTAAGATTTTAGTTGCTAAATAATTCCAGCATGTGGCCTTGTATTGGAGCTCAATCTTGGAAAACAGCTACTTGTTTTGGACAAAGAATTGTGTTTATTGATTGGTGGTTTCAACCACAGGTTCTGACAATCCCAAGATGTGTTTGATTGTGGCGTAAGACATCATGAAATGTGAAATGTATTGGCTTGTAACTCAACTGTATTAGCATTAAGGCTACATGCTAGTAAAAAGTTAACAAAATTAACATACACTTGCATTTCGGAAAAGAGAATATTGATGACTCATCTCACATTTTTTTCGTATTTTGGACAGATTTATGAATAAAGTACAAAGTAAACTAGATCTCAAATTTCTCTTGATTGACAATCCTTCTCCCCAGGATCCATACCTCAGAAATTTGGAGAGCCGCTTTGCTCTGCAGCAGAAAATCGTGGAAGCGGCCAAGAAGCTTGCTGCTGATCCTGACATCTCTAAATTAGTGAGGAAAAAAAGGAGGAGGAACTGTCTGGATGCCATGCAAAAACTGCAGGAGATTGAAGATGAAATGAACCAGTACAGACTGAAGAAAGGCCAGAAACCCACTCAGAGAGCTTCTGTGATCATAGCCGGTGTGTAAGACAGATGTCCACTGAAGTGGCTCATGGCAGGGCAAGGATCAATGCCATATCTTCATCTAGAATGCTTTCAACACTTTGTATTTAATCTCAATTTATTATCCGACGATTTTTTTTTCCGATCCAGTTCAACCATATTAATAAGCACAAATGACTTTAAACCACTTTTTTTTATTACTGAAGTGTTGGCTTTTCTCATGCCTCTTATTCTTCTTCAATCCAAAACTGCACAGACGTAAATTTGCGTTTCCTTCAGTCTGAGACCTATTCATCTCACTTTTTGCCTTTAAATTTGGCTAAAATAGAACTTTTGTTGTTGTTGTTATTAATAAACAAGCAAGCCCAGCCCAGGTGAGAGCAAGTAAATCAAAGTAACGTAACGTAGTGTATTACTTTCCATAAAAAGTAAATAATTAAAGCTATTAGTTACATTTTAGGGAGTAATGCAAAAATGAAAGTAACTTTCCCCAACACTGTTTTTAATATACTTAAGTACGCTTTTAAAAATGCACCTTAATTTCAATAAAAAATGCATTTTAAATGGTTTTAATCATTTTTTGTTGTGCTTTGAAGAAACAAATGTAGTTTGTAGCATTTGAAGTTGACATGAGTTTGAATAGAAATTACATTAATTTACCAATTTACTATTTACCATAAATGCTAATCAGTGCATTCGACACTAAACTTTAACCATATTTTAAACACAATAGATCTAATTATCAAAGTTCATATGAATATTTGCTTACAGTTATTGTATAACAGTAACCATAAATTATTCCAAACTCTAATCTAAACCCTATAGTAACTAGATCAGTGGTTCTTAACCTGGGTTCGATCGAATCCCAGGGGTTCGGTGAGTCAGTCTTAGGGGTTCGGTGGATCAGTGGTCCCCAACCCCCGGTCCGCAGATTGTATCGTGGTATTGGTCCGCCCATGGAAATACAATTACGTCCATTTTATTGTATGGAGCTGAGCATCGCGCAAACCCACAATAGTCGATCACCAATAGTCGACCCCCGTCAACAGTCGAGCATCGAGCATCGCGCTACAACCCCCTGGGGTTCGGTGAATGCGCATATGAAACTGGTGGGGTTCAGTACCTCCAACAAGAACCACTGAACTAGATGTAGTTAATTATTATTACTCAGTATTTTAATGTGTAATTACACTGTAACATGGACACCTTAAATCATCTAACGTGAAACTTACATGTTAATCAAATTGCAATTAACATACAATTAAAACATGTCTGAAAACACTCAGCTCACACTTTAGTATATTCTTTAATTATAAATTGAATTAAATGTTTGTTAGACCCTGATTTAATGTATGTATTGTTTTATTGACAAACATCATTTCTCTTTCTTCCATAGATGAACTGGCTCAGTCTGAGTGCAGCTCCCTGTGTGATAGTCTTCCTCTCGATGATGGTAATGACATCAATTATGAAACCACTGTCAACTCTCTGTACTGAGTCATGCATATTAACACTCATAATAGATCATTTATCAGGCAAAACCAACAATTAATTTACATAATATTATTAGAATGGGATGCATGCAAACGTAGTGCAGCAGGAAAGCACAGCAGTCAAAAGCCATGTTTATGTCTTCAGAAGATGATAGCCAGAGGCCACGCTCTCGCTCCGTCCAGTGTTCCCCGTGTCTCAGTCCTCCGCTGTCATCGTCTGGCCTGGAGTACGACACCGAGAGACGGTCCTCAGCCAGCGACACGCACCACGAAAGAGCTCTCAATAGGTGTGATATACTGAGTTGGATCACAAGAAAACCGAAAAAAGATTACCCAGACATGTACTCTTTCATCAGTAGTATTCCTCTGTCTGTTTGAATCCAGATTAGATCATGAGGTCCAAGGGCCAGGACATTATTACACCCCCCGAGAGGTGTTCTCTTCCCAAAGCAGTCCATGTAAAACTTTACCCAGAATGCCGAAGAACCCCCGCAGCTTACCGCAAACCCCCATCATGCCCCGCAACGCTTACAGCAGCAGCCAACTCCGGTAAGTTGACTTGGTTCGGTAACAACAACTACTCACAATTTCTTTATAAAAATTTCTTTCTGATTAGGGTTGAGTATCGTTTTAATTCTAACCATTTCGATTCTGCTTATCGATTCTGGTACTTTCCTAATGTCAATTCCAATAAGGTAAACAAAAACAACTTTGTCTTATTGCTAGTCATTTCATTCTTGAATGCCATGAGCAAAAATACCATAACAAAAACAAGTAGCCTAACTAATATTAATTTCAAGAATTACTAAAGACAAGTAAATAATCAGCCATAAAAAACAACAAACAAATTAGCAATCGCACAAATAAATATACAATGTAAATAAACAGTTTTAATAAAATGTAAAATAGCACTGCAATTTATAAATAAAATATATATTCAAATATAGTTGAATTTTCTTTTTGTCTTTTTAAAGAGACGTCAGTTTTAGGCTGCTGTCACTTTAAGAATTGCACAGATCCAACACATGTTATGCCTCAGGTGAACACGTTTACGTTCACCTTAGACATAACCAACTTTGTTTATGGAGATATTTTGACATTTTTGTGTGTATTTGTCCGTTCAAGTGCAAAAAGTTACGGAAAAGAACACAGTTCATTGTCGCGGATTATACAGTATGAGAGGTGGCTTTCTGAGCGCATGCTTCGAATGTGTAAACAACACATGAGTCTTCTTGCACTTGAATGGTTTAAAAACCTATTAAAATCACTTTTGTTGGATGTTTGTGCAGCACATCTAGAGCTTGAATGGTTTAAAGTCATTAATATGTACACAAAGGAATCGATAAGAAAGTTTTCGATGAGAAATGTTAAATCTTAAAACATGTATCTGTTTCCTCACCATTGGAATCAGGTTTTGATTCCCAACACTATTTCTGATGCAAGTAGTTTATTTTATTCAGTGTAATCTCTTTCACCAAAACAAACAAGTCATGTTTATCTACGTCCTGTCCTGTAGGTCGGATGGTCACATCCGTGGTTTCCGACACCGCAGCGGGAGTTTGGAGTCTCAGTCACAACTTCTCCACTCTCACTGCACAAACAAGTTCCCGCTGTCTCCTTCATGCCGTAGCAACAGCACTGAGGTGCTGGATGACTGCTCGTCCTATACCAGCATGTCCAGCATGGACTACTGCCTCCCCTGCACGGCCACTCCTCCCCACCGCACACTGGACTCACACTCCCAAGACTACCGGCTCCACCGCAAAGTGGAGATCTACGGCAACACGGGCAGTATGCCCAACTTGGTCCCTCAAAACTCCAGCTGTTATGGCTACCAGCAGAATCACTACGGACCGACTGCCTACTATGTGACTGGGTATCCCGGCTTTGAATATGAGCCTTGTACTAACGGAGCTTATGTTTATGAGAGTGAACTCGAGGGTCACTATAACATCAATCCCACTTACCCAACACATGGTTACCAGGGTCGTAGTCGCAGCAGGCATTATGGAATAGAGGGGTCGGATAAATTGTCACAGAATCCATACGCAACTGTTAGGCCCCCTAGAGGAAGGCAGGGACCCTTGAATGAGGTGTTGACGAAGAATATGTACAAGGCTTTGGTGGCAGAGCATTTGAAAGGATGGTACAATCGCAGCGCTGGGCACAAGGACCCAGGTGCCTATCAGCTGGTGTACACCTACAAGTATGACCGAGGTTCCCAGCACAGCCTAGGCTACCAGACGCTGCCTGCACCCTTCAGCCACTCCAGCCGAACAAACTCGTTCTCCTCAGGTAAGTACAGGTCTTCAAACGTAACATATTGTAGACCAGGGCTTCTCAACTCTGCAGGAAATTGGATCTTGGGGCCCAGATTTTAGCTCCAATCTTGATCTAACTCACCTCCCTCTAACTTTCTAGTAATCTTGAAGACCTTGATTACCGTATTTCCCGCACCATAAGGCGCACCGGATTATAAGGCACAGTCTCAATCACGGGTCTATTTCTATACGTTTGATTAGGCTTAGGGCAAAACACTGCAGGAGAGGGTATTTCGAGGGCCAGAGTTGAGAACCCCTGATGAAGACTATGGGGTCTAATTTAGACCATGTAGACTATCCCAAAAGGTATCATATAGGCAACAAAATGCCCAATGGAATTCTACCTTGGGGCCCAGACCTTAGCTTCAATCTTGATCTAACTCACCTCCCTCTAACTTTCTAGTAGTAATCTTGAAGACATTTATTAGCTTGTTCAAGGATGTTTGATCAGGCTTGGGGCAAAACACTGCAGGAGAGGGGATTTTGAGGGCCAGAGTTGAGAACCCCTGATGTAGACTATGGAGTCTGATGTAGACTAAGTAAACTATCGCAAAAGGGATCATATGAGCAACAAAATGCCAGGTTCTGGTGCATGGCTGCAGTTAGCAATTGTTTGGCCATGGCCCTGTGCATTCTGAATGCTGTCCAATCCAATCCAGGCCACCCTCAATCACACACTAGGTCCAGTTGTCTCCCGTTTTTGGCATCCCTGTTCTGGTGTAACAGAAATGATTACTTCCACAGGAGCCAGAATTTTAAAGGACTATACGAATTGATTTTTTTTAAAGAGAACTGCACAGAGAAAATGGACCTACACAAGAAGTAAGATATAGATTTGTTGTTGACTGCCAGAGTGATTTAAAAATCGAATATACTTTGCCATGCAACTTGCCCTGCACTCCTTGTTTGATGGCCATGAATGATACCTCATGCGGCATTTGTCGAAAAGGGTTTTCCAAATAATTAGTTTTCTAAATGGTTGAACTTTCCACAATTTTCATCTGGTAGCCAATAAAATGGCCAGAAAGTCCTGTAGATTTGCAATGATCGAGGGAATGAAGTCAGGGGCCAGTTGCATAAACGTATCCACTATATTAAGACTTAAGAACTAGTTTGACCAACTAGTTAACCAAGGGAATCGGTCCAAGTTTCCCAATTCAAATCAGACCGATCGACCTTTTCATGACCAGCCTTGAAAAATAATGTGGATGACTGGAAGACTTTAAGCAGTTTATGCAACCGGCCATAGATCTGAAGACCAGAATATTTAAAAGACTTGATGTAAACTTTGACTTGGGCCAATTTGCAACCAGCTAAATTACACTAGTAATCACACACACACACACACACACAACACCCTAGCATTTTTGCCTGGGTTTGTACCCCTAATATTTTCTTCTGATCAAATTTAAGGTTTAACGTTACGTAACATATTACACTTTTCTTCCTCACTAGTGTCATCTACTGCCAGTGGAGGGGGAAACTGGCAGAATCATTTAGCAGTGGGCCTGACAGATGGGGAATTGCCAGATGCTCCCTTGAGCGCTGGGGCTTACAGTCCTTCGTACAATCGCAGCCCAACACACAACAGGTAAGATAGAAAATGAATTATTTAAGTTATATTAAGATAAACTTGTTTGAGGCTACTTTGGACAAGCCCCACAAAACGGCTATTTAATAATGGACATGAAGAACGTTCATTGAGGGTTGATATGAGTGCATGTTTATGGATGCTGGAATGTTAATCTTGATTTTAGGAACAGATAATTTAGGTTCTCCGCACTGAATTTCATCATATTAAGTCTCTTCCAAGTGCAAGTGTTGCCAGTTCTGCTCCCGGAGGACCACTTTCTGTAGAGTCTAGCTGCCTGGATGCAATTCTGGGGCCTTGAATCGCTGGGTCAGGTGTGTTTAATTAAATGTTGAAGATAAACTGTGCAAGACAGTGGTCCTCCCGGGCCAGGATTGGACACCTCTGCCTTACTGTGACTTTTGACTGGTGCTCTGTAGCAGGGGACTTAAATCACAGTCAAATCACCTTATGTTTACAGTGTGTTGTATTTTTGTTCCCTGGATATTCATGTAAATAAGCATTTTCACTTTGTCCTGTCACATTTGACTTCTGCCTTGACTAAGGTCATTGTAATGTCAGTATTAGGTCATAGTGAAGTCATTTTGTGTTCTCGGAAAATATTCTTATATGATATAAGATATATATATGATATTTAGTTGCTGCCCCTTTTGGGAAACTTGACCACATTTAGCAACCACCCAACAAGTGAAATAACAGTTACAAAACACTTACCAGTGTTACATCTTCATTGCTGTTTGGATTTATAGCATTGCAATGTTTTAAAACATGCTAGTACCACACCTAAGATCAAACAAATAATGGAACCAAAACAAGTAATACAAAAATAAACGATTTAACAAACGATGCAAACACAACAAAGAGCTCAAAGCAAATAATAATAAAAAGAGTTAGAGATCAAACAAACAATGCAAACAAAATGAATAATAAAACGATAATAAAAATAAGTAATAATAAAACTTTAAATGGCTCATCATTGTAAATATATTTGTATTTTGTTGTTTGGTTTTGTACAAGCTAAATAAAACAAGAAAATGAAAGAACATCTAGCAACCTTCGAGAATCAGAAGCAGATTTTTAGGATGAAAAGAAAATAAGAAAAAAAAGGGTGTTTGTTTAGGGTTTTAAAAACCCCATATGCCTTTGTCTGTAAAATAGTTCAATGTTTTGTCCAGACATATTAATCCCTTTTTCAATGATTGCATCAGCCAAATAAACAAAGTCCTCAGGCTTTCCAGTGTCTATGCTGATCTAACTGGATTATGATGACAACCACTTCAAGGCACGAACGGTTGACATGTTTTAATATTTGCTTCCTCTGGTGTCTCTCATGGCAGGTTCCCAGCAGAAAGTGCCACCTCGCTGACACCAGAGCCGCCAGAGGTGTTCGGTGCCATGGCCAGCTGTTCCGACGCAGACCATTAAAGAGCACATGAGGACAGGTCAGCCGTCAGACTGTCATCTTTCATTGCTGTGATTTAGTTTTCTAGAGTTAGAGACTGACACCATTATCACTTTTCCATCGGCACGACCTGTGTCCGCTCTCGAACCGTTATCTAGAATGCACATTTCCTACATGTGTTCAACACGCTGTGCAATGTAATAACTGCACTCGGGGCCTAAATTGAACACTCACAAATGTACTCTTTTGTGAATTCTGACAATTCAATGTTGTGTGCATAACACTCAGGATAGTTGTCAAATTCCCTTCTCTGCGAGTAACCTAGTAAATATAGTCGGTTATGTCTTAAGCGAACGTAACAGTGAAGAAAGATGAATTAGGTCTTAAAGTGACAGCAGCCCAATATTCATCCAGCAGTCTTGTGTTTTTCATGTTAATATCAGTGTTTGTTTTTTTACATTTGATTACTTTATTCAACGTCTCTACCGGAAAACTACTGTTACTTGTCTTTAATAATGTATTATGTATGAGTTAGGCTAGTAGTTGTAGCTTTGTATGTAAAATGATTTTCCACTCGTTTTTCTGAATTCACTGATCATTGGCAGGCCCTGGTTGCACTACATTGCTCTTTATATCTAAAAATAATCAAACTAGACACTTGAGAGACTCAGCATGTGAGAGATTGAGTGAATCAATGGTTTTAGTTCAGTTAATCTCTGAAAACGATGGATCTGAAGTAACACATAGCAGTGTAACACAACACAACACACTGTTCATCTGTGGAAACACACGTGGCCGGTTTAGAACAGGCTCTGGTGGAAAAGGGCATTACTGTACTATGATTTAAAACTCATCTTATGCTCACTTTAGGCTTTTAAAATCAGTGCAAGAGAATGAAAGAAATTTATGATTTTTTAAGATTAGTCCAGGACCAGAACTATGAACAAATGTCTTTCTGGAATTCACTGATTGGCTGTTGGAATGACTCCTTTCACATGTCGATCCGTCACAGATCACACGCTGATACCACAGCAACACGACTGCTGTGCTTTCCAACATCTGGAGGACCAACAGAGATATTGGCACAAGGGGAAGTAGAAAGGAAACAGAAGCACCTTACCGACAGATGTGGACCTGATTCTCTCGTGCCTTGGATGTCTTTCAGTTCCAGACAGGAGGAGCGCAGTGACTCTGATTAAAAAGCCCAGAACCGTCAGAGCATCGATGTTTATTAGAGTGGCGAGCACAGAGAAAAAAAGCCAACCAAATGAGAAGTGAATTTTCTTTCATATTGGAGTTTCTAAGGTGAAGAAACCAGCCATAATTAAACAAGCTTCTTTTTTTTTGCATCAGCATACACAGAACAATTTAAACAAATGCAACAAAATAGTGTACTTATTATTATGAACGAGTGGCTGTTTTTAAATAGCTTTTTATCTTTAATTTATTGAGTTGTCCATGCTTGTAGACGTGCGCAATATGCAAGACAAGCGAGTCGTTGATACTGTACATACTTCATCCTGCACAAAATCTGTTAGAACAGCACTTGATCGAAATGAAACTTCTGCTGATACAAGACCCTGGAAGATCCAGACTTTTTTTCTGCTTAAAAAAAAAAAAGAAAAAGAGATTTTTTCTGTTTTTACTGCAGAACACTATAAGAAAGTTGTCAGTGTTCTTTAGGGAATGTTCTGGTTCAACACAAGTTAAGCTCTGGCGATTATCATGCAATCAAAGCTGTAAAGCTCAAATGAAAACGAGATGGGAAAAGTAAAAATGAAAAGAAACTTGAAATGTTGCTTTGTCACTTTTTAGTTAGAGCAAATTGGAAATAAATAAAAACTAAAACAGAGATAAAAGAATTAAAAGCACATAACTAAAAAACAAAACATTTGTTTAAATATATGCCAATTCAAAACAATAATGTATAAATAATAGTAAAAATACACAAACTTTGAAATACTTTTGTGCATTTTTATTTCCAGCCTAGTGCAGTCCTTCCACATATACACCAAACGTACATGCATTATTGTATTTTTTATAATATTGTGGGACGAGATGTCACAGGTTAAACTTGTAGAAGCTCGTTTCCGCCACAGAATAAACAATAGAAAGATCTTTCAACTTTTTCACCTCTCACAATTGCAAGTTATAGCCAGGATTGCAGGATATAAAAATCACAATTCTAACAATAATAATGCAACTTTTGATCTCGCACTTTTTTATTTTTGACTCTGTGGTGGAAACAAGCTTCCACACACACATAACTTGCACTGAGCCTGAACCGTTCCTTCGAGCCTCATTGTCATGCTGGAATACTCAGAATAAATGTCCATCTGTACAGATTATAATTTCCTGAACTGTCTGTATTTGTGGCTTAGAAGCATGTGATGTACAAGCACACGTTTTAGAAAGTTTTTGGTGTTTTTTAAAACTTTAATGGTATGAATGTGATCAATGACCTTTGACCCACTTTCAGTGGCAACATTATCTATTCATTCCTTGAATTAGTCTGTCAATGTCCAACAGGATGTGAATAAAAAAAAATCAAATCAAACTAAAGTGTATCGCTATGAGTATTTTCCATTCTGATGACATTCTCAGGTTGATGAGCTGGCGGGAACGTCTCCTGTGCCGTTTGTGTTGTTGTGTTGAGTCCCTGGAGGACAGGGAGGACACTGAATGAGCAGGAATGACTGGCATTTCCTACCTGCCTTTGCTTTGCTTCCAAGAACGCCTAATCCAAGGAGCATTTTCTTGCTCATTCAGTTTCAATTTAAACCAAACAAACAACAAGACTTCACTTGTTATGAGCTTATGCTGCCATGCCGACCATATATTTGTATGCAGTCGGTAAATACGCTGCATGATGGGTAATAGAATTATCTCAACGTCTTTTTGGTACAACAGTCTTGCCCTTACAAGAATCTTTCCCACATTAGCTCTTGAACACTTGGCCTGTGTTGTGGTACAACGCTTCCCATGCAGCGCCACAACAATTTAAGACATGCAGTCCGAGACAGTGCAATTAAAACACACTGGACTGCCAAGAAAGACCATGTTAGGATTAAATTATGTTTTTATACACGTGTTTGTGTGTTCTGGTAAGCCCAACATTATGACGACAAAATATCCCCACAAAAATGGCAAGTCCAATACTCATGAGGAAAACAGCTTAAAATCTGATTATGGTTTTAGATAATGTAAAAATGCAGGACCTTTTCTGTGATGTGAAGGTTTAGGTGTCAGGTTAGGGTAGGGGGAGAAAAGATGCAGAGTGTACATGGAAAGTCCCCATAAAACATGAAAACACAACATGTGTTTGTGTGTGTTCAAAATTTTGGGATCAGTAAGATTTTAATATTTTTGAAAAAAAGTGTTTTATATTCACCAAGGCTACATATTCAATGTGATCAAAACCAATATTGTGAATTATTATTACAATTTAAAACAGCTGTTTACCATGTGAATATGTAGTAAAGTGTCATTTATTCCTGTGATTAAAGCTGAATTTATTAGATCATAAATACAGTAAAACAGTGTAATATTATATCAGTGTAAACAGCTGTTTTCTATGTGAATATATAGTAGTGTCATTTATTCCTGTGATTAAAGCTGAATTTATTAGATCATAAATACAGTAAAATATTATATCAAAGTAAAACAGCTGTTTTCTATGTGAATATATAGTAGTGTCATTTATTCCTGTGATTAAAGCTGAATTTATTAGCTGATACAGTAAAACAGTGTAATATTATATTAGTGTAAAACAGCTATTCTATGTGAATATATTGTAAAGTGTCGTTTATTCCTGTGATTAATTTACTAGATCATACAGTAAAACAGAGTAATAGCATATCAATGTAAAACAGCTATTTTCTTTGTGAGTATTTTAAAATATAATTTATTCCTGTGATTAAAGCTGTATTTTCAGCATCATTACTCCAGTCTTCAGTGTCACATGATCTTCACAAATCACTCTTATGATGACTTTATGATCAACAAACATTTATGATTATCATCAGTGTTGCAAAATGTTGTGCTGCTTCATATTTTTGCGAAACCACATAAGCAATATATTTAAAGGGATAGTTCATCCAAAAAAGAAGACATTTTGGAAAAATGTAGGTAAATCAAACAACTTGATGGTATATACTTCCACAGTATCGAAATAAGTGCAATGGAAGTCATTGAGTGCCATTAATTGTTTGGTTACCATCATTCAACATTTAAAATGGCTTCTTTTGTGTTCAACAGAAGAAACAAACACATACAGGTTTGGAACAACAAACACTGACCCAAACTGATGTCATACGGGACAAACTCCCTCATTACAAAGTTATATTTCACAAAAAGAAACAAGAAGCCTTTTTTTCTCAAACTACAGTAAAAGAAAGATTTTCCCCTCCACACCAAGTTAACAATAAAACGTTAAACTGGAATGAAAATGTCATGATGCAATATAAAAATCAAAATGGTTCTGAAAATAAGCTCCATTTATTTTTTGTATAGTTAATTACAATTAAGTCAGTTAAATTGGATTTGCTCCTGATTTGGATTTGTGGTGAAATGAGACACAGACATGTTGTGGACAAGTTTTGTGAGATTGTCTTATTCACATTATCAATATTCATATGGTAAATGCTATATTCACATAAAATAATTCTTAGTAGGAACTATCTTCTAAATAATAATAATAATGGTTAAACAAAATAGGCTTTTAACCTGTTCTGATAACATTGAAAAATTCAACAACAGAAAAGTGAGTATTTGAAAAAACAAAACAAAAAACAGATGATTTTGCATGTCTGAATAAAACTAATGAAAACACATAACGGCACTTAGTGCTAATAAGGACATATACTCACAATCTCACTCGGACCACCTTAAATTCACATTTCAAAACTGCAGACCAGGTTATTTAATCTTGACAGCTCATGAATCATATGATATGATATATTTACTTTACTGCAAAGTGGGTTCATAAAAATTCATAAAGTAAAGCATAATCATCTGCTGTGTCTTTTCTTGAAGAGAAGAATAACCTACAGTGCAAGTCTTCAGACACCCGCTGTCTGTCGTTTCTGCATAGACTGGCATGTCACGCGAGACATGTGAAATGCATAGCACACTTACTGGCCAATCAGCAGAGCTTCTCACCGGCCGCTGCTCAAAGGGACAAAAAGACGTATTCAAAGTCCAAAGAAACTGCGAGAAGTCATTCCTGAATTGTCCCAGCTTTCCATCCTGACATCATTCTCTCAGCTTTCCAGAACTGTGAACATTTTTGCTTAAATTCATGCCATCTACAATTCTTCACAAATTGCTTTCTGGGAAGCTGACGATGGGAAAAAGTACAAGAATGTCACATAGGTGGACTGTATTTACAGTAATAGTGTGGTGAATAGTGCGTTTTCTTAATCAACATGGATCCAATTTATATATACACATACCATTCTAATCATTCCTTAATCAACCATATTAGTGCAAATTGATTCAATCGCATCTAACATAAAAGTGTTTCTTTACATAATACATGAGTGTGTGTGTGTGTGTGTGTGTATACGCATATGCATATATTATTTAAACAAAAACATATGTTAGATGCAATTAATTCTAATTTATGGATGTGACGGCACTAATAACAGCGCACATGTTCTGCGAGGAGTTTTGATTAGTATTGTAGAAAGTCCACAGAAGTACACCATTACTCCACTGGGAGGTTGCGAATGAAAAAGCCTTTTTCCATCCTTCCAGGGAACATCGGAGATCCAACACCACTGCTGACCATGGGCAAGAGCAAAACAAAAGACAAACAAATACCACCACATTACCATAGTTCACCGCCAAATAACATGTTATTACCATGGTACAATGTCTTAACCACTTCACTTGTTCCACTTACACAGGGCTGAATCTCCTCTTTTTTGCATCTGGTTGTTGTGGGACAGCCCCTTTTTCCCTCCTTTCTGCTGCCCGGTCTCTGTATTTCAGCTGAAACAAAGAGCACCACCCAGAGGTCAATACTTCAGAAGTGTCAAATCAATGAATCATAGAGCCTTAAAAAAGTTAAGGGAGAAATTTGTCTTTGGAAACAGTCATATGAGGGATAATCAGGGGTTTACCTCGGTTTCGGATCGCTCGTGTGTCTCTGGCTGGCCCGGTCTGACTCTCCTCTGCTCAAGGTTTTGCTGCACATGGATGAATAAAGACAATGACATGAATAGAATGTATTATTCTCTTTATTCATTTAGGTGGTTGTTGCAACCAGAATTTGGATTCTTGCCAACAAAAATAAATATTCAGATGGATTGTGTTGAGCATTATGATATTTTGAACTAGCTTTTCTTTATATACGTTTTCATTTTAGCAATATGATATCACAATACGTGCATGTGTGGTTACCGTATTTTCCCGCATATAACCCGTGGGTTATACCAGATTTTACAAACCCCCCAGGGGGTGTGGGTTATATAAGGGTGCCGGCTATATCCCACATTTTTTACACATAATAATGTTTCAATATATTTGTTATGTCCCCAAGGACGCAAGTTTTTTTGGGGTGGTATTTTCTTTCTGTTTTTCTTTCTTGCGAGGGTTGTTGTCTCTGGCGCTTGTACTATCACTCTGACAGCTGGCACTGATAGGCTGTCTGACCTGTCAATCATGCAAGAAGACGTGATTGGCTGTGCTGCATGAGGGCAGGCTCTTCTCATCTCAACCAATGATCAACACCTGTAGAATCGCTTCTTAAGGGACGTGCTGCTGCACAGCGGGAGAGACTGCTTTCTCTTTTTCTTCTGATTCTGACTTGAGTTTGTTTTCTTATTGTGTGAACTTCGCGCACAAGCATTGTGTACCGAGCCTGAACAGTTATGGATAATTGACGTCATGCGAGCAACATTCGAAATGTGAACTTCCACAAAAAAAGTTCATCAATCTATGGGTGCGGGTTATATAAGGGTGCGGGTTATGGCAACACTTTTCTACACAAAACCCACGGGCTATATGAGGGTGCGGATTATCTGTGGTGTTATCTGCGGGTTATATGCAGGAAAATAGGATATATACATATATAACACAGCTCATATCTGCAGATCTCCAGCATCACTCACTTTGTGTAGCTCAGAGAGCTGCTGATGTCTGATCAGAGCCTCTTTACTGGGGAACTGTCTCCTGCACAGTAGACAGGCCAGTTTAGACCAGTCGGTCAGTCTCTCCTCTCGTTCTCCGCTTTCCTCCTCGCTGTCAGTCTCTCCACTGTAGCCGGCCATCAGAACCTGAGGAGGAGGACTCTGCTGAGACAGAAACAAACGGAGCTTTTTAAAACACTGCAGTACCAATAATAGACAATGTTTTTCAAATGGTAGACAAAAGATGAACAGAGTAAAACACGTCAAAAAGTCTTTTTAAGTAAGTCTATTAATAAGAACCAAAACACCATAATGAAAAGGCCTCTATATACTCAAAGCAAAATCGAAGGAATTGGTGTGATGACATAAAAAAATAAATAAAATCAGGCCAAAACAAAAAGCGTGCCATCACAAAAGCGAACCATGGCGATTACGCTCTGGGGCTCCGCCCAGAAATCTTCTGTTGAGTCCGTTGAGCTCAGAGACAAATAAAAATATGAACACACTGGACAGCTTCTCTTTGAAAAAATTGTAATTCTAATTGAAAGCAAATGACACTTTTCACGTTTAGTACTGTAAATCTGCTTGCTTTTTGTCAACAATATATTGTATAAAGTGGTATATAAATAAACGGGACTTTGACTAGAGTGCCAATTTGCAGAGCTCATGCAAACATTTCCATGTTGCTATGATCAGATGCTTTCTTTAGTGCAGCCATAGCAGGCTGAAGAGGAAGAGCAGAAGCTAAGCAGGGTTGAGCATGCTTAGTACCTGGATGGGAGACCTCCTGTGAAAAACTAGGTTGCTGCTGGAAGTGGTGTTAGGAGGCCAGCAGGGGGTGCTCACCCGGTGGTCTGTGTATGTCCTAACGCCCCAGTATAGTGACAGGGACACTGTACTGCAACAAGCACCGTCTTTCGGAAGAGACGTTAAACTGAGGTCCTGACTCTCTGTGGCCATTAAAAAAAATCCCCAGGATGTCCTTCGCAAGAGTAGGGGTGTAACCCCAGCATCCTGGCCAAATTTGCCCATTGGCCTTGGTCCATCACGGCCTCCTAATCCCCCCCCATACTCTAATTGGCTTCATTGCTCTGTCTCCTCTCCACCAATAAGCTGATGTGTGGTGAGCGTTCTGGCGCTGGTTGAGGAGATTCCCCCCCTAAAGCGCTTTGAGCTCTGGAAAAGCGCTATATAAATGTAACGATTCTTCTTCTTCTACTGCCGTTTTCTCCGCGGTTTATTTTGTTATTGAGAGAAACGCATGCAGCACAGATTTACATATTCATCTATCAGTCACTCTCAGCGGTGTGGATGGTGGCAGATGTTCGCTCGCTCACATATTTCAAACTTCTTATTACCTCTAAGTGAAAAACAAAAAAATAACCTTGCCATGACTGTATCAGGGCCGTATGATAACAAAAAAAACAACAACACACTTCTCTTTCTTCTGAATGTCTGATCTGTTCTATCAGAATCTGAGGTCTTTCCAGCAAGGCACCCTAAGGACAACAAAAAAAAGAAAACAAAAAAGAGAAATGATTTTACACCATCAGTATGACGTGATATGGCATTTTAAGTGCAGGGCAGTAATCAGACGTGTGAAAACCCAACCTTCATCTCCAGGACGGCGTAACCCGCATCTGCGCTGGCAGATTCCCGCCTGTCATCAGGTCTACCCTGTGCCAATCGAGAGTTTGTGCTCAACGAGGAGGACGAGGATGATCGGCCATTCTCCTTCTGCCTGTTGAGACTCTTGGCCCACCGCTCCATGTCTTTGGCTATCTGAAGAAACATACAGATTCATCAGAAAGGCATACTTACACTTAAATCACGTCACCAAAACCTCTAAATCCCATAGTATCACTTGGGTTTTTACACCGCCAAGGACAGTTGCCAAGCTCAGTTAAAAAAGGAACAGTTGAGATGAAACGACAAACTTGTGGAGACGGCGGCAACAACAACAACAGCAACAGACCGCCGAGCTGACAAGCATTTGTGTGAGGGGACATTTTAGTAAAAACTCTTATCGCTCATAAGGCTCTGTGTTTCATCTGAAATTGAAGTATACTTTTGGGCTTAAAATGCAAAACGCCTCCCAAGCAGCAGGCATTTCTAATTTCTAACATCTTTCATTTTAAGTCAGCATGAAATGGAAGGAAAAAAGTAGGACAGGACTTGATTTCATCCGTGGGGAATTGATTGGATGCTTGTGTTATGCTATTGGTCGATCTTATGTAAGTGACAGGTTGTGCCAGTAAACACATTTTGATTTCATGGTGACTTTAATAGTTTGAGGGTGTACCTGCTGTGCAGTCTTATTCTTGGGCTTGTCCTTCTTGTCCTTGCTGCTGTTGAAAGCTCCTGAAAGGTCAGCGGTCATCCCTGTGGCTGCAGGGTCTGTTGCATCATCAGACGCCTGTGATGGAGCAGGAACATACGTGTGGCTTTCTCCATCCCAATACATGTACTGCTGCGTATGGGGATTATAATAGTACTAGAAGAACATCACAAAACAAACAGAAAACATTCTCAGGATCAGTATGCTTGTATAGCAGCTGTATTAAGTTGCTTGGTCATCACTGTCGGAAGTCAAAAAATAAAGACAAAAGCCTTACACAAGAACCTTGTACAATTAAACTCACCTGACTGAGTCGGAAATCAACGGGGGCTTGGGGCAAAAATGACACCAAACTGAACAAAAATGCTCAGAATAGATGAGGAGCCCCTGCACAATTCAACTAAATCTACTACAACTGCTGTGATTAAAGTGAATTCTTTAGATCTAAATGGCATTATATTTATACCTGCTCTCATTACACCAGATCTCTTTTAAAGCGTTTTTTTTTTCAGCGCTGAGCATTATAACCAATCGCACACATTTCTGTTGAGCTTATGAATGCAATGGTCAATCAGAGCCGTTTAGATTAGACAGCTAAAAATAATGGCCAGCTGACTGATTCAGTGAAGAAGTTCTTTGCTTACTTTCTGTATATCATTTATTTCCAGCTTGAATAACTTGTTTTTGTATGCTACCAAGAATTGTCTTTATTATTTTCTTATTAATAAATTCATTGTCTTTTAAGCATTATAAAACTGCTTATTTTAAGGTGACGCAATTAAACAGTTCTTTGGAGATTCTGAAGTATGAAAAAAATTTATCAATAAAATTAATAATCATTATTACAATATCAAGAACAATAGATTAACAAAAAAATCATGTGTCAAGGTAACACTGTTTTAGTCGCATGTACTTACTGTAATAATAACAACAACAAGTAACTAACCCTAAACCAAACATATACCGGTAAGTACATATCCGTTGTTTTCACGGACGTCACAAAACCTGCGTAGTTACCCACCATGCACTGCGCACCGCCATTTTGAATCCCTACTGTCAGTGTCAACTCGTATATCTTATTGACGATCGTCGCTAATTTTACTTGTTATCATACTCTTTATTACTCTAATACTACATATTTGTAGATTGTAAATCAAAAACAATTAACATAAGTGACTTCTGTTGTGTTTATGGATACAAGCGGTGTAATGAGGACAAGTTACCGCAGTTATAGAACGCTCTGTACTTTCACATTCATGAACCTCTCCATGGACTGAATTAACATGAACAATAGTGTTTTCATCACTGCTCTGTGTCTTTAATGCCTAAAAAGGAGATATAAAATATAACGTTAGGTGTTCTTTTAACTGCTGAATCGAATTTCAATATAAAGGACGTTAGACAAATTGGTTGAATTTAACTTGTATTATTTTAATTGTTGAATATGTTTCCAATTTATAACAATAAACAAAAGGTAAAGGAATGTCAAATACTGCTAAAGGTTACGAAGGCATTTTGGGGAAAGTTACTAATTAGGACAAAGTGGGTGGGGTGGGTTATTGTCTGTCGACTGTAACACATTTTTACTTTTGGTATAAATTGCAGCTTCTAAACATTAAATATTGTCAATACATTTAAACTTACCCCCTACAAAATGTTTAGAGCATATGATCGTTCTATTCCATTTTTCTTCAGTCTGAATGTCAGCCCTGTGATCGCAGCTTTCCATACACGTCGCCTTTCTTCTGACAAAATTCGTGTTCTTTCACATTGTCCAGTTATCACTTTTGGAAGTTAAAAAATCTTACATCTGTACTTACTCCTGGCCTATTTGAACATCCAAAAATTCCACAGATAGGCATTTGTGAGCATAAGTTTTGATTAAACAAGCTTTGTTGTTGCTTTGCATAGGGAATCAAAATGGCGGATATGCCGGTACGCAAGTTTCGATGACGTCACGTGAAAACAACGGATAGTTAACTAACAGTGTCACCTTAAAATAAAGCGTAACCTAATATTACAGCCCTACCTTGTAATGAATTCCTGCTTTTTAGTCTGATAATTTATATACTTTATGTAGGCTCTTTACATTATGAAAATAGTCTAAGTAAATTAATATTCAGGTGCAGCTTCTGTTCCACCTTTTCAGTGTAAAGATGACTTTTGTTGATGCTGGTACAATTTCATTATAACGTTTTTATGCCCCTCCATCTTGGTCAATGCGAGCTTAAGTTTAAACTACCAAATCCACCAGGATTCTGGTGTACACTGTGTAATCCCCGAGCCTTTATTACCTGTGAATTTGGGTCATAGTAGAGGCCTGTAAGAGGGTCATAATAATAGCCAGAGCTCTCATCGTACTGGTACGTAGACACATCAGGATCCGCTGCAGGAAAGAGAAAATACGACTCATGTTCATTCAAATGCAAATGAACATGCATAAGAATTCATTAGGTCAGCTAAAGTAACTACTGATACATAGTTTGGTAAAATGAAAGGTAACAAAAAAACATAATAGGGTCCCTTTAATATTCATGTAGCGTGTAATATAGTAGCTGTTTGTGAATGTAGAAGTTCTGCAAAGTTTCAAAGATCAAAGTGCTCAATAAATGGAGTTCTTGTCTCCTAAAAGAAAGATCAGATTCTGAACCGCCGAAATAAGTAATTCCAGTCTTGCAACCTACATTGGTTTGTAGCCATTTTGCATAATGCCAGCCTATGGTCTTTATTGGCTGCCCACGAACAATGTCTACCTGGAAGAGTTTGGTTCATGTGGTAGACGTGTAAAATAACGACATGTCTACCAAAACAAATCTCGGGTTACTTGACTGAAATCCTGTTCGCTGAAAAAGCATGAACAAGAGGCTGCGTTGACAACGCTTTGGAAAAACATCTTTGTTTGACCGGCCGTGTGTGTGTGGCAAACATGAAAAGAACTTGGCTTTACATAACCTCTGACGATGACATCACTGGAATGGACACTTGTGAGAGGCTATGAATAGACGTGAAACAGGTGCGCAGGACATTTTGTCTGAAGAAAGCTCCTGAACACGCCCCCAGTGCGGCAATGTAGCGCACCATCTCATTCCCACTTTTCAGGGAACAGGGTTACAGTCAAGTAACTCGAGATGTTCCCTATCAAAAGCTACACTCTTATTGTAATGAGAATAATTAACACTGGAAGCGTGAACAATGATTATATTTGACATTAATCTAATAAATCTGTGCAGAGAGAACCAGCCTGTAGCATCAACATAAGTTTTGCAAGGGGGTGCCTCTTGCTAAAGTCCTGGAGGATAAAACCTTCCTGTTGCAATCAATCTGAACTCCTAGAGGCTAAGCTTGACCACGCCTCAAATGAAAAGTTGCTTTGACTTACACCACTAGTAAGGTGGATATAAGTCTGAAGAGCACAAAGTAAATTAAGTTTCTCTTGTAGTGAACGGCGAAGGATAGAAGGCTTCTAGAACGACCGGATCCATGTAACTAAGAAGCTAGTCAGGGTGAGGATGCAAAATAGTTTTGAACAATCCAGGGGCTGAGTCTAAGCAGGATGGAAAATGGACAGAGCCTGTAAATCGCCAAGTCTCTTTAGCGAAGAAAAGGCAATGACAAAATACATATTTAGAGTCAGAAGCTTATAACGTACTGACTCAGGTGGTTCAAAAAGGGGTCTCAACTAGCCAAATCCCACAAAGGAATCTTTGCTCTAATGGAAGGCAGAAATACAGCTATCTGTACATGCCCATTGAGATGATTGCCATTCGGCACAAAGGGTCTGGAGAAATAATCTATGACTGCACCCTGCCCATACATTCGTCTAACACATGTCTAGAGTAGGACCCAAGGTGAGGAACCAGTGTCTGAGCCACACAGAGATGATACGAAGCCCACAGCGTGTAACTCTAAACAAACATGGAATTAAACCCCCTGGCTCAGAGCAACAACTGAAATGATCTTATGTGCAGAAGGACCAAAAGGCATCACAGTGGACACAGCTCCCAAAAGACCTAGAACTCTTTGAAGTAATGCAAAGTAATTTCCTGATCTAGCCTAATATTGCTCCGAGTGTTTAAGATGGACTCAACACATGTGGGAGACACCTGTAAAAATAAATGCATTGTCTTCTGGGCAGGAGAGAGAACGCTTTTATTGGCGTTGAGTCTCAACCCTGGAGATACAAAATGAGCGAGGACTACATCCAAATGTTGAAGCGCAAGCTATTGATACTGGGCCAAAATCAGCCAGTTAGCTATTTAGTAATTTAAAATGCAATGAGGCCAGAGCTGCATCCATAAATTCTGTGCATGTGGGGTGACAAGGCTAGGCAGAATGGAAGAATCCAATATTGGTAAGCATCACCCCTAAAAGCAAACCTCAGGAACAAAAATCACAACAGACTGGACCATCTGACCAATCAGGGCAGAGGAGGCTTTTGAAACTGATTCAAAAACATAAAAAAACAACATAACATACTAATTAAAATAACATAACAGGAGCATTTTAAAGTTTTGGACAGTGCTTACGGTACTGTTGGCACTCCAGAGCAGTTCCAGGTGTGACAGGCTGGTTCGGGGGAGCGGGCTGAGGTTTCCCAATGATCTCCACCTGAGCCTTTGCACAGACACAGACAGAAGGACGGACAGACACACAAAGTATAAAGCCCAACAATTAGAGCTTCGGGAAATTTAAGATTGTTCACTTAATTTTGATAGTAACGAAAAAAAGAAAAGAAAAAAAAAAAATCAAATAATGAATGAATGGGAAAAAAACAGAACTCCACCTGGTTGGCTTGTGTGGAGGTTGTCGTGGCGACAAGCTGTGCCTGGGATGCTGCAAGCGCCAATATGGAGGTAGCACCTGTTTCTCCTGTGATTTGAATGCACATTCAAATTTACTTGAATAAAACACTAACGGGCTGACAGCAGATGTAACTGAGTTGTAGTTATACCTGTAGAGATAGTTCCTCTGTCAGGAGTGCCTAATGAAGTGTGGCTAGTGAGTATGGCAGCCGCTGACCCTTTAAAGGGTTGTGCCTCCGCACTGACACCCTGCACAGCTTCTTGCCCAAACACAACTGCTGCCCCGTGTTGGTGCACACTGAAATCACTGCTTGGAGCTGCACCAGAGAGCTGCGCCGTCTGGAACAATAATCAAACATTTCTCAGAGTGTGATAAAGGAGGAAATCAGATCTCAACACTGAATGCAAGACAAATATGTTCTGGAACTGTCAATAGATAAACTAAAACTTGTAAGGAGCTCATCAGTAATCCAAAAAAACTGATCTCGTTAAGTTGTGCTGTTTCTTTAAATAAAATGTTTGGATGAACATAAAAACCTACTTAAATCACTGATTCGATCAATTAATCTTAATTCTAAAATCAGTTTTAGCCAAAACCAAAAATGACTTTCAGTTCCAGTTGAATTAATAGCTAGTATTGTAGTAATATTTGACACACACAGTCAGTTTATATACATTATACACATAAATTGATATACCAATAAAAAGTCTTAATTCTGATTGGTTGAGACTTGTTCACATGTTTGCTGTAATTGTGTGGCTATTAAATAGATCCAGGATTGTTTATGACATAAGTCACACAAAGATTTTTCCCAATTGTCATGCATGTTTTGAATTAGAAACAGTGACAGTGAACTGTTTCCATGCAAAATTGTTGTAACAATTTCAACAAGAGCATTTTCAGTCCAAAACCTTGACAACATGGCTGAATTTACAACTTGAGTGCACATTCACTACGAAAATTATTTCCTACATATTAGTCTTTATGCTGTTAATCAAGCCAATTCCCTGTGTTGTAGGTACCTGAGTGACTGCCCACTGAGCTGCAGCTATAGCTGTACTGGCTACTGTCGCCACACTCACACGACTGCCATCTGCCAGAAAAACATCACTGAGAGAGAGAAAAAGAAGAATGAGTGGCTCTTCTGCAATTTTCTTTTTCTACTACACATATATGAAATCACTAGCCACTTTTCCACTGTCAGGCCAGCAGCTTCGGACCTCAAGCACAGATCCCAAAATTAAGTTGCGTTTCTGCTGTCGGGCCAGTAACCCCGCAGGGCTACCGTAAAACGCCAACATAGAACAGAAATGCATAAAATGTAAATGTAGAACGCCTCACAACCTCACCAGCTGACTGAAAACTAGCAAGATAACAAAATGACAATGACAGAAGCAACTGTTGGTCCTAACTTAAAGACTTAAGATTGCAAACAGTGATATCTGACCAATGTTTTACAATACAGTGGAATCCGGTTAAGTCGACGGCCTCGGGGGTTGCAAAAAAACATTGCGATGATCAAGATAACCAACAGCCAATATGGCGATGTATTAAGGGCCAGTCACACAGCCGAATTACTCACAAATCATGCATAGATTGGGTTTGTGCATGCTTGTGCGTCGAGAAATTGACCAAAGTATTCCACGAACATTCGACGCATGAATCACTGCCGGAGTGCGTCCAAACGCGCACGCTTCGCTAACGTTCCACGAACAAGCACTTTCAGAATCCACATTGTCAGTGGAATGAACGTGATACGTGCGCCGCGGTGCGCGGTTCATGAGTGATATGAAGGTGGGGCGTCAGTGGACGTGTGCGCTTTCGAACCAGTTCCAACGCATGAGCACTGACGGCCGACGCGTGTCCCGCGCATGTCACGCATACTCAACGCATAAACTACGCACGCCGACTCATAAATAACGCACACCGACGCACATCTGTGCGTCAGAAATTTTTTGAACCGTTCAAAACTCATAATCACGCACAAACCACCTTCGACGCACATCCACTTACAATCACTGACGGTCCTCGTTCATTCCACCGACGAATTACGCATATGACGCACACTCCACGCAGAAATGAAAATCTGTGCGTAATTCGTGCGTTCTTCATGCGTTTTCGCTGTGTGACTGGGCCTTTAGATGAAGCGATCGGCATGCTATTAAAATGTACATACACTGTATATGTTTGCTAACAACAAAAGGCATATGTGCACCAACTAACAGCAGAGATTTACCAGTATACAATAAAAAAACACCTTCGATTCTCCATAAAAACCTTTAATTATATTCTCCAACATTGCAAACACAATGATCACTCACAGCGTAAACACAACACACGTGTTAACATGTGCTCATAACAGTAATTTCGCTCTGACACAGTTCTGAAAAGTATTGCACACGTGGTTACTATGGTTTCTTAATAAACTCTAAAATGCTTTGTTGCTTTTTACCTTTAACGGTCTGCTTGAAAACAAATACTTCTATCAGCAACAATGTCTTTGTCAATGTCAATGTAATCTGGGAATTCCTGGACAGTGATGCGAACTCCTGTGCCTCCTCTTCCAAGAAAGCAACTTTTCCACAACTTCCGGGAGTTCTTCTGCGGCTGCACGGCACTGTGCCACGAGAGTGAGTGAAGCATCACTGGAGTGAGCGACCATACGGACTGATCCACATGCAACGGGAACTCAGTGCATGCGCAGTGAACTAGGTACGATCATTAGTCACAAGATAACCATGTGAAGTGGGGAATTTGTCCCTCTTTTGTGCTCGAGATATCAGGGTTTCGGCGACATAAAATAATCGACATAACGATGAGAAAAATGCTTAGACAATGAGGGAGTTTGGCGGTTCCACTTCAGAAAACGTTGAATTAACAGAGTTGGTGAGTTAACCGAGCTCGAGATAAGTGGATTCCACTATTTTTTTTTTTACAGTGAGCATAATTAATCAGGCACGCAGAACCAAATGGCTTTTCCCATTTCGCATAAAAAGACATAAGAAAAAACCTGCATACCTATTCGGCTGCACTTGCTTCTCTTTACAGCTTTAACAGGAATGCACAAAACAACCCCATCAAGCCTTTTCAGTCAAAAGGCTTACAAATTTAAAGAAATATTGATAAAATATTATTTGTTTGTATCACATTTCCTTAGAAAGAGGAATATACATTTTCCACCATATTATGTGATCTGAGGAGGTTTGAATGATCTCTCATATCTCACTATACGGTTATCCTTTCAGTCAGAGCAAAACACTGAGCTCACGGACGGAAAACAGGAGTTATAAATTATATATGAGTTATAACTGAGAACATGCTTTTAAAGACGCATGCAGATGCATTAGTCCTGTATCAAAAGACAAAAAAACGAAACCAAATAAATTAATGATTATAATCATATATGATTTGTCTATATTCTTCAAGCAGTGTCTGGTGTTTTTTCACTTATATCGTATATATTGATATACCCTTATTTCATAATAAAGTATGGTCATTAGAATCCTCATCGGATCGCGAGGAAGTGAATTCAAACACTCACTGGTGTCTAAAACTAAGTTTTGAACAGAAAATCATTAACTGGTAGGCTGATTTCATAACATATGAAATGAGCATCAGTATTGACCATCTCCTGACTCAGGTAAACTCCGCCTTTTGTTCAGGACCATTCCTTAAGCGCTGGTCATGGAACGCACTAGCAGGCACGCGTTTGACCCGACAGTGGAAACATGGCTAGTGTAACGCTGCAGGATTAGTTTTAGAAAAGGATTAACATGCACCGTTTGGAGCCCTTGGCAAACTCTACAGAGATGAGCTTGCCATCGATAGAGAGAGGAGGCTGCAGGGACTGGAGGATCTGAAGCAGCTGTGACGCTTCCTAAAACAGGATACAATACCTGTTTGTGTTAGTCTTACACGTGTTGTGGCCCAACAAAAGAAGCAGATGCCATCTGTAAGTAAAGTCATTGTCTTACCACAATAGTAGTGAGCTGCAGGAAAGCAAACCCTCGGTTGAGCTGTGTCTGTTTGTCTTTGATGAGCCGAACATTCGAAGGGGAGAGCGTAGCAAACGGGGCCAAAGCAGACAAAATGGCCTCAAGTGTCGTATGGGGTCCCAGATTCCGCAGTATCAGAGCTAAAAAGATGAAAACAGATGTTATCAGTGTCTTACCCCAAAGTTATAGTGTTTATCATGTCAAGTCACCTTTATTTATATAGCGCTTTTTACAATGTAGATTGTTTCAAAGCAGCTTTACAGGAAAAACAATATAAACAAAGTTTGTTTGGCTGAACAGAAGCCCCAAAAGAGCAGGTGAATCAATACAATTGATGAATTTTAAGTGTTAAGTTTCCCCAACTGAGCAAGCCATAGGCGACAGCGGCAAGGAACCAAAACTCCGCCAGGTGACGTAACGAATGAAGAATAGAATGATGTGTAAGACTTACTGTCATTGGCCACCTCGGCAGACTGGGACGAGGAACTTAAGTTGAGAATTGGACATGCTGTCTGGTATATAATGGGAAGGGGCAGTAAACCCTGAGCAGAGTCCTTTAACTGCCCCAATGGTAAACCCTTTGGCACCAGAGGCAGTTTCAGCTCAGCCTCTGAAAAGAATATGTATATTAATATTCAAGTTTTTACCATCTGCAACAAATTCATTTCCATTCACACCTGATTTTGGAACTCCACATTTGAAACACTTTTCTCTTCGCTTGAAGTTCTGAACTCCACACTGTCAATGAAAGCAGATGTTTGGGCAAACAGGAGAGAAAGGCTTGCGCAAAAAAAAGAAAGAAAATCATTTGCTCACTTGAAGGGATAGTTCATCAAAAATAATAATATATAGGGATAAAACTACACCATTATTTTCCACATGTTCTATTATTTGTTGCATCCATATAATTACAGTATATGCAAGTACCTAGATTTATTATTAATAATAATAATGAGGCTCAACAGCAGTTCAAATGTACTTGCTTAATCACCAACTGGAGCTCAAAAAAGCTTGATTGACACTTTACACAGTCAAAGCAAGCACATTTCCATTTACCATAGTCGATCTTTGTAGGTACCTTGATCAAGGTTTTATTATATTATCTATCTGAAAATGTATTTTCAAAAGACTTGGATTAAACTCATATGAATCACTTGTAGAAGAATCAACGTTCTTTCAAATGGAGGGAAAGAAATCTCTCAGGTTTCATTAAAAATATCTTCACTGGTGTGTCGAAGATGAACTTCTAGGTTTGGAAAAACATGTAAATGGAAAAATCTCAAAAACGTCTGTGTGTCCTATTTAAGTGCCATATATCTTGTTCTTGCACGGATGTGACATTTGTAGCAATTTTGCACTTACAGTTTCATTTATTTATTCATTTGAATGTTGTTTGTATCTGTGGATAGTTAAAAAAACAAAAACAATACCGAAGTCATAACTGCATTACATTATGATGTTTTAAACCTTAAATCTTAGTTACTTATAACATTCTTCATTAACAATTATTTGTAATTGTATACAAATGTCATTCACATCAAATCAAATGTAGTTTGAATGTTGCTAGTAACTTTTTGATTGGCTTTGACTTTCAGAAGAATAGCTTGACTATCTTTACTACTACAACTTGAGTAATTTTTAACTTGTCAAAAAACTGTTTCATAGTATTTTCCATGACAATGCAGTCATCATGGTTGTCTACCAGTCTTGAGTTCCGGTCCTGAAGTGCACATACTTTTTTGGGAATTTCTAGGCATTGTATTTCATGTAGTGTATTTATTAATCTTGTGAAATCACTAAATTTGTGTGATTTGCGATGCTAACAGAGTCTCACAAATGCACACGCTGCGTAGCCAGTCACCAGAAGACCGAAGGCTAAGGTCAAGATTTTCATAAAATAATACATAAAATATGGGCATGTTTTTCACCAAACCCTGTTGAACAATTTTTTTGCTTTGAGATACGAGTAAAGATTCATATACGAGCAGCTAACAGACACCAATGCTGGGTGTTCGAGCATTCAGAGCAGCTCAAGCAACCTGATTTATGGGGTGATTGCATATGAACTCCACTAGAGAGCCAGCTTGGTTTTACGGCGGGAGGTTACCAGGGGCGACAAGTGATTCACTATTATGCTGTGAGCAGCACAAGTTTTTTGTGCTCAATAATAATAATATGAGATTCTCAGGCTATCCAATACACAACACGGAAAGAAACACTACACTTCCGTAATGTGTTTGCATTGTCTACGTTATCCCTCCCTCCTCCTCCGCACATGCCACCATTAGCCGCTATTGTATCGTCTGTCTCGAAGGCAAGAACTCAATTAAAACCACATTTTATTTTATAAAATCACAGGAATCCTTATATACTATAATGTGTGTGTGTGTGTGTGTGTGTGTGTGTGTGTGTGTGTGTGTGTGTGTATGTCTCTATAGAAATTAAAAACAAGTTTTTTCCATTGTTATTAGCACTAATAAGGAAGTCTTTTGGAGGGCCGGAACTGATAAAAAAGTTTTATGTAATTTCTTATGGGAATAATGATTTGAGACAAGCAATTCGAGTTACAAGCTCAATCCTGGAACGAATTATTCTCGTATCTCACGGTATTACTGTATATCCTTAAAACACTTGAAATAACCGTGACGTGTTGCACTGGCGCTTTAAAAAAAAAAAAGCTTGATGCTGGTCGCTATTCCTCATATGGAGGATTGCCAGTGGGACTTGAACAATTCTCCTTTTGTGGTCCAAAAAAAGTAAGAAGAGCATATGGTATTAACAACACCAGTGTGAGTAAATTACTTAATTTTTCATTTTAAGGTGAACTATCCCTTTAAGAATTGTGAACTAATTCAAGAAATTAATTCTTAGATTTAATTTAACAATTCTTTATCAACTAAAATACCTTATTGCAGAGCCAGTCTTCATTAGCACGGGGCTTGGGGTCGCTGTAGTGCATAGACACTCGCTGTCCTAAAATAGTGAGCACTCTCTGAAAGTGAGACACAGGAAGAGAGGGGACAAAAGAATAAAAGAGGGTAAATATCACTTTCAGGGGGGAATTGGCACACTTGAGACCTCATCTCACACAAGAGGGGAGGAGAAGACTGGATAAAAGAGAGAGAGGAAGACAGATATCACCATCAGCTTGAGAGGACTCAGAAAGACGCGCCGGCCTTCACGTGAGAAAGTGTGTGCGGACACCCTCTCTGGCCAGAAGCCTCAACCTCCCCCATTCAGGGGAACAAAAATAAAATGTCACGCTCACTCCTGCCCACCCATATTAAGCCACAAATAAAACATCAAGACAGAAGTTTCACAAAAGCAAATTCATACAGCGATGACAAGATACATAGAATAAAGACTTGTGTATTACTGTACCTGAGCCAAAAATAAATCCTTCAGGACCTCAATGCTTCAAAATGAAAGCTGACAACTCGCCTCATTTGAGTTCCTGGCATTGAGAAAACATCCTTAATGTAATAGAACACTTAGAAAACCAACAGCTATCCAATTACCTGATTTTGATAGATATAAACAACATGACTCCATGCTTGTGTGCATCAAACATTTAAGCGTTGATATCGTTTCACATCCAACTATTTGTTACAGCACTTCTTCATACCCACAAATAACATAAGCCTTTTTAAAAATCAAGATCTAGGCCAGTAAATGTCCATTCATGAACCATCTGCTACATGCAAAAATGGCAAGCACTGGCTGAAATCCCCAGTTTCCAATCTGACTGCCTGGCAGCTAGACAACCACCAGAAATCAGGGTGCACAGCATGAAAGAAAGTGTTTCACAAGGTAGTGGGCTTCTACAAAGCTTTTAATAAAGAACAAAATCAGTGAATTGCTCAATTCTAGGAGGCTTGTGGAAATAAATTAGCAGCAAGTCCACGGACACTACGGGAATGCCTTCAGTATGCGCCGGAGTCGGAAACACGAGCAAAATCCCGGCAGTCTTAGAAATCACATCACTAGCCCATCGGCATGACTATAAAAAAAGTCATCAGCTTCTTTGTCTTCAGGAAACCGCTTTATTTGTGTGTGAGAGGGAGAGAGAGACAAAAAAAGTTTGTGTAAAATAAAATAAACTATACTAATAGACGCTGCTCTTGTCTGGGAAGGCAGAAGTAAGGCATCTGTGCCTCATGGTAGGATTGTTTCTCCCAATCTCCATACTAAGGTGTTGGGATTATGGGGAATTCAGCTTCCCTCACTCTTTTCTGTAGTTTTCACCAGCTCTTTGACACTGGACACTGAATACTTTCTCCCTTTGGTTGGGTTGCTTTTAAAGAGCCTTACAAATTGGAAGTGTTCAGTTGACAAACATGTGACTTTCTTAGAGTTGCTCTATAGCCACAAACTACTTTCATTGCTTTATTTTCCTATTATCACTGTAAAAAGCATTATATAAATGGAGAGGACTTGACAGAAGCTGCGGCCTCCCCAGTCAGCTCTGCCTCCCCACTGAGCTTTGGTCTGGGACCAGTCTGGTCACTGAAGCACCCCTAATAGTTATTAGATAGAGGCACGTCTAGGTGCTAATGTTCTGGCTATGCATCTTGTATGGTGACTCTAGGTTCAGACCCTGAGTTTGGGTTACGCTTGGTTCACTGCAGTTTATTCCAAGAATAGCAGGTGAGCAAGCATTTGTTTAGTTTGGTATTAACATTCCCATTGCATCAACACCATGACGCAGCATCAAGTTCCTTCAAAAAGGAAAGTCTTAGGGTATCTCATGTATGCCGACGGTGCACCGCGGTGCCATACTTTAAGCATTCCTGCACATTTTCTATCAGGAAACTCTAAGCTGATGACATTTAATGCAGGTACCCTTTTATAGTCATGCTGTCGCACCAGTGACTGACGTGGACAAGAAGTTCTTCTTTCTGCAGCATTATCTGGACCAGTATTTTTTTTCCACAGTATTATATTGGCATCATCAATACAAAAACAAAACTGTGGTTAATGGTTTTACAAGGCTGTCAAAAAACCTTACTGTCCAAGTGCATTTTACTTGATCAAAATAAACTGGACCAGAACTTATTCTAGATTTAGCAAATTTTACTTCATGTATATCGGAGGCAAGATAAAAGCTCATTCAGACTAAGTCCAAATCCCATTTTTGTGCAGATCCGATTGAAATCAGATTAGATTTAGCAGGTGTGAACGGGCAAAATATATATATATATATATATATATATATATATATATATATATATATATATATATATATATATATATATATATATATATATATATATATATATATATATATATATATATATATATATATATATATATATATATATATACTTTTTTTTTTTTACCTGAAATTAGATTTTTCCTAATTCATTTCAAGCTGCACTTTATGTGGTGTTGAAATCCTATTCAATATTGCTTTTTTGAAATCATGTGAAAATAAAATTATGTGAGCTGAAAATCTCTACAGAAACAAGGTTGTGTTGTTGCTATAATAGAGACATGTTTTGAAACCGGCGGAGAAAACATCTCTATTGCAAACCCCTCCTGGTTTGCCGTTTTTTCCGTAATACCTCCCAAACAGCGACACTGCCATAGAAACCAATGCAGATATTCCAGAAAATGAAAGAGCAGCATGGACAAACAAATCAGATCTGAACAGCTGAGATACACAGGGTGTACATTCAATCATTTACATAGGATTACCACCGGATACAAAAAGAATCAGATGTGGACTGACAGTGCGAACATAGTAAGTTTCCCGAAAAAGTTTCAAGCAAATGCATCTGCCACAGTGTTACATTACTACTAACTACCTCCTAGCTTTCATCTAAACTGATATTCAGTGTGCAGGTCAGCTAATCTATAAACTCGCTAACACTGATTTAATGATACATTAGAGGAACATTCTGCTTATGCTGTATGAAACAATTTTGGCACTTGAGTGGTTCTGACACTTTTCAAAGCCATGAAGATTCAACTACAGACAAAATATAGGGCAGGTCTCACACTAGGATTTTACGGCTGCCAAGAGATACTTCGCAACTATTGAAAAAGGGAGATAACACACACACACACACACACACACACACACACACACACACACACACACACAACTTGTAGGGGATTCTGTTGAACTTATATTAAGCTTGGGTATTTCCAGAAAATACCCAACTTGTAGCACAGTCTATATGTGCTAGACAGACCTCATTCTTAAGAGATGGCGAAATCTGTGAAATCATAAGGAATCCAGCTGTAAAGGGCATATATATCCATACACATGTGGTCTTGTAGTGTATATGTGTGTGTGCAGTGTGAAGTGACCTGGTTGGTCTCCATCCAGCGGCTGGCCTCCTGCAAGTGATTAAACTCGACGAAGGCGAATCCTCTGCTCTGACCTGGAGACACAGCCATCGCCGGGCCACAATGACAGAACAACACAACGCAGTGAGGGGTTAGTGTTTTCATATCGACAGAGAGAGAGAGAGAGAGAGAGAGAGAGAGAGAGAGATGGTAGAAAGAGGTATAGCTGTATTCTAACCAACAACACGGCTGCCTTTAAACTGCTAGAAATGAGAGATATTTTTGTCACTCTGCTAATTACACCAGTCAATTTAACCATAAATCACACAGATCATTCATTTGAAAATGTGGGTACACACAAAACTAAAGGTCTATTAGATTTCTGATGTTGCACCAAAAAAAAAAACACATTAATATGCACTACCATTCACAAGTTTGGGGTTTCTGAAAGTCTTCTGAAAATTTCTGAAGCTCACCCAAACTCCATTCAAACAGTAATATTGTGGAATATTAAATAGTATTTTATTTTTAATTTATAGTTAAAAATATAGCATTTTATTTATAGTCATTTAAATGCTGTTTTTTCAGCATCATTACTCCAGTGCCACATGATCCATCACAAATCATTCTGATAGGGTGAAATGCACACAAAAAACATTTCTGATATTTTTTTTTGATGGATAGAAATGACAAAGAACAGCATTAACTTGAAATTGATTTTTTTTTTTACAACATAAAACTCTTTTTGTCATTTGAGATTAACAATTCAATTAGTTTCTTCCTAATGTCCTCTTTCTGAATAAAATAATTATTAAAAGAAAATAAATCCTACTGACAGAATGGCAGTGTGAGTGTGTATATTATTATTGGACAGTTTAGTAATTCTCAACACTATCTAACATAAGCGTTACTGACGCTTGTGAAACATTTGGGATTATAATTTTTTTAATGCTTTGGCACTTTGATTCAGAGAATGTCCAAGTCAAATTCATATAAAAATTTAATTAATCTCATTTTTATGAGGCTCATCTGAAATCACCCCAGGCGGTACAGATATTATCGGCCTGAAATGCCAAAGGACTATGTTTAATAAAGCTCTCTGACCAAATTGCCCACATGGGATTTAAGCTGTTTGAAACAGGCATTCCAAGCTGTCCGCTATGCATTGATTCCCATTACAAACAAAACATAAGCACAATGTTTCATTGCTACAGTTAATTGTTAAAAAAGACATTACATTGTAACCATTTTAACACAAATTAAATTGACTAACCTCTAAACTACAGTGTACACCTGTTCCACATGCATTAAAACCAGGGACACACCAAGACAACGGTTGACCGCTGGGCAACATTGGGCCATATTTTTTTCTGCTGTGTTCTGCACTGTTGGCTCTAGTCGGACATTGACAGGTTTTTGGCATTGGGCCGTCATAAGAGAGAAAACGCGGATTGGGAGTCAGTGCACAATAATAAGAGCAAAAGTTATGAAATCAAGCAAAGAAGTCGAGACAGCACAGACAGACGCCTGTTCAAATTTGACATCTTACCGGAGCAGTCCACTGTGCGAATATTTACATAACATAAGCAGGTTGAATAAAAAAACATGATCAGCATAACTGATATTCAAAACGGCAGGCAATGCCACATTCTCAGTTTTGCTTACCCTTATTTCAATGATGAATATGTCTGCTTAAATAGAGTTATGTCCTTTACGTGAAGGCGCAGAACACGCATGCTTGTTGACAGTCACTCGTAGTCCATTCGTGTGTTCACAGATTTGTCTCCCTGACGTGAGGCGACAACACAGTTGGCTTTCATCAGCGCTAGATCTTTAGCGTCGGTTTGGTGTGTCCCTACCTTAAGAGTCAATAGCTAAGAACTTTAATCTTCTCTCCAAAATACCTTCATGCAGACTACACAAAGAGGGTGGAAAAAATAAAGGAAACACCTAATAATACACTAATATCTGGAAAAGGGACATCTTTGCCTTTAGAACAGCTTTAGTCCTGGGAATGTACAAGCCCTCAACCATTTGTTTTAGGATAAGGCATCATTCAAGTAGAGAATCTTCCTCTTCTTTGACGTGTGAAGGAGGGGAAAACGCTTAGTAAAACAACTCATACAGAAGATGTTCACAATTACATTTGCATCTGGTAATCAGCAAGGCCAAGGCATTTGACCTCATCCTGCTGTTCAGAAAGTCACTCTGTTGTATCTCTGCAGGCATTATCACTCCTGGTTATGGCAAAGGTGTTTGCCTCGTAGAGGGCACCTAGTCTGCGGTTTAAAAACTATTATTACAGTAATCAAAGTGCTTCCTATAATGCAGATTCCTGCATCTTAATAGATTGTTTACAATATTTAACAGTTGGTTGTTTTTTACCTAAAAAATACTGTGATTTAACTTCATGTGACTAACGTTTGTTGCGGTGAAATTAAGGCCGTGTTCACACGTGGCAGGTTTGGTTTGATTAAGATTAAACTCTAGTGTGAATGCTCTGTTAGTGCGGTTCATTTGAATCAGTGTGAACACTGAAATCTGACCTGGTGCACAAAACAAGAGAATCAAGACCCTGAAAAGATGGGTCCAGAACAAAGGAACCAAACTACCAGAGTGAACACACCCTAAACGGCCTTAAAGAAACCAAAGCAATTTGAAATGGCGTTTACCTTACTTTGTCCACCCTTTTAGCTAAAGATACAAAATTCCAAAACCTTTTCGTACCCATCAAAAAAGCCAAAAAATTGCTCATGTAATGGTCAGCCACACTTATATTCTCAACACACCTCTTGCAAAATACTTACACAATACAAGGAGCAAGATCTTCCACAGACTTCAGGACAAGAGCAATCAAAGTGAGATGAGGGATAAGGCTGGAAGTGTGAGGCAACATGAAGCAAGCTTGGCACTTGGGAGTAGATGTGTTTGTGTGTACATTTATGTTCCTTGTGGATTTATAAAGTGTGCATGTGTGTATTGAGAAACACGAACAATGGTCACCAATCCAAAGAATGTGAAAGGGCCACCAAGAACCGTTAAAGACAAAAAAAGGTCTCAGTAACCTGGTTAGTTTAACTTACAACGAAAGGGACAAGATGGAGATATTTTGACTATCAAATAAACTATGGATGTAGAGAAAAACAACTCTT
Source organism: Rhodeus uyekii (assembly GCA_037043235.1). Classification (NCBI taxonomy): domain Eukaryota; kingdom Metazoa; phylum Chordata; class Actinopteri; order Cypriniformes; family Acheilognathidae; genus Rhodeus; species Rhodeus uyekii. Next base: position 272,440 of record JAWRVZ010000381.1, on the reverse strand, counting down.
AAATTTGTATTCCCACAGTGTGTATGTGAATGTTGTCTGACAAGGGGAATGGTAAGAATATGGTCATACATAAAACAGAACAGGAGACAAGCAGAAGTGATGGCTTAAACGAAAAGATGTGCAGGGGGTTAAGGAAACACACCTGAAGATCTCAAAACAACAGGACTAAGCAGCCTTTTCATTCAACTCAAATACACCAGGAGGAAAGGGAGAAAGAAGAGAGAGACTGTACTGAAATTACACACTGAACTAGGCAGAGGCAAGAGTGAGCTAAGGCTTGTTATGAAAGGTGGTGGAAGAGAGACTTGGAAGTCATTCTGGGGTACAAAGAAGCCCCCCTGTTAGAGCATGCTTACCTGAAGACTTGTTCCTCATGAGGCGAACTTCCCTGGGTTGGATTCCCTGCTCCTGCAGCCGAGCCCGAATCTAAAGAGAAAACAACAAACCTCATAGTAGGACCTCAAATATGGGATTTACCCAAAATGAGTATTCTAATTGCTGGATGACTAAACAAGTAGATCACTATCATTTGAGGTAAATGTGTATGCAACAGCAGAAAATAATGTCAACCTATCCCAAAGTTTCTAAAAAGTCAATGGTGCAAGCAAACAATGCCTGCCACAAAGAAAATCGATTGTAAAGTATGTGCATTTCTGTGTTTGTTTTGTTTTCTGGTGTAATTAGAACTACACAGACACATGTGATACGATTTAAGTGAAAAGCAATTGTCTTCGAGACATCAAAGTTACAACCAATCAGCATTAGCATAGAGCCTGCATTTTCTTTTATACTAGATGTTCAAATATTCATACAACAAAATGAGGGCCATGAGACTTGAGGAAAAGAAAAAAAAAAACACTGGCGGGGAATAAGTTGCAAATGCATACTGAGTGACTGAAACTGTCATAAACAGTTGTTTCTTCACATCGAGTTCCCAGTTTGAACACTCGTGTCCACTTCAAAACCTGAGGTGAATTATCCTATTTCGCTTTCAGTACAGCTATAACCAAAGGGCACAAAAAATTATTTACAAACTCACAATAAGTTAATTTAACGTTAAATAAAGCACATGATCAGTACCTGAGATAATCATTGTCATTGGCTGGTTGGAACGGAAACAGATTAACATGGACGTTTTATTGTGCAGCGCGACACGTCTGGTTTGGACACAAACCAGGTTTGGACTTGTATTGCATTCAAGTCAAAAAGGAAAACCACTGACAAACCTCGTTAACGGTTGCATTCGGTGGGAGCATTCTGAGCATGACAATGTTGCTGGGTTTCTGGACTGGCTCTGTGTCAGACCTGTAGTCCTGGTCGCGGGGCTCTGGCTCCTCCTGACTCATTTCCAGAGGATGCTCGTAGCTTCCATCCCTCATTTTGCCCCTAGCTGATTGGACTTGGTCAGGAACACCCTAAGGAAGACAGTCCTCTTCTCAATATTTAATGATCAAGAGAAATGTTTAGAGAGTAAACCATATGAAGCAAGTAAAGCCATTTAAGATTAAAGAATTTTAAGTCACCATATTGGTCTGCAAATCCTTAAAATCATTCTGGAGAGACAACGGTTCTCACTTGTTTGTGTCCAAGATGTCTGGTATATTTGTCTTCCTCAGCTCTCCATTCAGCACCGTATTCTCCCTGAGAGTTGTGCAGTTCTCTGATTCTTCCCCAGGTGTTGTCCTCATTTTCTTCACCTTCATCTGGGGTTTGGTCATCCGGGTGCACCTTCTGTCCTGATCTAAATGTCTGCATATCTCTGCTGTGTGCATCCATCTCTGGTTCAAACTCATAATCATTTTCCTCTTGCTGGAATCTTGACTGAACGTTCTGATTCGGGGGACTTTGGAGGAGACTCTTTCCAAGTTGGTTGTCTTTGGATCCACGGTTCACCTTTTGGCAGAATCCGGGTCGATTATTGGAGAAATTGCCGGAAGCAAAGTCTCTCACACCTTCAAAACTATTGTCACGCTCGTGAGGTCTTGCATTTGTTAATCTGCTATTCAGTCCTAAGCCATTTTCTTGTCCATAGCCACGATAGTCCATGTCCCTGTAGTCGTGATCATCAGACTCCTTTCCATACCGACCCATGCGGTCACCACGACCTCCCCTATTACATTGCAAAAGACCAAAATTTAAAAGCTTATATGTGCAGCAAGTAATTTCCAAGACACTGATGAAAATGGAAACCAGCACCATTTGGGAATATTTGCTGGATGGTTGAAATGAACGATTCAATAACTTATAAATACTTCACTTGTAACATTACTGGATGAATCTGTTGTTTTAAACAAATCTCATTAATGAATAAACACACTTTATTATCAATGTAGATAACCTTTATTTGTTTATCTATGATAAACACACTTTAATATCAATGACAACTAAATTGATTATCAAGCAGTTGAGTAACAGTAGGATTGATATAATCATTAAATGAAACTGAACAAACATTTTAATGTTCTGGTGTGATTTTGTTTAATTGACACGGACAAACTGTTGTCACTTAGGAATTAGATTGCGTGTGTGGGTGTTTGAATCGGAACAATGATCTTTTAACAATTAATCGTGCAGCTCTAGACCTAGATGCTCTCTGGTTTTCCCAGAGCATTGTGGGACCTGTTAGAAAGCGAACATTTCAGTGCCCTTGAAGGATTCTACGATTCAGACATCCCTTAAAATGCCAGACTCCATGATCAGTGCCCTGAGTACTGAACTAGACAGTGGAGTGTCTCAGAAATCACTTACTGCACGTTTAAATATGCTTCATAAACTATCTCAAAAACCACCAATCACATACGGTCAACCATGTGATAGTTGACAGCAATGACCGTGTCAAGAGTTGCATGTTATAGGAAAACTACTTCCATCTGTCTAATACTTGTATACTTATTATCAATAAAGCGTTAATTGAAAGAAAAAATTTAATATTTGTAAATATGTCTTTCACACAACCGTACTATTTAAATAAACTGCAAAACGTTGATGTTGAACGGGTGAGAAATATGGTAACCAGCTGCAGTACTTTGAATCAAAACCTAAAATGTCTTGTAAACAAAAAAGCAGCTCATGTATAAGCTATTTGTCAATGAAATTACAGTTTTTGACAGCATGAGGTTATGCAACAAGCTCAGAACATTTACACATGAATCCATCTAGTTGTTAAATGTAAATTTATATTAAAATAACACTGCAGGCTGAGGGGCTTGACCTTACCTCCTCTCATAATCCATGCTTCAGTGCAAATCGAGAGAAACGCCCACCTCTTCCTCTGCCTGCTTCATTTACAACTGTTGACGAAATAGATATGTAATGATAAGCCTTCATGTATATATGTATATATATGTATATATATATATATATATATATATATATATATATATATATATATGCATGCATGCATGCCTAAAAAGACCTTGTTGTCTGTACTGTTTTTAATCAGTGCACGAGCAGAATTGATACAGCAAGTGAAGTGTGGATATTGTATTATGGATATGGTCAGAGCCAAAAACTCGTTTGCATGTCGTTTCTTGTTACGCCATTTGGAAAAACTCCAAAAGGGTAGAAATGCCCATTTTTTTCCTGAAAGTCTGTTTAGATGCAAAACTGAGCCTGACACTAATATACAGAGGATAAAACAATATCTAGTACATACATAAACAACAACCGTCAATGCGTAAATAAACAGCATGTGCAAAACATATGTTAAATACATCTGCGTGCATGACAGCTTACATTCAGTGCAGAGGACACGGACACCCTCCAAACCCAGCACACCAAGAACTTTTAAACGACACTGTTTAAATTGTACTATAATAACAACATAAAGTGACTCACCTCTGTTCCAGTAGCAGTGACACTAATACAGTGTATCTGCATGACGCGTCGCAGCAGAGCTCAATGCAAGATGGCCTCAGTCATGTGGGCGGGGACACATCTCGCAAGCTTATTGGCTTAAAGCTTACTGCCATTCAAACGCATAGTGTGTGTTAGATAAGGTAATCATTGAATGTTGCTCACTGCATTATTTGTCTAAAATGCGCATAATACTAAGTGACATTATGCTGAAAAACCTGCACGCTGGGATCACATGGGCAGCCTACTCAGATTTAGTCCCTGTCTGAAATAGCACACTTGATTAGCAATTCTGTGTGTGTGTGTGAATTAAGGTTTCCCATTTGTCGTTTCAGGTTCCAGAAAAGTGCTTCTCACAAGCGCCCCCTATGCAAAGTAGCACACTGCAGTCTCACTCACTATATAAATAGTAGATAGTATAGTGTAGACTACGTAGTATTGAGTACGTGGTGCTCAGCGGTGTAAAGTACTTTTAGTTCACCTAAATTGAAAATTATGTCATTAATTACTTACCCTCAAAGTACTTACGGTACCCGTTTATCTTCGAAACACAAATGAAGATACTTTAATGAAATTATCCTGTACCACCACTGAGTCAACGCAACTACCACTTTTATGCTTCAAAAGGTTCATAAAAAGTTTGTAAAATGAATCCATGTGGTATAGGGATTTAGTGCAGATTTTTTTATGAGACTCGATCACTTAAAATCATGAATATAATTTAGTTTTACAGTACGCAGAGAACATGATCAGATGCGCATGCTTATCCAAGACTGCACAAGAACCTTTTTTTGAAGCTCAAACGTGATGCGTAACACGAGAATAAACCTCATTGGTTCTTGATGAAGGTCAAACTAAATGTGTAACAAGAGAATGAACCTCATTGGTTCTTGCTGAAGGTCAAACGTGATGCGTAACACGAGAATGAACGTCATTGGTTCTTGATGAAGGTCAAACGTGATGCGTAACACGAGAATAAACCTCATTGGTTCTTAATGAAGGTCAAACTAGATGTGTAACATGAGAATGAACCCTCATTGGTTCTTGCTGAAGGTCAAACGTGATGCGTAACACGAGAATGAACGTCATTGGTTCTTGATGAAGGTCAAACGTGATGCGTAACACGAGAATGAACCTCATTGGTTCTTGCTGAAGGTCAAACGTGATGCGTAACACGAGAATGAACCTCATTGGGTCTTGCTGAAGGTCAAACTAGATGTGTAACACGAGAATGAATCTCATTTGTTCTCACTGAAGCTCAAACATGCTGATGTGAGTATATGCAAATTAAAGTCTACACTTAATCTGTCCATCATATAAAGTAATTGCATCTCTTCAGAAAATTTGGACTAAACAGCTCAATTCATAATGAGTTGCTTAATAGACATTTTAAAGTATCAAAGTTGCATAGCTGCCAATGATGGGACAGAAGTTCTGATTTCATCAAAAAGATCATGATTTGAGTTCCACAGATGAATTAAACTCGTATGTTCTCTGAACAACATGAGGGTGAATAAATAATAATAATAAGTCAATTTTTGGATGAACTATCCCTTCAAGCAGATTTTTTGACTCTTCCTCCTACTATCAAATATAGACCAATCACATATTTTTACTCTCTACTTGACCTAATTTTTGAAGTATATTCCTATATGTCACCCAAACCCTATTGAGGTACTAGTAACATTTTGCAAGGCACTGCAGCAGTTTTTTTCTGTTACAGAATAAGTAATATCACCATCTACAGGGCATTGAAGGTACTATATCTTACTCACCCAGTCTTGTAAGTATGAAGAGCAGCAGCTGATACCAGCTCATCCAGAGCAGGTAAGCATTATTTAATTATACTTTACGTTATTTTATTTATCTGTTATATTGAAAAAAACCTTTTGAAGGAAATTGGTTTATTTACTGTACAGTGTTTTCGTTTTCAGGTACACCTTATTCATATAGAACCCTTCTTGAGCAAATTGTCAGATTTAAATAAATGATTTCAATATTTCAAATCTGATTTTCTTAAAATTTTATTTCTAAATGCAAATGATTTAAAAAAAAAAAACTGTAAGCTTTAAATAAATCAGTATCACTAAATGGTTTAGATCCCTAACGTACAGCCCAGAATCCTTTGAGACATCTGCTATAAAAAGGAAAAAGCCTGAAGTGGGAGGTTAAACACAATTCAGCTCACTTCAATGTTCAGTGTGTGCTTTAGTTAAGCACAAGATATTCAAACAGAATAAAGGCAGATACACGCATATACAATGAAGACAAGGCAACCTGGAGACAAACATGCACCCATTTGACACAAACATTCATTTTCTTACATATTCAAACATACATACAATCCGTTCAATGTACAAAACAGTCGCTGAAGACAGGACTCTTATTAGACAACCATTTTGTTTGGGGCTAAGAAGAGTGTGGGGGAAATAACATCAATATCTTAGTTACAGAGTCCTTTTAGAAATCCGATTTCATATTTTTTCCTTGATATGATCAAAAAACCTAAACCCCAAACTTATGACAGGAAATGACATCATCTTGTTCCCAACTCGTTCCCGAAGTCTCTTGTGGTTTTGTCTGACAGTATCAGTCTGATACGGCGACTGTACTAGGACATGAATGCTCGTCCCGTCCCTCCCTGCTCTGAAGTCTCCAGGGCTGTTGACTGACATCCACTCTTCTACAGGTTTCTATAACAGCAGACAGCCACTCTTTTTGCCCCGTTTCCTGGCTTGTAGCGCAGCCCTGGTGGCCATTTCAAAGACCTCCCTCACGCCATCTTTTGTCTTGGCGGAGCATTCTAAATAACCAAAGGCGTTGATTCGGTTTGCCATGTCGCGCCCTTCCTCTGGCTTCACGGGCTCCTAAATGAAGCAATATTTCAAAGATATTACAAGCATGTCCAAGTCAGTAGCCAATATCAATACATTTATATTAAAGAAATGCATTACTGTATTATCCCGCATATAACCCGCGGGTTATACCAGATTTTACAAACTCTGCAGGGGGTTATATAAGGGTGCAGGCTGTATCACACATTTTTTACACGTAAAAATATTTCAATATATTTGTTACATTCCTACATTTTTTACACAAAACCCCAAAACCCACGGTTATATAAGGGTGCGGATTATCTGCGTCTGCGGGTTACAGTAACACCTCGAGATACGAGTGTCTCTACATACGAGTATTCCAAGTTACGAGCAAGCTTCTAGATACGAGTAAATATTCGAGATACGAGCACGCGTACTGTCGACGCTCGTTCATGTCACATGGTCGCTGACTTCTGTACACATCGCCCGCAAGTAGCTGATTTTCTCTCCATTTTTTACATTATTCTTCATAATAAGTTCTAAGAAAGTGAGTGGTAAGGATGGTAGTGAGAAGAAGAAACGCATGATGACCATGGAAATGAAGCAGGAAATTGTGGATAAATGTGAGCGTGTGTCCGCGTGACAGATCTAGCACGCACTTGATTGCAGTACATTGATATGTACCATCCTAAAGCAGAAGGATGCTATCAAGAATGTAAATCCTTCCAAGGGCGTGACGATTATATCGAAGTTATGTTCGAATATAATAATGAGATGGAGAGGCTTCTGTCATTGTGGATAAAGGAGAAGCAGATCTTCCTCGATAGACATTTTGTTAAAAGGTCTGCGCCAAGTGAAAGGGAGGGTAGTCAGGCAAAAAAAGGTAAGAAAAGTGATCAAAAGTTAAGAATACAAATCGAAAAAAATCAAAACAATATTATAAAATAGAAAAGTTTAAAAAAATAATACGAAACCCAAGTTCAGTTATGCTTAGTTCCTGCTATTCAAGAAAATTACAGATTTTACTAAACGAAAAAGGTACGAAAAGTAAAGAATACAAATAAAAAAAATCCAATAAATAATATAAAATAGAAAAAAAAAAAAAAAAGCTATGTTAATTTATGTAGTGTTAGTGTAAGATACGATGCAGAATCATTTGTCTCCCCCGCTCCCTCCCTCCTCCGCACCTGCCTCTACTCTCTGTAAAAACGTATAATTAAAACCACATTTTATTTGATATCACACATGTATCACACTGTATGCATGTATTATAATTGTGTGTCTATACCAATAAAAAACTTTTTTTTTCCCATTGTTACGGATCTGGAACGGACCAATTTGTTTTCTATTATTTCTTATGGGAAAACATGATTCGAGATACGAGCAATTCGAGTTACGAGCTCCACCCTGGAACAGATTATGCTCGTATCTAGAGGTATTACTGTATATGCGGGAAAATACAGTATTTGGAATAAGAATATTTTTGTCATCACATGTCTATTCACATTCATGTCGATTCATTCAAGTAATCTTCCATTAGACAAATGAGAATATTCAAGCTTACACTTGATTTACATCGTCCAGCTAATAAAAGTAGCTCTGTGCTATAATCTCGCCATACTTTAAACATACAAATCCACTGGAGTTTGGCAGTAAGCATAAGATTTTGTTGCATGAGTAGCTTGGACATCTTGTGGTTTTGACAGAAGAAAAGTAGGCAGATTTGGAAAGACATGAAGGTAAATATCTGAGAAAGTGAACTATAGATTTTAAGTAAAAAGACCCTGCCTGTTTCATTTTGGCAAGTTCCTTTCGCGTGTGATCATCATTTCGGAGATCCTTTTTGTTGCCAACAAGGATGATGGGAACATTTGGGCAGAAATGCTTCACCTCTGGTGTCCACTTTTCTGGAATATTCTCTGTGAGAGAGGAGAGAGTGATCATTTCAAACAAACTTTAACCATATTTTAAATTCATGACAAAAGTAACACAGTTACGTTTAGATTTTCAAAATCAAAACAAAATCTTTGCCCGCTACCTCAGACACAAAACCGTTTACTTTTAGACGTAAAGACCAGAGTAAAACCTGATCATTCTTGAGAGTCGTCAGCTTTTTGTTGTACATGTAATCACATACCAAGCAATCTGAACATTAAAGTCACCACAAAATAAAAGTGATCTGTATTTCATGTGCATTTGTAATCTTTAACCAAAGTATTTTCCCCTCGCACTTGCATAAACTCTTTTCTCTGATGATGCGTTTACTGGTGTGAGGGCGGGGCAACCTGTCAATCACATAAGACCCACCAACTGCAAAGCACAACCATTCCTCATGCAATTCTACATTGTTCTTGTTGGAGAAGAAAAGACTACCTCAACTTCAGTTTCATGCCGACTTTAAGAGATAAATTGCTATCCATCTCAAATAATAAAATATTTTATACAATAATGTATGCTTTGGAGCAAAACGAAGTAGCCAGTTCTACTTGACAGCTGAATGGGGGTTACGCGCAACAAACACGTCTGTAAAACTGTTTACATTAATTCTGGTTCTGATCTTTAATATGTTCTCCATTAAATACACAGCCTGTTTCCTGTTTGTTCATGTGTTATTTTTTCATCTATTGCTGCATCTATATCTTAGTCACTTTGATGCAGCACAAACATGTGTTTAAACCAGTGAAGATTTCATGATTCAATTCATTAGAGCAGTGGTCCCCAACCTTTTTGCGCCGCGGACCGGTGCCCGCTCGAGATTGTTGAGGGGGGGGGGGGGGGGATGTGCGAGTGAGATGGATGATGGGTCCGCGCGAGATTGATGACGGGGGGGGGGGGGGGGGGGTTTGCGGAGACTGTCCAAACGGTCTCCATAGTCACATCGCCACAGCCGCTTGCAGCCGCTTCCGCAACTACGCTCCGCGGCCTGGTGGCACTTCGTCCGCGGACCGGGGGTTGGGGACCACTGCATTACAGCATTTTATTAGTTGACCGTTTTTGAGTGACATTTAAGACATTTTGTCTCTCTAAACCCCTCCTTTCTGAGAGCCGACTCTGCTCTGATTGGTCACATGATCCAGTCTGTTGTGATTGGTCTGCTCTGCTCTGATTGGTCAGATGGCCCAGTCTGTTGTGATTGGTCTGCTCTCCTCTGATTGGTCAGATGGTCCAGTCTGTTGTGATTGGTCTGCTCTGATTGGTCAGATGACCCAGTCTGTTGTGATTGGTCTGCTCTGATTGGTCAGATGGTCCAGTCTGTTGTGATTGGTCTACTCTGCTCGGTCAGATGGTCCAGTCTGTTGTGATTGGTCTGCTCTGCTCTGATTGGTCAGATGATCCAGTCTGTTGTGATTGGTCTGCTCTCCTCTGATTGGTCAGATGGTCCAGTCTGTTGTGATTGGTCTGCTCTGCTCTGATTGGTCAGATGATCCAGTCTGTTGTGATTGGTCTACTCTCTTCTGATTGGTCATATTATCCAGTCTGTTGTGATTGGTCTGCTCTGCTCTGATTGGTCAGATGATCCAGTCTGTTGTGATTGGTCTGCTCTCCTCTGATTGGTCAGATGGTCCAGTCTGTTGTGATTGGTCTGCTCTGCTCTGATTGGTCAGATGATCCAGTCTGTTGTGATTGGTCTACTCTCTTCTGATTGGTCATATTATCCAGTCTGTTGTGATTGGTCTACTCTACTCTGATTGGTCAGATGATCCAGTCTGTTGTGATTGGTCTACTCTGCTCTGATTGGTCAGATGGCCCAGTCTGTTGTGATTGGTCTGCTCTGCTCTGATTGGTCAGATGATCCAGTCTGTTGTGATTGGTCTGCTCTCCTCTGATTGGTCAGATGGCCCAGTCTGTTGTGATTGGTCTACTCTGCTCTGATTGGTCAAATGGCCCAGTCTGTTGCGATTGGTCTACTCTGCTCTGATTGGTCAGATGGCCCAGTCTGTTGTGATTGGTCTGCTCTGCTCTGATTGGTCAGACGGCCAAAATTCTTATAAACCTACATAAGTTTGAGCAGAAAGTAAGACTAAACTTACAGTTCTTTCTTTTGGGAGACAATAACAATAAAACTTTTGAAATTGTGCAGAAACTGCTATATTACAAACTATATGAAAAGTAATATCTGAAAAGCATAATAGGGGCACTTTAAGTAATTTCGAGTTACGATACTTTGATTAAAAATTATAACGTCATATTGTTTTAAACAAAAAAATGTAATTGTGAAAATTGTTTTATACCAAAAAAATGTAACGTGCAATTGAAGTGTGATGAATAGGCTGGTTAAATGGAATCTAGCGGTTCATGAAGAAGTCTCACCCAAGCTATCAGGACTGTCAATTGAAAAACACATAAGAATGACATCCGTGTCAGGGTAGGAGAGGGGCCTTAACCGATCATAGTCCTCCTGTCCAGCAGTATCCCATAAGGCAAGCTCCACCTATAATAAGAGAAATATTGGTACATTTTCAAAACCGTCTCAGACAAATAACACAACAACATTCCTCTCTCACCAACAATTATGGCGTAAGAACCTTCATTAATAATTCATCAGAGCAATAATTGTGAATCACAGGTTTGTGTCTCATCTGTCCACTTGGACTAAACTTATTCTGTCTATATCTATACAACTTTGCTACAAGTATAGTTTACAAGTATCACATCTGTGCAATGGGGCAGAACAATATCAGTGTTTCCCATTCATTAACTAGTCTAATCCGTCCTGTAACATATTTGTAAGGATCCGAAAATATATTTAAACTTCTTAAATATATTAAAACGCTTCATAATATGGCTATATCCTCTAATCAAATAGCAAAAGGCTGTGACTAAACACACTAAACAATGAGTGTTTCCCGCCCATTTTCTATATATATATATATATATATATATATATATATATATATATATATATATATATATAAATAAATCTGTTAAATGGAACATATGTTTCCTTTACAAAACACAGATTCAAGGATCTCTTTTGTCACTCAATTGCATTTTTCACATATTAAAATATTTGACTAAAAATATATGAGTAAATACTGCCGTTTATTTTCATGAATTGCTGTTTTAGAACATATAAAATCAAATAATTAACTATTATTCTTCCAATTTTTTAAAACATGCCTTAATTAATTTTAAAGAACATATATATTTGCATTAAAAATAACCTAAAAATATATTTGGCTACAACATAAAGAAATAATTTTGGAGACTAAGCATATGTGCCAATGTCACAAATTACACATGCAAATCAGTTTTCTGAATAAATGTAAAGCCATTGGCAGCTTTCATACCTGTTTTCCATCAACCTCAATGTCTGCAACATAGTTCTCAAACACTGTGGGCACGTAGACTTCAGGAAACTGATCTTTACTGAAAACAATAAGCAAACAGGTCTTTCCACAGGCTCCATCTCCCACTATAACCAGTTTCTTACGAATGGCAGCCATCTGCTAAGAGAGAGAATAATATAAAGTTTACATTTAAAGAGACAGACAGACACGTGGATAGATAGACAGACGGATAGATGGATAGACAGACGGATCGATGGATATAAATGTGCCCTGTGAATCATTTCTCTAGTCGACATAAACCGGAAACGCATCTGCGGTAGTATCATTTGACCGGAAGTTGTACTGTATCGCTATGTGGGGGGGAAAGAATGAAACAAAACTTTCCACAAATACTAACCAAACGACAAAGGCCACAACAATAAAACATCAGATTAACGATCATCCAAGTCTATTATTGCCTACGAAGATCGATATATTGTCCTCACGAGGCCTGAAACCGCCCAAAAAATCCGCACACAACAACACATTACAGCATCATATCAATATTAAACAATAGTTCGCTCTATAAGTGACACATCTGAAGAGGAAAGGCTTGGTTAGCCACCAGCCGACATTTCTCTGAAAGAAGCGGTTTAAATAAACCTAAAAGAGGATAAAATCAACTCGGCGTCTCGTTGAATAATGAAACAAAACTTTCAGAGAGTGCAACATTATTTCATCAACACATCTCATTATAATCCTGCAGAAAAACTAGCGACATATTTGCGGTAAACAGATTATAATGTGGTGAAATAATATGTGCTGTATAATCTACAGAAACACTGATTTCAACAATTTCAGAAGAGTTTAAACTCAGCATTAAACTAATCCGTTCATATTTTCTGGCTGATTCCGCTTCTGTAAAACACTGAGTCTTAACGCATAGAAAACAGATCGGCTTCATATTAAAGGGAATCATAATCATATGAACTATTTTAACAAGTATGTTCAAACTATCTGCCACGAATCATCAGCAATAATAATGTTTGATACATATAAATTTATTATGTGTGTGTGTATTTACAATCACAGTGAGTTTCAGGCCGCTGAAATCCTACAGTGAACATCCCCCACACGATCTCATCATTTCCTCTCCAGACACGATCTTGCCTTTTCGTCAACTTCATGCGTTTACATTATTAAATATATTATTACCGTTTTCTTGTTGTTGTGATGCGGGAAGTGTCGGCTGTCCTGTCTTTTCCTGGCTGGTTTTAAAGTCCGCCCATCTTCAGTCCTGCCACGAATCAACACCCGCCCATTCAACCACCACACCACCTCCTCGTCCACTCCTGCTGTCCTCCACTGCAGACTCTTTCTTTTCTGTCCCGATAGCTGCCTTTCACTGAACCCTTTTCTTTGTGTCCCTTATTTCCATCACAAGCAACACATTTCCCAGATTAGTACTCATACATCTGTAAAACGTCTGTTAAATATCTAAGAATAAACATCTGAGAAACGTCTTTAAGATGCCAGTTTTACATTCAATCTAAATCATAAACATCTTAAACACATTTTCTAAAAGTCTATTTTGGCCTGACCTATTGCAGATGAACAAACTCTAAAAAAACACTCAACAAATAGACTCTCCGAGATGAACGTGTTTCAGGGATGTGCCTAATAAATTGTTTTAAAGTCAGGAAGAGGAAACAATCAAGCTCGAGATGAAATATGAAAATTTTCGCTTGTGAACCTGAATATTTTGATTCTCTATTATGCATGTCTTTCTTAATATGCAACATGTTATTATTCTAGAAATGAAAATAGCTCATCAAGACAAATGTCTCACTAGTTTAACAAACATGCTAAAAAAAACATCTTAAACGGGCCTAAGTACTGTACAGATGTGCATGTACACTTTTAAACTGGAAATTAAGCAGTCAGTCAAGTTTACATTATTTAGTAAACTGATTGACACTTGGCCAGTGAATTAATAATAATAATAATAATAATAATAATAATTTTATTTGTAGTGCGCCTTTCTTAAACCCAAAGCGCAAATTAATATGAGCTTTTATTAATTGTTTGGACACATGCTTGTTTTGAAATTAGGAAGACACACTAGAAAGGGCTGTTAAGAAAAAAGTATTTAGTTATAGCTTTTGGAGCATTTCTTAATTTTTTTGAACACACGCTTGTTTTGAAATTGGGAAATGTGAACTATAAAGGCCTGTTAAGCCCATTAAGAGTCCAATTGCTTAAGCATGTGAGTCGATGTGGCAAGGGGACGAACAGAACTACTGTTTCGGGTGGAGGAAGTCGTGAAGCAGCTGGTTTAGGCTGAAGAGCGGCTCAGAAACAGTGTGAAAGGTGTCCACCATGTCTGGGCTTGGCTGTCCGTCTGCTGTCAGGAGGAAGATTTGGACCATGTGTTGTGGGTCACTCCTGCATCATCATGGTGTTCATTTAGTGTTTGTGCCGGGAGGTGGACACGTTGAAAGAAATGATCTCTCTTAAAGACATCCGTGTAGAAACACTGGAGCAACTGTTATCAGCAGGAATGCTAATTCTGTTCGCGGGTAAACAAAATCTGTTGCACAACACAAGTGGTGAACGAATGTATCGCGGTTTAATGTAAAGCATCAGTGTAATGCATTTCGATCCAAAAGTCCAGATACAAAATTGCATTGTTTGCTTACATCATGTTGAAATTTTTGGTGTTCCACGATAAAAACTTTGTCATGTTGACAGTTTGATGTTGGATGTTCATCCAAATTATGGTGAAAACTAAAATATGTCTTTACTTTTGTAACCCAGTAAGGTTTATTATTAAACATTAAGCCTGTTATTTATTTAATGAATGTGGGTTATAATATCATAACTGTGTGTACTCTGTTAAGAGACCTATGTACTGTCCCTTTAATAGTTAAACACTATCAAGTTTGTTTGCGATGTACTGTCTACATATGTGTTTGCTCAGCATGTTTGTTCCTTTTGTGGGTGATTGGTTAGTTTTTATGTATTCCCGCCCCTCTGGATGTAAGAAGGACTCTGATTGGAGGGACAGGCGGAGGCGCGAAGAGAGATCGGTGAGGAGAGAGAAAGGACAGCGAGAGAAGCAGGTTGAGATTGTGAAGAGTTTGGTTGGTTTTGTTATACTTTGAACAACGGTTTAACTGTGAACCACTGTTCCTCGACACCTACTTTGATCGTGGCCCGAAACTTAGTGTATAATAGTGACTGATAAGCCAGTGGCCAACGAGTATTCACCGAGTCTGAGTATTCGATAGGAGACTGAGGTAAAGTTCAGGAAGAAACCCTTCTCCGAAATCGTCGCGGGAGCTGCCGTCGTGGGAGAGACGCGCACGGACTTTCTGCCACCCCAGGGAGACACGGATCTTCCGTGTCAGAAAAGGAAATCGTGGATTTCAGCTGCGGTCAGGACAGGTGAATTCGTTTTGTTTTGAGTTTGCTCTTTCGAGTGAAGAGGCCATTTGCCGTTTTCAAGGCCACAACGCTCCCCAGCAACGTTACAGGCCTGCAACGGTGTGTGTGTGTGTGTGTGTGTGTGTGTGTGTGTGGGCCCACGCGCATTTAAGGAAAGGTATTCAAATGTTTCTGTTATGTCTGTATTGAAAGGGTATACAATTATCAATATATTATATAACTGCGTATATTGAGGTTTACATACATTGGTTGAGTTTTATGGGGTTCTTGAGTTTTCCTATCCTATGCGGTTAGAGTAATACTATAGTAAGTGGCTTTCATTTAATTGGAGATTCTTTAAATCTTGGTTTAATACCTGTTGGAGAAGGAAATATACACCGCTCATCCTATTACATTTCTTCATCTTTTCTTTTGTTGTTATCATTCACTGTTTTATTTTATTTCTGATTATAAATAAATCCTACTGTTAATTTTTCATACTTACCCGGTTGTGATATTGACATGCTTCTTGGTTTGTTTCAGCAGTGTACTGTTATATGGGGTATAAAAGTAGCTAATATGAGTTACTATAATTAATTTGGTAATAGGAAGTAAATTATAAAGTCGGGAGACAAACTAGTGAACCTGGTGCTCCGCTCTACAAAAGGAAGGGTAGGGGGCGCTACACTTTTAATAAAGTACATTGAAAAAGCAGTAATAAAAGAGCCATACTAAAAAATAGCAAACACCCAAATAACATCATATATTGTAACCCAAATCTAATAAATATATGAATATGTAATAAACTATCTCTGTCTTTAACTGTTCCTGTCATTTACCTCAAGCGTCACAAACCCTGTGACGTCACACGCTGAGATTGCAAGATGGCGGAACTAAAATGTATAATAAACATTTTTACTTTTAAATGGCTGCATTATTTGTGTTTGTTATATATTATTTTATGAAAACAATGTAAACTTGACTGACTGCTTCATTTCCACTCTAAAAATAAACCTCCAAAATTAGTTTTTTGCAGTGACACCAAAAAATTATAGTTGAAGGATTCGCAAAGAACCTTCAACTGAACAGTGTTTAAAGGAACCATTTTTATCGTAAAGCGAAGAACATTAATAATTAAAAATATTGTTTTTGTGGAATGTAAAGTTTTTATTGATGTTAAAAGCTTGGCAACAGATGCAAATAAAGAACATTATTTTGTGTCACATAGTATTATTCCCCTTTTCTGACAGAATCTGAACAGTTCCTATCACAATTTCTCTCAGACTCATTTGCCAAGTCTTGTCCTTGAGAGAGAATGTTTTTGACTATGGAAATATTGCCCTCCTGGATGACGGTCTTCTGGTGATATGATTTTTATTATGAACGTGTACACTGGTCCTGTCCATTTTTAGAAGACTAATAAGACATTCATTGTCTTTCTCTGAGTGTGCAGGACTATCAAGTGGAAATCAAGGAAACGTCCTGGAGGTTTAAAGGCCATTAAGGACAAATAGGCCACATGCTTGCTCATATTGGCAAACTGAATTACAACCACAGCTATAAAACATTAATGTTTCTCTATGTGTAGCACATCGCAGATGCTGTATCTCCATGTAATGGTAACACAATGGTTCTTTTCTTTGCACAGTAAAGACAATATAATAAAAAAATATGAAAATAACCACAAAACATGAACTCTCTCTCTCACTTACAGTATATACATGAACACTATAAACAGAAGAATACCTTGATACAGTATCACCTACCCGATCAGAGAAAGTGGTATGTGCCACTTATGAATTTCTAAATATTTATGTGTTTAAGCTGATATAGTCACATAACACATATTCATTCAAAGTGACTGAACACTGGTAAAATATTTAGACACATTTAGAACAACCACAATCAGAAATAGCCTTACTGTTTAATTCACAGAGCAAAAGCAAGCAGTCTGACATTTACTACATTGATCAAATTCCTTGTTTTTTGTATTCTTCATATTGTCTCAGCTCATTGAGCGGCACACTGAAATCCGGTAGTTTTTAACTCGCGGAGTTGACGTGAAGTAAAGATGCTTCCTGGATAACAGAGGAGCAGAAATTGAGATTAATCCAAATCTAGGTCTAATTCTCTAATAAAGTCTTTCATTGAAAATGAAAGTCAAACTTTATATCATATTAGGCAAGGCAAGGCAAGTTTATTTGTATAGCACATTTCATACACAATGGTAATTCAAAGTGCTTTACATAAAGAAGAATGATAAAAGTAAAACATTAAAAATGATTAAAAGAATAAAAAGATAATACGTATAAAATAAAATGCAAACAGTTCGGACATAGCACAGTGCTCAATCTGCAAATGCATAGGTAAAAAGATGTGTTTTGAGTCTTGATTTGAATGTGGCTACTGTTGGAGCACACCTGATCTCTTCTGGAAGCTGGTTCCAGCTGCGGCTGGCGTAACAGCTAAAAGCAGACTCTCCTTGCTTTGAGTGAACCCTGGGTATTACTAAGTGACTTGATCCTGATGATCTTAGTGATCTGTTAGGTTTATATTCTATGAGCATATCTGCAATGTATTGAGGTCCTAGGCCATTGAGTGATTTATAAACAAGTAACAGTACTTTAAAATTAATTCTAAATGTAACTGGAAGCCAGTGCAAGGACCTGAGGACTGGTGTGATGTGTTCATATTTTCTGGTTCTGCTCAGAATCCTGGCAGCAGCGTTCTGTACGAGCTGCAGCTGTCTTATGGTCTTTTTGGGAAGGCCGGTGAGGAGCCCATTACAATAATCCACCCTGCTGGTGATGAAAGCATGAACAAGTTTCTCTGTCTTGATTGGAGACAAAGCATCTAATTCTTGCAATATTTTTGAGATGATAATATGCTGATTTAGTTATTGTTTTTACATGGCTACTGAAACTCAGGTCTGACTCCAAAATCACACCAAGATTCCTGACCTGATTTTTAGTTGTTTGACCCCTAGAGTGAAGGTATGCGTTCACTTTGAGAACTTCATCTTTGTTTCCAAATGCAATGACTTCGGTTTTGTCTTTGTTTAACTGAAGGAAGTTTAGGCACATCCAGTTTTTAATTTCATCAATGCATTGACACAGGGAGTCAATGGGGCTGTAATCATTAGGTGATAGCGCGAGGTAAATCTGGGTGTCATCTGCATAGCTGTGATATGCAATTTGGTTCTTTCTCATTATTTGGCTCAGTGGCAGCATATATAAGTTGAACAGGAGGGGTGCAAGTATTGAACCTTGAGGGACTCCGCATGTCATGGATGTCCACTCAGACTTATGGTCACCGATACTCACATAATAACCTCTCCCTTCTAAGTATGACCTGAACCATTTAAGAACCATCTCAGAAAGCCCAACCCAGTTTTCCAGCCTGTCAAGGAGAATGTTGTGATCTATGGTGTCAAACGCAGCACTGAGGTCGAGTAAAACCAGCACTGATAATTTACCTGAATCTGTGTTAAGACGAATATCATTTATTATCTTTATGAGTGCTGTCTCTGTGCTGTGATGTGGTCGGAAACCAGACTGAAAGTTGTCAAAGTATCCATTCAAGCTTAAGAACTTGTTCAGCTGATTGAAAACAACTTTTTCAATGATCTTGCCAATGAAAGGTAGATTTGAGATTGATATTAAAAAGATTCAAATACTGCCAAATAGATTGGAATAATTATGAATCTAATTAATAACCTAATAATTAAGAAGAAGAAGAAATGTTACATTTATATAGCGCATTTCCAGAGCTCAAAGCGCTTTACATAGTACAGAGGAATCTCCTCAACCACCACCAATGTGCAGCACCCACCTGGATGATTAGAGTATGGGGGGGGGGGGGGATTAGTAGACCATGATGGACCAAGGCCAATGGGCAAATTTGGCCAGGATGCCGGGGTTACACCACTACTCTTGCGAAGGACATCCTGGGAGTTTTAACGACCACAGAGAGTCGGGACCTCGGTTTAACGCAGTGGTTCTCAAATAGTGGGGCGCGCGTGACCGTGGGGTACATGCTTTTTTTGTCAGGGAGTAGGTTTTCTTGAACTGAACAAGAGCTGCAGATATGAAGTTCAGATAACAAACCCTTCACCCGTTGATGTGTACGATCACACTGGTGTTCATGTGTCACGTGATCAATCGCTAAATTCACACGTGTTTTCACGCGCTATCTGGCACTGATCCAAAAAAGACGCGCTCAGAGAACTTGATCATTATAAAGGTTTTTAAGCGACAAACATTCACTTCCACATATCTGAGAATCTGAATATCAGGTAGTTGATAACAGAGCCAACAAGTTAGTGACTATTTTGAATAAAAAAGAAAAAACTAAATAAATGTGAAACATCTATCAAACAGCGCTTTTTGTGTCTGCGGTCTGTCACGTGACAATCATGACGCGTTGCCATGGAAACAATAAAGCGAAAGTTCCAAAATAGGGGGGGGGGGGGGGGGCGCGCGAAATGTTTACTTCTTCCTAGGGGGGGCGCGACAGAAAATAATTGAGAAGCACTGGTTTAACGTCTCATCCGAAAGACGGTGCTTGTTGCAGTACAGTGTCCCTGTCACTATACTGGGGCGGTAGGACCCACAAAGACCACAGGGTGAGCACCCCCTGCTGGCCTCCTAACACCACTTCCAACAGCAACCTAGTTTTTCCAGGAGGTCTCCCATCCAGGAACTGACCAGGCTCAACCCTGCTTAGCTTCAGTGGGCAACCAGTCTTAGGTTACAGGGTGATATGGCTGCTGATAAAATAAAATAGCAATATGTTCCTGTACTTACCAAACATTCAGTTTTAAGTTCTTCGAGGATGTCAGAACTAAGAGATTGGTCAAGTGTATCCAGTGAGCTGAACGAGCTTGTTGCATTTTTCTTTGTTCTGCATTTGATCTGGCAAACCATCAAAAGGATCCCTTTTTTATTTTAAAAGAGACACATACAAATGGGATTAGACTTACATTTCAAGCACACACACTACTGTTAAAATGTTTGTGGTCGGTGAGATTTTTTTAGATGTCTCTACTGCTAACCAAAGCTGCATTTATTTGATAAATTCTGTAATAGACAGTAATATTGTGAATTATTACAATTAAAATAAACATTTTCTACTGTATTATATTGTAAAGTGTAATTTATTCCTGTGATTAAAGCTGTATTGTATTAGTGTCACAAATCATTCTGATATGAGTTGATGTTGAAAACAGTTGTGTTGCTTCATATCTTTGTGGAAACTGATTTTCTTTTCAGGATTTTTTTTAATGAATAGAAAGTTAAAAAGAGTTGAATTAGTTTGTAAAAACAAATCTTTTGTAACATCATACTTGTCTTGACTGTCACTTTCATAAATGTAACAAACTCTTGCTAAATAATAGCATTAGCTTATTTAAAAAAACAAATCTAACTGACCTCAAACTTTTGAATGGTATTGTACGCTGATTAATTTACAATTTATATCATCAGTTAAATTGTATACTATTTGTGACGTTAAAATATTTCCCCCACTATCAGTTACAGCTTGCATAATTTACAGAGTTGTATGAACTTAACAATTTTAAATGTCTTTTAAGCAAGCATTTCTGCAAACCCCTTAAACTCAGGAATGTGTTTGTCCTGAACACACTCGCTCACCCAGCAGCAGCAGGAAGCTGATGATCATGGCAGCGACGGCAGTGATGCTCATCTGTATTGTAGGTGCTCTTTGCACATGGCAGTTTGCAGAAACTTCACAGTCACACACATGAACTAAGAGGGTCTGGAGTGAAAACTGGCCCTGGCTGTCTGAGATCTTCAGGATGAGTTTATGTTCGCCCGCACGTACAGCGCTCTCTTTGATCAGTCTCACTGTTGCACCTGGGAGAAAAACAGAAAATGTTTTACAGCGGACAAAGACGTGTGGGGACAAAAAAAAAAAAAAATTAATGTTATCAGTATCATGTTACAAAAAGCTAATAAAAAACAATATGATACACAATTGTGATAAAAATTCAGTATGCGATATATCATTGTATTTGTTTTTCTATGAGGGATTTTCAGTTTCCCTTTCATGGGAACTCGAGCTGCGTCAGAAAAACGCTAGGGGAAACCCTTGACGTCAGTCACGTGAAGATGTGTACAACCAATGAGAGAATTACGCGTGTGAATGCGAGTCGCGGGTCAGTGACGTCATGAACAGAGCATAAAAGCGCACCGGAACCCAGAAGTGACAGCTTTGAGTGTCTTCAGCGTGCGTGTGTCAGAGAGTTTGTGCTTGCGAGTTACAAACCACTTTTCTTCTGGATTACGTGCGTTTGTATTATGGCGGAATAGGCATTTACCCCGTGTGTTTTTCCTTGCACCCGTTTTATTACGGGTAAGGATACACACAGGCAGTGTGTTGTCTGTTTGGGAGTGGAGCACGCTCGGTCAGCGCTTGAGGGCGCTGACTGTGAGAACTGCGAGAGGTTCTCATTGCGTACTCTCCGCTCTCGTCTGGCGGTATTTGCGGATACTAACCAGACTCGCGTTGCTCAAGGTTCTGGACCCGCTGCGGCTGAGGCTCGGCGGCGTTCTCAATCTTGGGGATCGCAGATGGATCTCCCGGAAGGTTGCGAGGCGGGTGCGTCCGTTTCGCAGCCTGGCTGTGTTCATCCCAGTTCCAGGCGGGATTTGGGAGAACACGCCTCAGGCGCGGTTTCTCCCGATCCTACTGGGGCTTCGGTGCTATCATTATCCTGCTCTGAGGATGAGGAAGTGATTAGCATCGACCCGGTTGAGGAGGCTTCGCCACCCTCCTCACCGGCGTATGAGGAATTGATCGAGGTTGTGACGCGAGCTCCACACTGAGGTGTCGAGATCTTGGAAAAGGCCAGCTTCCGATAGGGTGCATACGTCGTCCAGTGTGATGTATGCTACCCTCACCGGAGTTCAACCATATGGTTATGGAGGGATGCCGAAGGTGGACGAGGTTCTTGCGGGATACCTTGTGCCCCAGTCGGCATCCACTCTCAAAGTCTCTCCGAGCCACTAGGGAAACGGCCTTCTCTGTCGGTCGCTCCATGGCAGCTCTGGTGGCTACGGAGAGGCATTTATGGCTCAATCTTTCAGCCATAAAGGATAAGTATAAGTTTGTTTTGTTGGACGCCCCTCTGTCCCCTTCGGGCTTGTTCGGCGACGCCATAAAAAGCGTTGTCGACAAGTTTCAGGAGGCTGCACGACAGCAGGTGGCGTTCAGCAAGGTCCTTCCCCGCCGCCCTTCACCTGAGCCCGACAGCCAAACACGGGCTCACAAATCCTCATACATGGCCTCACAGAAGGAGAGTGTTGCATCTCGTTTACCTCCCCCCAATAAGGGGAGGTCGGGACAACACTCTCAGGCCCAGCCTTCTGGTAAAAAGATGGATCTGAGGAACAGGCTGCCACTAAGCATTCCTGATGCCAGAGGCAAGCCTCACCAAGGCGGTTATCTCCGTGTCCGGTTCCCGAGGGAGACCGTCTCGGAGGTACTGCCCCCTCTAAGGAGGGTCCTAGAGCATTCCACCAGTATGGTGTCCGGAAACCCCGGCCCTGTGGTGTCTCTGCTCGTATCAGAGATCAGTCTCGAGAGACTGATTCCCTTAGTAGAGTTCCAGGCCGCATGGTTGCGTCTGCCGGGCATCTCTCAATGGGTCCTGTGCACAGTAACCTCCGGGTACAAAATTCCATTTCGTGGTTTCTCCACCCCGTTTCATGGGGGTCCTACCGTCCTCGGTAGGGCCCCAGCAGGCTCTGATTATGGAACAAGAAGTAGACTCTCTGCTGGAGAAAGGGGCCATCGAGTATGTGCCCCTCACAGACAGACAGTCCGGTTTCTACAGCCGGTACTTCATAGTTCCGAAGACGGATGGAGGGTTGCGGCCCATTCTGGATTTGCGTCTTCTAAATCGCACTATCTTGCGTCTAAAATTCAAAATGTTGACGCTCGGGCAGATTGTGATGCATATCAGGTCCGAGGACTGGTTCGTCACAATCGACTTAAAAGACGCATACTTGCACATCTCCATCCTTCCTCAGCACCGGAAGTTCCTACGGTTCGCCTTCGGGGGGAAGGCGTACCAGTATTGTGTACTTCCGTTCGGCCTATCGCTCTCGCCCCGCACGTTCACGAAGGTCGTGGACGCTGCACTTGCTCCGCTGCGATCACAGGGCATTCGTGTCCTCAATTATATCGACGATTGGCTAGTAATAGCCCAGTCGTCCCAGTTAGCAGCTCATCATCGAGATGTCGTGCTTGCTCACATGAAGAAGCTGTGGTTAAGGTTGAACGCCAAGAAGAGTGTGTTTTCTCCTACTCCTTTCTCCGAGGTGGTGGAGCAGATTTGGAGAAGATACGGGCAGGCACAGGTAGACCTGTTTGCCTCAGTCGAGAATACTCATTGCCCTCTGTGGTTCTCCTTAACGCATCCAGCGCCCCTGGGGCAAGATGCCATGATGCATGTGTGGCCGAGGCTACACTTGTACACTTATCCCCCGATTGTTCTGCTCCCGGGAGTTCTGGCAAAAGTTCATCAGGACAAGGTCCGTCTCACGCTGGTGGCCCCCTATTGGCCCAGCAGGATCTGGTTCTCGGACCTAATATCCCTCCTGGACAGAGTCCCCTGGGAGATTCCTGTCAGGAGGGACCTTCTGTCCCAGGTGGAGGGTTGTGTCTTTCACCCCCGCCCAGAACTTCTGAAGTTGAAGGTCTGGCCCCTGAGGGGACCCAGTTCTTCGAATCCGGTCTCACAGCCGAGGTTGTAGAAACCATCCTTCAGTCCAGAGCTCCCTCCACGAGGAAACTCTTCGCTCTAAAGTGGAAACTCTTCTCTGCTTGGTGTAGCGAAAGGCAGTTGAACCCAGTAACCTGTCCCATTGGCAAAGTGCTGGAGTTCCTGCAGGAAAAGTTTGCGGCAGGGTTGTCCCCCTCTACCTTGAAGGTTTATGTGGCTGCCATAGCGGCTTGCCACATACCTCTGGGTGGGGTGTCCTTGGGCAGGGACCCCCTAGTCTCTTGTTTCCTTCGTGGCACTCTAAGGCTGAGACCTGTGGCACAGACCAGGGTTCCTGCCTGGGACTTGTCTGTGGTACTCCAAGGCCTGTCCCAGGCACTCTTTGAACCATTAGAGGAGCTTCCTATTAAACTCCTCTCCCTAAAGACCCTTCTTTTGCTGGCTATCACCTCGCTTAAGAGGGTTGGGGATCTTCAAGCTCTCTCGGTGGTTCCTTCTTGCCTTGAGTTCGCGCCTGGTATGACTAAGGTCTTTCTCTATCCGAGGCCAGGCTATGTCCCCAAGGTTCTAACGAATGTGGCTCGGTCTATCATGCTACAGGCCTTCTGTCCTCCCCCCTTCGACGATCATGAGCAGGAGCTTAGGAACAAGGTATATCCAGTACGAGTACTGGACGCTTACATCCTTAGGACTGCCACCTGGCGTAAGTCAAACCAACTGTTTGTTTGCTTTGGGGCTCCTAAGGGGGCTCCAGCTTCTAAGCAAACCTTAAGCCGATGGATAGTTGAGGCTATCTGTCTGGCTTATGAGTCGGCCGGACATCCCTCTCCCCTGAGGGTCCGGGCCCACTCTACTAGGAGCGTGGCGGTCTCCAAGGCGTTTCTCTCAGGAGTTTCCCTTGCTGATGTTTGTGCTGCGGCTGGCTGGTCGTCACGGCACACATTTATGAGGTTCTATCAATTGGATCTCGATTCCGCTCCGGGAACGAGGGTACTCTCTCAGTGAGCTGAGACACATCCGTAGGCCGGCGTCGCTGAGGTGACGTTGGTATAACGTTCCCCTAGCGTTTTTCTGACGCAGCTCGAGTTCCCATGAAAGGGAACGTCTCGGGTTACGTATGTAACCCTGGTTCCCTGAAGGGGAACGAGACGCTGCATCTCCTGCCTCAGGTCCTTGCGCCTCCGGGCCCGCTTCAGACACTCTTTTGCTGTCACTTCCGGGTTCCGGTGCGCTTTTATGCTCTGTTCATGACATCACTGACCCGCGACTCGCATTCACACGCATAATTCTCTCATTGGTTGTACACATCTTCACGTGACTGACGTCAAGGGTTTCCCCTAGCGTTTTTCTGACGCAGCGTCTCGTTCCCCTTCAGGGAACCAGGGTTACATACGTAACCCGAGACGTTTCCATTGTTGTGTGATTCATGTTATTAGCATGTATAGCAGTAGGTTCAGTATATTACCATGATTCACTTTAAGACACAGATCTAATATTCACAAGCGATTTCTTTCCCTGCAGTTTATGAACATAACCGACTGTTTTTGCCCAATGTTGGCCCTAAATGTGTATTAGACCGTCTAAGTGCAATAAAACGTGAAAGATAACTTAGACTCGCCTTACTCGCCCAAAAACAGCATGATTTTCACCATGAATTTTCCTGTTCAACACGATTAATAACCTCGTAGCTCACAGTGTGGCTGTCTTTAAAGGTTTATAAGTTATCATTAAAAATTAATTTCCCTATGGAGAAAATGAATGCCGCTTACACTTCTAGAATCTGACTGTAACTATTACAATTTTAAACAAGATGAGTTTTCCTAATACCATAGTTAGAATGAAGCTTCCATTTCCCCTCAACACCTCCCATCAGCTCAAAGTGGAATGATGGGCTGTACAGGTCTGGGACGACAGCTGTAATGTCAGTATTCTTCTCAGACAGACACATGCCAAATTTTTTGGCCTCCAGCATTGGTCCACTCTCCATTCTTTCCATAACACCCGGATGTTTCATGATCTCCACAAACACTGAAGGCTCACTGGCATCTTTCTTAAGAACAGTGATTAGAAGGGACACTGATGTGGAACTGGAGCTTCCTCTTGAGCGCTCTACATCCCATAGTCCATGTTTGGGACGTCCCGTGACTCTACAGTAGAAGGAGGGCTCCTCATTCTCCACAATGACTGTCAGGCTCAAGTTGGTGCTTTCTTCGTAATTCAAAGGCTTAGGGAAAAAAAAGAATACTGGTTACATAACTACAATTAAATATATTAAGAAGACATTTAGAAATATTATTTTTGCCAACCCGTTAATATTTTGGGGTTTACTTGCATATATAAAAACATCAAAACATTATTAACAGGTAAGACTCTTGTACTTCGGGAAAGAGAAATATTTAAAAAAATATAAATTAATATATCATTTAAATATAAACGGCTAAGTTTTGAAGTATAAACCACAAGTGAACATTCAAAACAATTATTTATACATTTATTTTTTCACACAAGATGAGATATTTTGAATTCTTTAAAGGAATTTTAAAGACAATTCCTTTATGTATTTGTCAGAGAGATTCAATGATTTATTGTTGTTATTATTTTTAAAAGGGGAAATGTCACATTCTAAAGAGGGCTGAAACGAAAGCGCAAAGACGAAAACAAATTCTGCCCAAGAATTTCATCATAAACTACACGAACAAAAGCGTTGGATTATAAGCAGAAGCGTATTTTAAAAACTTTATTCAACCCATTAAAAGTAATGGTCAGATGCAGACTTGCAAACAGGTTGATTTTCCCATTCATTCATTTTTTTTTTTTTTTTTGGGCAAGCAATAGAGTCAAATATACTGGAAGAAAAAGGGCTCCAAATTAAATAAAAATCATTTTATTTCAGGAGGATAAAAAAGAAAAGAAAGAAAAGGTCAGTGCAAACAAAGCAATCGCTTACTAAAACACTGATTTGGATCCAGACTAGAAAAGATCTAGGAAAATTATTTTGTTCTATAAACAGTATTGTACAAAAAGTGCAACAGAGGCACAAATGTTTTTCCGACAATGACCTGAAATCCAGTGTTACCTCAGTGACGGTTATGACTCCATCATTGGTGTCAGGATCCGTCTGAATCTTGAAGTGCTGTGCTTTATCACCCTGGAGAGAGTATCGTGCTCTCCACGCCGCAGATCCTCGGCTGTCTTTATCCATCACCTGCAGTCGGCAAACTGCTTCTCCGCTCTTTTGTGCTTTCACCCCTAAAGAAGCCTATGAGACGATAATCAACATACTTTTCTCTTAGATAAAATCAGTGGGTATTTGTGCCATTTCATAGTCTACTGTAAATAACACTCATTAAAAACAAGGTGAACAGCATAACTTGGCAGCAAAAGCAACATCTGAAAGCTCAGAAGATGGTTTGTTGTCTTACTGTTGTTCTGGTGATCTCTGGCAGATTGTTGTTTTTGTCGATGATATTCAGTATCACTGTGCTTGTACTGGAGAGTTGCACCTTCTCCCCATGATCCTTTGCTTCAACCAGAATAGTGTATGTATGGGTCTCCTACAATACAATTATAAGAGTAAAGTTGAACACTAATCAACTTGATTTACTAACAAGTGCTCTTTTGGTGTGAAAGACACACAGTGAAACATTAGTGCTGAAAAGGCATTATTTTGGCGGCTGACTTTACAAGCAGTGAAACAAAAAATTTCTTCAAGAAATAATATTAAAAGACGCTTTTTAACTATTGAATTAAAAATTTGCTTTTTCTTTTCAAGAATTTTATGCATAATATGTTTTTTCCCATCATGTTTTTTCTTCATCATCAGGACAGTGTTTAATCACTTTTCCATTTGTACATGACTTTGACAACAAATATCAAATTATTTGAATAAGCATTTTTAATAAATAAAAAAGTGAGCATAATATAATTTCTCCATTTGCAATACTGATAATTTAACTATTAATTTTCAGATTTCTCAAAACCATTTAATTCACTGTTAATCCCTGTTGAACTATGATGTTAACAATACATTATAAGTGCAGTAGGAAATTAGCAAAATACTTTGAGAGGAGAAACTGTGTACCTCATAATCCAGGCATCCCTTGAAAAGTATCTTCCCTATCAAACCTCCCTCAGTTTGATCAATGAAGAACTCCGTGTTGGGGGTTTGGGGAAAGACTGAGACGATTTTCAGAGTAAACACTGAGTTTGCTGATCCAAACTGGTCATGGTCAGTTGCCAGAATTGTGACCAAATGCTCACCTTTGGGTAAGAAGACAAAACAGAGATGACCATGAAACTCTTCTTTTTCATTTAGAAAACCAGTTGGTTGAAAAACATTTAGTAAATTAGTACCTTGTGGTGTCGTTTCATTTATTGTGACATCATATACTTCCTTATTGAAAACAGGTGCGTGGTCATTGACATCCTGAATCACAATATCCACAACAACGCTTGTGTTTCCTTTAGTTAGTGTGATCTGCAAGTCAACAAAAAAAGTAAGATTTAATTTCATTGAATCTGCAGATGCAGAACACCACTATTGTCAAGTCCGGCTCACACCAAGGACGATATCTATAAAGATAACTACATTAGAGTCCACATTCGCAGATGATATCAGTCTCTTTATTTGTCTTTAGCTCTTAAGGTGGGATGGATTCTGATTGGCTGTCAATGTTTTAATTGTTCATCAGCTGGAAAAAAAACACTCTGAATGATTCCAGCTGTATGGTTTCTTTGTAATGTTATTGTTATATTTGTTATAGTCAATTTTATTGTGATTATTTTCATTCAGTTTCTTTTTTCTGGACTTTTACTCATCAATTTCCTGTCTCCTTTTTCCCAGTTTCCCGCCTCTAGTTACTGTCACCTTAGTTACTCATTAAATTCTAGTTAGTTTCTATGGTTACTCATTGGTTTCCTCGATTGTATCACCTGTGTTTAACCAATCATACGTTGTTTCCTTTTGGTATTTATATGCCTGTGTTTCTGTTCCCTTTTTCGATTCTCCATTGATTCAATTTTAGAATGGGATCTGCATCTTTATCTTTATAGTCATCATCCTTAGTGTGAATAGCCTTTAGATTTACTTGTAGCTTCTTGTACTCCTCATAGTCAACTTTTCCAAGAGCATAAACCGATCCGTTGGTTTTGACAGAGATAATTCCCTTGGGATCTTCGTCAATGCCCTGTCCATGGATGAAGTATTCCTCCATAACACTCTTCTCGATATTTAACTAAGAGAATAAAAAGGGTGAAAACATTGAAAACAACACAAACTCAGAATTTTGTGGTCATCCAAAAATTATGTCAATGTTATATTTGCCTTTAGTTTTATCAGTTGGTATTCTGCAATAAAGTAATAATGTACTACAAAAAAGTTGAATATAGCATACATCTCCCAGTTTATATGGGAAAGGACCATTGTGCTCCTCTTCCATGGAGAGAGAATCCACAACCCAGGAACGCTTTCTGCGAATGCTTCGTTTAGATGGGGTTGCGCACTGAAAACAGACACTCTGGAAAAGAAAATAGTACACAGAAATTTACAATTTACATTTCAAAATAATATATATTTTTAATGTAAAGTCATTGTCAGTCAGCTATTCGGTTGTTTGCTGGATATTACGCAACTTCTAACCAATAATGAGATTGCCTGTACAAGGTTTTAACTTGAATTATTTGGAAAGCATTTCTAACAGGAATTTTGCATCATACCATCATTCAATATTCTTTCCATTTCTGCGACCATTAATAGTTTTCAGTTTCCAGTGGCTCAAAAAGGCACCTGCACACTTAAGTGTGTCTGAAATTAGTTTATAATATTTAG
>JAWRVZ010000381.1:0-237500 GCA_037043235.1 Rhodeus uyekii | reverse complement strand
ATCTATCATACAGATGGTTGTTAAACGAATCTAGGTGTGTGACAACTAAATCAACTTACATTTTTTAGCATTATTAATCAGCAAATTAAGAGGATTTCATAATAAAAAATATATTATATTTTGGTTCAAGGACAAAAATGGAAAGCACTCCCTGTGCACCGCCGAAGCATCACAGTGCTGAGTGTTTTCAAAACACATCTGAAAACCCAATTTTTTGATCAAGTTTTTAACACATAGCATTGGACTTGATTCTGATCTCTTTGCTTTTCTTTGCTGTCTTTGTTTTTCGTTTGATGTTTGTATTGGAAAGCGCCTTGTGCACCTTTTGGCTGTTGTAAGGCGCTATATAAATACAATTTGATTGATAATTTGAAAAAATAATTAGAGATGCCAAGAGAAGAAAAATCTGAAACTACTAGTTTATTTTTATACATTTTATTTAATGCTCATGCTGTGAGTTTTGGTTATTAGATTATGTAGGCTGGTTGTTTTTAGTAGTTTATTATTTTGAGGGAAATATACATATATATTTTTTTTAAACCCCATAATTTTATTCAAAGGTAAACCCCAAGTATGTTTCTTAGTCCCAAGGCTTCTATGTACAAACAGGTGTTTAAATAAATAAATGCTTAGAAATAGAGTGATAAAACATCTATTGTTTGGACCTCTGCTGGGAAGGAAATATAGAAACCGGACATCTCAGAACTGTAACTGAATACCCCTGACTTAGAATACAATACACTAAGAGTCATTTCTTTTTTAATTAATCTTACAGCGTAAATATGCTGTCAGGCAACAGATATCCAAGAAAACGGTCATTCATTAACTTCATTAGAAATGGTTTATTGACAATAGATGAATGATAAGTAGATATGAAGCAATCCATTTCTCTTGCAGGAAGGAACAGATAAAGAAAAAGACCAGGAGTTGGAATACAGGGAAACCAGTTAACGGTAAATAAATCACTCTCAAGAACATTTTCGTTCACCATTCCTTGCTGGTGGAACGATCTCCCTGCCTTTGCCGGCAGCAATGTCACCCTGTAGCCTAAGTCTGGTTGCCCACTGAAGCTAAGCAGGGTTGTCAGGGTTGCAGGGTTGTAATTTAAATTAGACTTAATATTAGACTTGAATTATCAATATAATAATCAAACTATCAATTAATCAAATCAATCAATAATCAAAACTTAACACTTAATATTCATCAATTGTATTAATTCGCCTGCTCTTTTAAGGCTGCCGTTCAGCCAGCCAAACTTTGTTTATAATGTTTTCATGTGACCAATGTAAAGCTGCTTTGAAACAATCTGTATTGTAAAAAGCGCTATATAAGTAAAGGTGACTTGACTTGACTTGTCTGTGGTTACTTCGTGGATGGGAGACTTGATTGTGATGACAATGACTTGATTGTTGCTGGAAGTGGTGTTAGGAGGCCAGCAGGGGGTGCTCACCTTCTGGTCTATGTGGGTCCTACCGCCCCAGTATAGTGACAGGGACACTGTACTGCAACGAGCACCGTCTTTCAGATGAGACGTTAAACCGAGGTTCTGACTCTCTGTGGTCATTAAAAATCCCAGGATGTCTTTCGCAAGAGTAGGGGTGTAACCCCGGCATCCTGGCCAAATTTGTCCATCATGGCTTCCTAACCATCCCCTTTCTCTGATTGGCTTCTTCACTCTGTCTCCTCTCCACCAAAAAGCTGGTGTGTGGTGAGCGTTCTGGCGCAATATAGCTGCCGTCGCATCATCCAGGTGGATGCTGCACTTTAGTGGCGGGTGAGGAGATTCCCTCGTCCATGTAAGTGCTTTGAGATACTTTGATAAAAAGCGCTATATAAATGTAATGAATTATTCATTATTATTATTCATCATATAAAAAAACAACAACAAAACTTTCCCCTTAGTAACAATGCTAATGACTGACAAAGACATGGGAACAGGAGAGGATTTTTATACAAGAGGAGATAGGGAACACCTGACGAGACTAGCGAGATAAGTGATGAACCTGGCAGGTGCAGGAAGGGCACGGGAAGATACACAGAAGGGACCCTGAAGTGAAACAACATGACAAGACTGTGACAGTGTGGTTTTTATGAAGAGAGAAGAATGCGACTTCCTGTTTCCTTCTGTGTGATCCCATTGTAATTATGAATTATTCATTATTATTATTCATCATATAAAAAAACAACAAAAAAACTTTCCCCTTAGTAACAATGCTAATGACTGACAAAGACATGGGAACAGGAGAGTAAAATAGAAAGTAAAATAAGAAAATAGTACACAGAAATTTACAATTTACATTTCAAAATAATATATATTTTTAATGTAAAGTCATTGTCAGTCAGCTATTCGGTTGTTTGCTGGATATTACGCAACTTCTAACCAATAATGAGATTGCCTGTACAAGGTTTTAACTTGAATTATTTGGAAAGCATTTCTAACAGGTATTTTGCATCATACCATCATTCAATATTCTTTCCATTTCTGCGACCATTAATAGTTTTCAGTTTCCAGTGGCTCAAAAAGGCACCTGCACACTTAAGCGTGTCTGAAATTAGTTTATACTATTTAGGAACTAAAACCAAAACAATGCCTTTGGTACACAATTATGATAGGGCCTAAAATTAATATTACCTAAAATCAAATAAAACATACTAAAACTGCCAAGGCAATAGTTCTTATTTTCTTAGTTTGTTAAATATTTTCTTATTTATTTAGTGCTAAGTGTCTAAACTAGACTACAATACTAAAATTAAAAAAAAAAAATGTATACACATATTTAAAAAAATTTCACAATGACTAAAACTCGAACTAAAAGGACAAGATACACAGAAGGGACCCTGAAGTGAAACAACATGACAAGACTGTGACAGTGTGGTTTTTATGAAGAGAGAAGAATGCGACTTCCTGTTTCCTTCTGTGTGATCCCATTGTAATTTCCGTCAGCTGTCACATCAGCCACTCCCTTTGTTAGTATATTCACCTGTTTCCCATTATCATATGTACATAAACCCTCATGTTTTCCCCTGTCTTTGTCGATTGCTGACGTTGACATACCCGTGTGTGGATGTTGTCTCTGTGTTCCGAGTTCTCTGTGTTATTATGAGATTTGCACAAAGCGTGCTCCTTTGTTTTGTTTATTAAAGTGAGTTCAGTTCAGACCTGCTCTTCCTCATCATCCCCGCATTGCACACATTCTCCCTTACTGACAGCGACATTTCCAAACCACAACACTTTTAACAGAAATAAATGTGTTTTCCCAAGAACAGAAACTCTATGCTTTTTGCAATGGAAACCTGCAATACATCTCTAGGAGGTTTCAAAGGGCCTTAAATAGACATTTAGAAAATGTCTTAAAGATGTTTATGATTTTGATTGTTTGTAAAACTGGCAGATGCTTTCCAGATCTTCAAAAGACGTCTTGCAGATGTATGTGTGACAATCCGGGATCATGTGCGTTCATCAAAATGTATTTTGAATTTGATGTTAAGATTAAAACAATGGCTGGTATCATGCATACTGCTTATCTGAATGTGATATAACCACTCTTACTAGCGAATAATCGTAATAAGGAAAATTGCATGTAAACAGGAATGAAGAGTTCTGCTTGTGTCCTGGAAACATCCATGCACTAGCACTAAAGAAATTAGAAGTAATAACATTTTTGTAGCACATATTGTTTGGTAATTACAAAAGTTTGGCAACGTTGGCAGATCAGTCTTAACCAGTGCTATTCATATTATAGCATGGCTATAGTGAGCTTTTTAAGCAAATATACCATGGTAGGCTGACTGGTAAACAAAACAATATTTTTGTGAATCTAGTTAATTATTCACAAAAATAGCAGAACAATGTGTACAAATAGCAATGTGTAAAAATAGCAGTACAATATGACTAACCAGAATAATCCAGGTTTTTAGTATATCTTTTAGATATAAAAACCAGTAGGTGCAGTAGATTCTCAGAAAACAAACAAGACCCAGCATTCATGATCCGCTGTGCCTTTGGGCAACTAGTTGAAAGGGGTGTGTTAAAAAAAAGCAGTGTCTGCCGTTGACTGTACAAACTCAAAACTATTTTGTACAAACGGTTTTGTTTCTAGGATCTAGCAATCCTGTGAATCACTAAATTAATATTTAGTTGTATGATCAGTTTTTTTTAAACTGCTTCACATCTATGTGAGATGGAGTCAACCAACCATGATTGTTTACTATAACAACATTCCACAATTCATTCACATTTCTTGGCTTTACTTCAGAAACATCATTTTTGATATCACCCAACAAGTTCTCGATTGGATTAAGGTCCAGGGATTGGGCTGGCCACTCCATACCATTAATTTTGTTGAAACCAAAACTTTGCTCGTTTACTAGTGTGTTTGGGGTCATAGTCTTGTTGAAACAATCATTTCACAGGCATGCCCTCTTCAGCATAAGACAACATGACCTCTTCAAGTATTCTGACATAAGAAAACTGATCCATGACTCCTGGTATGCGATAAATAGGCCCAACACCATAGTAGGAGAAACATGCCCATATCATGATGCTTCACCATCTTCACTGTGTTCTGTGGCTTGAATTAAGAGTTTGGGGGTCATCTCACAAACTGTCTGTGGCCCTTCGACCCAAAAAAAAGATTTTACTCTCATCAGTTCACAAAACATTCTGTCAGGGTTTGGCAGAGAGCGGACCCAAACGCAGAATGAAGTGATGGGGTTTTATTGAACAACTGAAGACAAGGCACAATAGGGGAAGTGAGGAATGAGAGTTCAACAGGCAGGGCAGGGTTGACAACAAAGACGGGCAAGGGATGATGACCACTGAGACCAGTTCGGAATGACAGCAGACTGAGGTGTTTGGAAGAGGCAGCACCAACAGAGAGACCAAGCAGGAGCTCGCCAGGCCACAAACTTATAGGAGATCTCAGACTAGGCCCCAGACTAGCTGCCAGGTGGATAAGACCGTGGTCAGGAACTCTCAGGGCAGGAACCGACGCAACTCACAACAGACAAGACAAAAATGCAAGACAAGAGAGAATGATTAAATTAAACAAAGCAACAAAACCAGATGAGCGCAACAATGAAAAAGAAAACAGAACTAGAGAATTAAACTATGACTAAAGCTTTTTTTCCCGCAGCTTTTTTTCCTGTAAAGCTGCTTTGAAACAATCTACATTGTAAAAAGCACTATATCAATAAAGGTGACTTGACTTGACTACAAAAACAGGTCAACTTAGAAGGGAGAAGATAAGTAGAAGTTAACTTAAAACTCAAAAGAGAAAACAAAACTGGGAAAACTAAGGGGCAAGAACTAACTAGAACAAGACTTGAAAGAACATCAAAATGCTATAAGGAATAGACTAGAACAAAGAGCTGGAACTATTCACAACTAGAATACGTGACTAAGATACCATACAAATTCTAGAACAAAACAGGACCATATATCACAACATACACAACCAGCAAAGACATGAGGGAAAGGAGCACAATATAAAGGGAGCAGAGCACATAAGGGACAGGTGAACACACTCAGCAAACGAGGATTAGACAAGGGGGCGTGGTAACTGGAAATGAGGTGGGGCAAGAGGACCACATGGCAAACATGAACAAAGACAGAGCCATGTGCTCAAACACAACACAAACAGGCAAACATTAAACAAAGACAAGACAGACAAGATAGTCTGGGCAGGATCCTGACACATTCCTCCACTTCTCTTTAGGTCAGCTGTTCTTTGGCAAATTGTAAACTCTTCTGCACATGCCTTTTCTTTAACAGAGGGACTTTGTGGGGGATTCATGAAAATAGATTAGTCTCACACAGACGTCTTCTAACTATCACAGTACTTACAGGTAACTCCAGACTGTCTTTGATCATTCTGGAGGTGATCATTGGCTGAGTCTTTGCCATTTTGGTTATTCTTCCATCCATTTTGATGGTTGTCTTCCTTTTTTTCCCCACGTCTCTCTGGTTTTGCTCTCCATTTTAAGGCATTGGAGATCATTTTAGCTGAACAGCCTATAATTTTTGCACCTCTTTATAGGTTTCCCCCTCTCCAATCAACTTTTTACTCAAAGTACGCTATTCTTCTGGACAATGTCTTGAACGACCCATTTTCCTCAGGCTTTTAAATGCATGTTCAACAAGTGCTGGCTTCATCCTTAAACAGGGGCCACCTGATTCACACCTGTTTCTTCACAAAACTGATGACCTCAGTAATTGAATGCCACACTGCTATTATTTAAACACAACTTTCAACTAATTGCCAAATTGCACAGCCTTGCGACGTGCAGGGGCATATTCTTCGTACCTCGCTTACTACATCCAAGATCAGATGACACATATGAGATAATCGCGGTAGCTAATATGATCTGGATGATTCGGTTCTTCGAACGCACCTGTTGTTCATGATTAGTATAGAGTAGTGATTAGTATTGAGTTATCTGATATCATTGCGCGTTCATGTGCTGGCTTAAAAGGGGATATTTTTCGATAGTAGAAACACTGATGAGCATAATTTTGATTGGTCAGCGAGCATGCTAAAAGAGCGCGCACAGTATTTCTCGGTGGTGTGTCGCTGAATTTCAGTGTTTAATTAAAACACAAAGCAACACTTCAAAGACTGCAAAAGCCAGGAGAGAGGACTGGCAAAAATTTGCCGACAAATTAAATTTGTGAGTAGCCTAGTGATCGTGTGTGTAATTATATTGTCTTATATTAATTGTATTTCGTGATCCTCTTTTATATTAGACCCACCACAGGACCCACTAGAACTTAGGAACAAGTAAAAGTAAAATGCAAAAATA
Organism: Rhodeus uyekii; assembly: GCA_037043235.1. Classification (NCBI taxonomy): domain Eukaryota; kingdom Metazoa; phylum Chordata; class Actinopteri; order Cypriniformes; family Acheilognathidae; genus Rhodeus; species Rhodeus uyekii. The sequence goes on along the minus strand of JAWRVZ010000381.1, from coordinate 230,699 downwards.
TTCTACAAAATGGTAATCTTTTCTACTTGCGCTGTTCTACAAAAATAAAAGTTAATTAATGAAATAGAATTGCAAGAACTAATAAAGCAAAAAGTCAGACTTGAGATTGAATTGATTCAAATGCAACTTCAAAGTTAGTAAAATACACTAATAATCACACTGTACTGTGGATGACCTTGCATGATTTATTTATTTCATTCCACAGGCAAAAGAAGATCAGCTGGATTAAAAAAACAAAACAAAACTGTAAACTAAACTGTACGCAAAGTTCCCTCTTTACAAAAATGATGCTGGACAATTCTGTCCCGTGCAGCTCTGATGCTAGACTGGTCAATGTGCACTGGCTGGAGGTCATCATCAGCTGCATTTCTCCTTTTTGATGGCGGCAATGTGTGTGCAGTCTATGGCACCAGTCACATTAGGGAAGCCTGGGGACAACTGCGTCATATTTACTGGCATGGTCATGATTCATAATCTCTAATGATCAATTTATAATGTAGCCTACCTGCAATAGCGAAAAAGCTCTCTTTAACAACTTGGGTGTCTTAAGTGGCTTGGAAAAATCACAAAAACACCAGCATTTTTCAGCATTTTTTTACAGCATTTTTCACAATATTCTCCTCTTCTCCAACAGTGTAAAGAACGTATCGCTCGCAAAGTAGCGCAAGGCAATATACACAGTTTGAGCTGTTAATGCCAACTACGACTAATTGTATCTAAATTATACCCTCACGTGAAAAACTATATATATATATATATATATATATATATATATATATATATAAATATATAAAATTAGTATTATTATATTAATTATATTATATTACACCTTTAGAAACAGTTTACTCTGGTAAAAACAGACAGGACATGGCTGCGACAATCTTCCCACATAACCTCCGCTCATAAAGCCGTGATCTAATCCTGCTAACATGAAGTAAGCCTACTTCTGAGCAGGTTCAATTCAACGAACCTGTTATGACAACAAGTCCTGGATGAGCGTCGAAGAACCGAACAATCCAAGATCATGTGAAATCGTCAACAATCTAATCCAGCTAAGTGAGTTAGCGAGGTACAAAGAATATGCCCCAGATCATGAATGTTGGGTCTTGTTTGTTTTCTGAGAATCTGCTGCACCTACTGATAAATTGTTTGCCACGTAGCAATAAAAAATATACTAAAAACCTGGATTATTCTGGTTAGTAACATTGTACTCCTATTATTTTGAACAATCCTTTATGATGTGCTTGTTCATAATTTTAAGATTAATTTCCAAGAAGTTACATATTGTACCTTTAATATTAATTAAAGTATAGAATGATTGATACAGTGCAAGAGGCTCTGGATGTAATAATCATCCACTGATATGCCTGTAGTTAGACGACTACATTTAGTGAAGAACTTCACAACTTAATTGTTTGAAATATAGAAGACATTCTTTAGAGATTGATTGTGTGTAGTATGAATACAATCCAGACTGACTACATCTGTCATGATACATTGCATAACTTGATTTCCATGGTAAATTGCAGAGAGTTTTGTATTTTTATAGGCGCATTCCATACACATGTGTCAGGGTTCTGTCACTTCAGTTTTGGGTTTCTAGTGTGTTTGGTGACAGAGCTCTGACACTGCCCCTTTGTTGTGTCTTGTTATTGTGAAAAACCCCGCCCATCTTGTTCCCTCGTTTCCCTTAGTTGATCCTGACTGTTTCTGCTGGAATAATACCGTGACCGTGCATCTCTCAGAGCTTCTGCATAAGCCCTCTCTTTTAGCCCAGCCGCTTTCATCTTTCGCAGCTCGCAGATGTACCAAGGTGCTGACCGTGTGAATGAGACGGTCCTCGATATCAGAGGGGCATGGAGGTCCAGGAGACTGCTCAGGGACTGGTTATAAAAATCCACCGAGTCAGCAACGGAAACCAAGTCAGAGAAGCCGATAGAGAGAGAGGAGATATGTTGAAGGTCCTGGACCAGGATATCCGCATTGATGTTTTTCAACTTTCTGTAGTGGATCTGTCTCTTTGGCTTGGTGTGAGAGGAAGGAAATGGCAACTCCATTGCCACAACCTTGTGATCTGAAACTCCAAGATCATAAATCTGTAGGTTACTGATGAGAGCTGAGTTTGAAATGATCAAGTCTAGTATGTGTCCCCTGGAATGTGTGGGGACATCAACATGTTGTTGTAGGTTAAGGGAGTCTAGCAGCTGAAGAAAATCAGCAGCAAGATGACATGATGGGCTGTCAGCATGAATATTTATATCTCCCAGGATTATAATATTGGCAGAAGCAGTACAAAGTGCAGTGAGGAGATCAGATATTTCCGGGATGAATGCAGAATTGTGCTTAGGGGGCCAATAAATGAGGAGAATAGTCATTGGAAAAGGAGGCTTGCATTTAAATGCTAGACACTCGCATGAAGATGTCGCAGGCAACGTAAGGTCCAGGTCCTGTCGGTGGATGATAGCTAGGCCACCACCACGGCCGGTGCTGCGAGCTGGCTCCAAGTAACTGTATCTAGGGGGACAGGCTTCATTTAGAGCAGAGAACACCTCTGGCTGATGCCATGTTTCTGTTAAGCACATGAAGTCAAGTCTTTTCTCCCTAATGTGTTCAATTAAAACAGATTTATTATTGATGGACTGAGTATTAAAAACTTCTAATTTAACTTTTAACAGACTGAGGGGTGAATCTCTGAACTGGACACAAAACATTAAAATCCACTTCACGCAGGCTGGAATCCACTCCACGAAATGTATCCAACCCAAAGTGTGGGAATCCCGTGCTGGAGAGCAGATGTCTCGCGATATTTCCATTATTGATAGTTACTGGAGCAGCGGCATTCTGATGACGCGTCAAACATGCGACAGATGACCAGAGAGAAAGAATGCTTGCAGAAGAGCTTGTTGAAGAGCTGTTATGGAAGATGAATTTTAGACCAGATCTTCTATGATTGTACCGCAGACGGTGAAGTCCAAGTTCTTTGATGATGAGGATTATAAATTCAGGTGTGGTTGCGAGATTTAGTCCACGAAGTTGCGAGCTGGAATAGCGGAGCGCCATTCTGACCGAGGATGTCAGCCAGACAGCGCTAGATTGCAGACAACACCAGCACAGCAGCGAAAGTAGTAGTAGGTAGGTGCTCCTTGCAGTTATAAGCATAGTTTAAAAACACAGTTTAAAAATTGCGGGCGAGCAGAGTGGAGAAGCAGCGAACAGTAGTGCTGCATTTGATACAATCAACCACAAAATCCTTCTAAATAGACTTGAAAACTATGTTGGCATTAGTGGAATTGCATTAGCCTGGTTCAAATCATACTTATCTGCCCGTTAGCAGTTTGCAGCAGTAAATGAGATGTCATATCAATCACGGGTTCAGTATGGAGTTCCTCAAGGTTCAGTACTAGGACCATTGCTTTTCACCCTGTACATGCTTCCTTTGGGTGAAATTATTAGGAAGCAAGGCATTAGCTTTCACTCTTACGCTGATGATACTCAGCTCTATATTTCTTCTCATCCTGATGAAACGTACTGATTCACTAAATTAACAGAATGCATAACTGATAATAACTAACTTTCTACTGCTTAATTCAGAAAAAAACAGAGATTCTAATTATTAGACCAAAAAGTTCTCCTCGTAATAATCTAGACTACTGCCTAACACTTGATGGCTGTTCTGTCAAGTCTTCGTCGTCAGTTAGAAACCTGGGTGTGCTCTTTGATAACAATCTTTCATTTGAAAGCCATGGAATGGCTTTCAAATTAATGGAAGAATTCCATGGAAGAATGGCATCTACGCTGATATTATTCTCTGTTTAATCCGAGGTTACCGTGGTCAGCCGGATCCAGGCCGTATCCAGATCAGATGAAGGACCTGCACTTAGAAACGAGCACAGCACTGCCCTGAAGTGTCTGCGGAGACCGTGACTCTACTAATCCCTCCCCTGTGAAGATCATGAACCCATCTCCAATTGGATCAAATTGGACTTAATATTGGACTTGAATTGTTATCAATATAATATTCAAACTATCAATCAATCAAATCAATAAATAATCAAAACTTAACAATTAATATTCATCAATTATATTAATTTGCCTGCTTTTTTAAGGCTGCCGTTCAGCCAACCAAAATTTGTTTATAATGTTTTCCTGAGACCACTGTAAAGCTGCTTTGAAACAATCTGCATTGTAAAAAGCGCTATATAAGTAAATGTGACTTGACTTGAGATTCATTTCTGATAATATTTTAAATACTTTTATCTTATCCTATAAGACTGTGATTTTAGGTTACTGGGGGACCATTATTTAAATAGATTAAATAGACACATGAGGAAGGATAATTGAAGTTGACGTTGCTTGGGTAAATCAAACTAACAAGAGAACAAGACAGTCGGGGTTACACAGTGATAAGCCATGAACACGTGGCCAATGCGAACGCGCTTTGCCGCTTGTTCACATGAAACAGGAGACAGCACACAGCTGGTGAAAACACAAACTGCACACACCACGAATGCACAACATGAAAGCACGTGGTCGATGTAAACCCAAACCGTTTACTTATAACAATGCACACATACACGGGCTCGCGCAAAGATCGAAACCACGGCCACTCACGTGACGTAGAGGGCAGGAGGACGAGCAACCACTTTTTTATCGGATTGGCGTTTCGTCCACACGGAATTTTGGGAGACTGAATCTGCTCTTTTTTGAGACCGGGTCCTAAAGTGGATACATCTGAAAACGAGACCCTTGTGGGTCTCATGTGTCTCAGCTAATCCGTTTGTTTAACGATGATGTAATCACATCACATGTCGGCTGCCCAAGATTTCCAGCCCAACTATAGCTTAAAACCTGCCCATTTAAAAAAATACCAGCCCAAAGTGCGTACTCTTATAAATAATGAAAAACGTTGCGCGATTTTATGCATCAAAAACCATACCAAATTTTATCAACCAGCCTAATGCGTTTTTTCAACCCGCCCAATCTGGCAACACTGAACAGCAACAACAATGCACATGCTCAAAGTCTTCTTCTTAGTGGCAGAATTACAGCACCCCATACTGGTCTGGCAAATATACTACATTTTATCTTAATTAAATTATATGTTATATGTATTACATTATGTCAGAGATCTATTGTGATATAACATTGTATACTAGAGTTTAGTGTATTTTAAAATAGTGTAAGAGCTGTCAAACAAATCCAGAGGTTAATTATTTTTGTTCTCGAGGATTCTATCGTTCATCAGAAGAATTGCCCTGTAAACATGTTCCCTTTCAGTTTATTGCTATTGTATATCCTGCATCATGATTATTTAAAAAGTCTTCAATACATGAACCATTAGTGACACACGTACTACTAAAGTAGGTCAACAATAAATGGGTATCAGCTGAACCTTGATTGTTTTGAATTAGCAGGAAGTAAACCAGGAAGTTTTTATTTTGAAATCTTTCTGCAGTATTTTTGAGATGCCAAATTATATTTTGGAACTTTTCTGATTCTTCAAAGAGATAAAGAGATGTTCCCTCAGGCTACAATTATAAATGTTAATTTAAGAGACAGGTGAATGACTGTTATGTCAATGACAGACCAGAAACAGCCTATTCCAAGAAAACAAGATATCTACATCACTGAGAAATGTCTCTCATGAACGTGACACAAATAATACACGTTTTACCATTCTATCACATTGTGAAAACACTTGAGGAGAATATGGATCTCATTTGAAAATGTTTAACTAGATGTAGAGACAATAGGTCAACTTTTTCACATGCTTTTAGAGAAGTAAAACAATTTCCTCCTTGCTTATTTACATTCATTGTAATTATTCTTACTCTGATTGTAATGATTCATGTCATTCCTGGGATGTGTGATGGGTACACCAGAGTCTCCCACCAGCCCCACACAACCATCACAAACACCGGCACCTGTCAATCATTAACCAGCACGTGAAAACACACACCTCAGTTCAGTCACTGTATAGCCTTGAACAAGGAAACAGACCCTTACTGTGATCTCCTGACCTTTTATTGTGTAGCTTACTTATATAAAAAAATTCTCTGTATGCAATTCGATCTGTAACTTTCTGTTATTACATCAATATATACACTGACCCATGTCTTACCCCTTAATCCACCATCAAACCAACCCATGCCACCAAACCTGTATCACAGTGTATTAAAATACAACGTCAATACAATAAATACATTGTACAATCTATTATTATTTGAGCTACCTATTATTATTTGAGTTACACTGTATTTTTAGTGTCCTTCTTACAGGATAATTATACACTTAAAGACTGAGTAATATTACTGTAAGTATCTACAGAGACTTCCAATAGGGTTTCGATGAAGTTTTGGTTTAGGGTTAGTTGTATGTAATTATGCATAATTTATAGTTATCACTATCGTAACTGCCTGCATGTAACAATGAGACTTAAAAAAAAGTGTTACTAATTAAATTAAATAAATTACTAAATCTAAATACTTGCAAGTAAAGACACCTTCTATAAATATGATGTCACCTTGTAAAGTATGTTTGTCCTAAGTCATGATCCTTTGATCTCTGTTTTATTTGTAGGCAAGAACAAATTTATTTTTGACGTTTCTCTTTGTTATAGTTAAACTATGCTTGATGTCTTCTGTATGTCTTGCAAGTGTCATGCAACTTTCTTCAGTTGATGATTAAATGTTTTTGTTGGCCTCTGCAGACTGTGTTTCAGATATTCACTCTTTGTGCTGTGAGCAGACATTTAAATATATTGAATCATGCATAAATATCTCTTATATAATGCAGATTGTACTATTTCCACCATAGCAGGAGAGGGTCCTGTTAAGGGTTTCTTGAGAGTCCATTCACACAGAACATGATTTTGGATTCTTCTGTGCTGTATTTACATAGTTTTTCTATGGAAACATGCAACGGAGAGACTTGTCTGACCGTTGCAAGTGCCTCTTTTGTGGAATGTTCACCAGATTTCAAATTTAACCAAGACAAATTTTTGTTTCCCACATGGTAAACATAAGACATTCACAAGGGTCATATAACATGTTGAACACAAGAGGTCAGTGTCGCATGATTTTACCAGTCATGATCATCTGAAATGATGTACATCTGTTTTTACAGTTTTTTACGATTGCTAAGCAGTAGTGGGCAGATCTGTAGTCACATGTGCAAAACTCTAACTACAGTGTGCACAGCAGCAGTTCATGTGGACCAAACTCTAGCTAATTTTCATTGCTAGTACACAGTTTTCAAAACTCTACACACTTATCCCATGACTTTAACCACAACCTGCACAGCACTACAGATTTACAACATTTAATTCAAATGCTAACACACTGCTGTCAAAACTGTGAACCACGCAATCAAAACTATTATCATTAAAAAAATGATATCATATTCATTTTTTTCAAAAAATCATATTTCATTTTATATAATATTATATAATATTTATTTATATAACATTTCAATCAAAAAATAGATTTCAGCCTTGTGCCTTTCAAACACTGCTGATTGCAATTTCAGCTCAAAGGCTAAGCAGGTGTTTTAGACTTGTAGGTGAAAACACACACACACATGTATAAATATATATATAAATATATATATATAAATATATATATCATATATATATATATATGAGTCATGAATTAGTCTTTCTAAGCTCTACCTATATAGGAGCTCAGAAAAACTAAATTTGGAAATGGAACACGGAAGACGGGTTTGTGAAGAGAGAAGGGTGGCAGGGAGAGGGTGGATGCGTGGAGGAAGACAAAGACAAAGAGCTGTTATTTCAGATGAAATATGTGCTAAACTTATAGACCATGTCATGAATCAAGGTCTCTCATTGAGAGAGGAAGGGTTGAGGGTGCAACCCAATCTGCAAAGATCCACAGCTACATCTGTCATGCTAATTTTCCAGCTTACAAACAGGTGAGAGTTACATCCTTACAGTAAATGAAAACATTACAGGAATTTATTTTGTATTGCAATTATAGAAAATTTACACAAATATACATTACAATAAGTTTGACTTTTTTTACAACAGGACCCAAAGGCTGCCCCCAACAGAGGAAGAGAAAAATTATTTTCAGAAAATGCTATTGTTGACATGGTTATGGTGACCAATGCAATACTGTAAAACTGTGGGATAATCAAGATGAGAGCTGGCTGATAATGATATATTTGGAAATGTTACAGACCTGGTTCTTCCCCAGGAGCATGAGAGAGAACATTAGATGTGATGTTGATGAAACCTGTGTTCTGATGTTAGAGAGAGGCAGGATTAGCTCTTCAATTATTTGTTCGAATTACAGAATGTACTTTTAGTTTCTACCTTTTTTCTCTTACTGTAAATCCGTAAATTACTACAGACTATTGAATCAAACTGCTGATTTTTATTTACCTTAAAGAATTGCTATGTTTTAAAAAATGTAAACACTGTAAATCATGTGAAAGAATGTCACTCTGTTCTTTGAAGAAAATATTACTTTGTATGAAGTCACTGAAATTGTTCAAACTGTAAAGAAAAGTTAGTATTTTCTGTATTGGTGTTTGATGCTAGTGTTTTTACTCTCAGTGTGTTCTGAGTGACAGTGTGCGTTATCTCAGTGAGGTTGTGCACAGTGTTTGCCTGCATGAGCCTGTTTTGAGGCGTGTGTTCAGAGTTGTGTTGCTTGGAATGGGTTTTGCAGGTGATGTGAACTGTTCAGCTCAGGTGACTGTTGGTATTGCAGACTGTAGTTAGAGTTTTGCACATGTGACTCCAGTTGTGCCCACTGCTGCTTAGCAATCGTAAAAAAACTGTAATATTGTTAAATGTCCCCCAACTAAGCATGCCAGAGGTGACAGTGGCAAGGAACCAAAACTCCAGCAGGTGGCAGAATTAATGAAGAACAGAATGGAGAAAAAAACCTTGGGAGTAAACAAGGCTCAGTCGAGGAACCAGTTCTCCTCTGGCCAACAACGAAACAGTGCATGATTATTATATCGATATATATATAAAATGTGTTATGTGTATGCCAGGTTGAAGAGATCTGTTTTTAGCCTAGATTTAAACTGAGTGTGTCTGCTTCCTAAACTAAGGATCGACCACCAGCAGTTGATTTGATATTCTAGGAATGAGCAACTGTCCAGAATTTTGGAATCACAATAGACGTGAAGGACAATAATGTGTTGAGAGATCACTCAAGTACTGGGGAGTTAAACCATGTAATGCTTTGTAAGTACAGTGGAATCCGATTATGTCTCGGGTGTTGCAAAAAGCATCGAGATAACTGAGGATCGAGATAACCAACAGCCAATATGGCGATTTATTTGATGAAGTGATCGGCATGCTATAAAAATATATGTGTTTCTATAAAAATGTATGTTTGCTAACAACAAAAGGCAAATGTGCACCAACTAACAGAAGAGATTTACCAGCATAGAATAAAAAAACACCTTTGATTTTCGATACAAACCTTTAATTATATGACACAGTCTGACACAGTTCTGAAAGTATTGCACATGTGGTTACTATGGCTTCTTTACAAAGTCTAAAATGCTTTGTTGCTTTTTGCCTTTAATGGTCTGCTTGAAAACAAATGCTTCTATCAGTAACAACGTCTTTGTCGATGTCATTGTAATCTGGGAATTCCTGAACAATGATGCTTCACTGAATACACACTCACTGCAGATACACTCGACGCACTGAACACACACTCACTGCAGACGCGCTCGACTCCTGCGCCTCCTCTTCGAAGATAGCATTTCAAAGGCTTTAGACTTCTGCGAGTCTTAGACACCCGCCACTTCCGCGAGTTCTTCTGCGCGGTACTGTGAGTGAAGCAATCCACGTGCAACGCGAACTCAGCACATGCACAGAGAACTAGGTACGCTCAGTCACGAGATAACCATGTGAAGTGGCGAATTTGTCCCTCTTTTGTGCTTCAGATATTACGGTTCGGCGACATAAAAGAATCGACATAACCCATTAGAAAATGCTGAGACAAATCGGGAGTATGGTGGTTCTGTCATGGACTCTACCACACCCACAGCATCAGACCGCTACTCTCCACCTACCCGATCTCGATTATCGGAATTCTAATCACAATCACCTGCAACCACTCTCCTCTCACCCTTCATAAACTGCCTTCACTCCACTTCCCATTGTCTGGTCTACGAGTTCGTCACTGAACCCTCGCCCGACTCCTTCTGAGCTACACGCTACCTTTTTTGCAAGAACTTACCTCTTGCATCATCATCATCATCTTCATCGTCATTCTCCGACAAGACTGTTCATTCACCTCTTCATCTGATTGCTGTTCTGTCTGCTGCTTAAATAAACTCCGTTAAAGCTATTACTGTCTGAGTCTCCTGCTGCACCATGACAGAAGACCAGACCAAAATACATCCGGAAGCAGCTGCTAGCGCGATCTCTTCAACAGATCCCCCCACCGGCGTCGCTGAAACGCTGCAGCAAGTCCTCCACACCCATGCCGTTGCTTCCTCGTCTTCTGCAGCTGCTAGTCCTATGGCCCGACCTGCGACATACTCTGGTGAGGCGGAAGATTGCAGTGGGTTCCTGCTACAATGTTCCCTCTATCTGGAAATGCAGCCACACCAATTCGCTAACGATCGCGCCAAGATCGCGTTTATCATTTCGTTACTGTCTGGGCATGCACTTCAATGAGCTAGATCCATATGGGAGGCCGGCGGCCCGGTTGTGCAGTCCTTGACATCATTTGTGGCCCATTTCAAAGAGGTATTTGGCCAAACCACCAACCTTCTTTCCACTCATGATCAGTTATATCGCCCTCGCCAGGGAAAATCCACAGTCTTTGAATACTCTCCAGTTCCGTACGCTGGCATCCTCTAGCAGATGGAACGAGTTTGCACTATTGACTGCTTACCGTCAAGGTATAAATTCCAACATCCGCCAGCATATGGCATGATGACAACATTGGGCTGGAGAGCTTTATTCAATGGTCCATACGGATCTCTCAACGTCTCACTGCCTGTCACACTGAACAACACTCCCTGCCTCCTCCGCCTTCAACATTTACTAACCTTCCAGAACCAATGCAAATCGACTCTGTGCGGCTTACTTCCACTGAACGTCAACGCAGAATCTGGTTGCATCTCTGCCTGTACTGTGGTGCTGAAGGTCATCTTCTACCCAACTGTCCGGTCTGGCCACCACGCCCAGCAGTGAGTGCTATCCAGACTCCCTCTTCAGTACTGTCCTTAACCCTGACTAATGTTATGGTAATCACATCTCATTTCTCCATTTCAGCAAAAGCCCTCATAGACACTGGTTCAGCCGGCAACTTCATGTCCCTTAATCTACTGCGCAAACTTCATCTCAATAGACGGCTCACCAATCAAACCCTCCGGGCCATCTTAGGAACACCGCTGGGCTGTGGCTAAATACGGCATGTTACACCTGTGGTCACATTGCGTCTGGAATGTTTACATCAAGAGGACGTGTCCTTCATGGTGCTGGAAGGATCCACCATAGACATCATCCTGGGATGTCCTTGGATGCTCCAACATGCCCCCTCTGTGTGCTGGCGCTCTGGTGAAGTTCTTCGTTGGAGTTCATACTGTCTTCAAAATGTTCTGCAACCTGTCCAGAAACTTCTCTGTCCATCTCACAACCATAATATGAAGTCATCATCCTCATCCGTAACCCTCGGTTCCACCACAGTTGAGAGTCCAGAGACTGGTAGACCTTTGGAAATCCCACTTGAGTACCGGGTATTTCTGCATGTCTTCTGTAAACAGAGGGCCACTAAGTTACCACCTCACCGGCCATGGGATTGTGCCATCGACCTGCTGCCTGGGGCAACCCTACCACAGGGCAAGATCTATCCGCTATCCATTCCCGAGCAGAAGGCCATGGTCGTCGATCGGGGCCCTCAATTCATCTCCCGCGTCTGGCAAGCCTTCTTCCGCCTCCTGGGGGTGACAGTCAGTCTTACCTCTGGTTACCACCCTCAATCCAATGGCTAGTGTTATGGAATTTTATAAATGTTTTATAAATATATGTTTTCCGTTTCAACAGAACGGAAAATTCAGGACGTTGGGAGATACCTGCGGTCATATTGCCACAACCAGCAGGATAGTTGGAGTCGTTTCCTCCCCTAGGCCGAATATGCCCAAAACTCCCTTCGCCAAGACTCCACCAGTCTTACACCCTTCCAATGTATCCCCTTCAAAAATGTCAACATAATAGGATTGGCGAGTTAACCGAGGTCGAGATAAGTGAACTCCACTGTAATTATCAAGATTTTAAAATGTTTGCTGTGTTTAATATGGAGCCAATGCAGTGTTGACAAAACCAGGCTAATGTGCTCATACTTCCTGGTTCTAGTAAGAACTCAAGTTGCTGCATTTTGGACCAGCTGGAATTTGTTTATTAAGCATGCAGGGTAACCACCCAGTAGAGCATTACAATAATCATGAGCTCATGAGCGTATGAACTAACTTTTTTGCCTTTGTCATTGATAGCATATGTCCTGATTTAGATATATTTTAAGATTGAAGAATGCGGTTTTACAAATGCTATCAATGTGGTTTTCAAATGAAGACACACCCAGGCTTCCAACTGATGATGAAGACTTAACAGAGCAGCCATTTAGTATTAGGCAGTAGTCTAGGTTATTACATGCAGAGCTTTTTGGTCTAATAATTAGAATCTCTTTTTTCCAGAATTAAGTGGTAGGAAAATACTAGTCGTCCAATTTTTTATATCAGTTATGCATTCCATTAATTCAGTGAATTGGTACGTTTCATCAGGGTGAGAAGAAATATAGAGCTTAAAATCATTAGTGCAAGAGTAAAAGCTAATGCCATGCTTCCTAATAATTGCACCAAAAGGTAGCATGTGCAGGGTGAAAATCAACGTTCCTAATACTGAGCCTTGAGGAACTCCGTACTGAACTTGTGATCGATATGACATCTCTTCATTTACTGCAACAAACTGATAACGGTCAGATAAGTATGATTTGAACCATCCCAATGCAAATACTACCAACAGAATTTTTAAGCCTATTCAAAAGAATTGTGTCACACATTAAACAACAACGGTTTCATAAATAGCTATAAATACCTAAGCTTATCCATAACACTAATCCTAACAGAATTTTTTACTACAATGTGAGCGACTGCATTGTGAGTAAAGCGTCACCGACAGAGTGACCATATGGACCACGATCCACGTGCAACACAAACTCAGCATATGTGCAGTGAACTAGGTACGATCATTAGTCAAAGATAACCATGTGAAGTGGCAAATTTGTCCCTCTTTTGTGCTTGAGATGTTAGGGTTCGGCGACATAAAAGAATCGACATAACCAATAAGAAAATCCTTAGAAAAATAGGGAGTTTAGCGGCTCCACTTCAAAAATGTTAACCGAGGTCGAGATAAGTGAACTCCACTGTATAAGAAGCCCGGCTCGCTGACTTGGAGCCGGGCGTGGAATGCGAGACGCCCAGTGGGCCGCTTTTGGTAAGCAGAACTGGAGCTGCGGGATGAACCGAACGCCGGGTTAAGGCGCCCGATGCCGACGCTCATCAGACCCCAGAAAAGGTGTTGGTTGATATAGACAGCAGGACGGTGGCCATGGAAGTCGGAATCCGCTAAGGAGTGTGTAACAACTCACCTGTTCATACGCGGCCGGGGGCAAAGGGCACGGCTCGACGAGTAGGAGGAACCGCCACGGTGGCCGCGGTGTCCGGTAGCCCGGACATTCTTTCACATGATTTAAAACATAACAATTCTTTAAGGTAAATGAAAATCAGCAGTTTGCTTCAATAGTCAATAGTGTAGTAATTTACAGATTTATAGTAATGAGAAAAAGTCGAACACATAATTGAAGGGCTAATCCTGCCTCTCTCTAGCATCAGCCACAGATTTTCATCAACATCACATCTAATGTTCTCTCTCATGCTCCTGGGGAAGAACCCAGGTCTGTAACATTTCCAAATATATCATTATCAGCCAGTACTCTATCTTGATTATCCCACAGTTTTACAGTATTGCATTGGTGACCTTAAGCATGTCAACAATAGCATTTTCCTCTGCATCTGAAAATAAATTTTCTTTTCCTCCTGTTGGGGGCAGCCTTTGGGTCCTGTTGTAAAAATATATGTTACAGTCAAACTGACTGTAATGTATTTATGTGTAAATATTCTAGAATTGCAATAAAAAATAAATTCCTGTAATGTTTTCATTTACCGTATTTATTCGAGTATAATGCGCACACCTAATTTTCGACAAAAAAAATGTTTCACACCAAGCATTGTAATTGTCAAAAAAACGTTGTTGAACACGTGCAGCCATGATAAAAAACATTTATTTATTGTATAACATATAATTATACAGTAATACCTCGGTTTAGGAGTTTACGTAATTTGTTCCAAGAGCAAGCTCCATAGGAATGCGCTAAAAGTCAATTTATTCGTTCCACACCACCACAAATGCCGAAGGAAAGCGGGGAGATGATATGACAATCAGGTGCTCTCAGTGACCACACACACATACATACAGACTCAGACAGAACTACGAGACAATGAATTCATGAACCGTGACAGTTACTGCTTAGAGGTACTGTACGTGTATATTTCACTACGTGAACAAAAGCGATCACAATTAATTAATGTAAACCACTTAATCACTTATAAAAGTATCACTCTGGTGAATGATGCAGCCAAACCAAGCGAAGCTGAGAGAATGAATGAGTTAAGGGGTGATAAAGGGGTTGGAATCGCATGACTGTGTTATGAGTATACTGTAACGTGTGGGCGAGGAAATGAAGCGGGAGGGGACTTTTTTTCTCTTCGCCCTCGCGTACAGTGAGCGGCTGCAGCCCGTAAAATGTGCAGCGCGAACTCACAATTCGCCGGCGCCCTCAAAGGACGGGCACCCCACCCCAGCCCAGGCCTAACTTTGATTTATTTTTTTGGTAGAAAATTTTGCGCGTTATACTCGAATAAATACGGTACTGTAAGGGTGTAACTCTAACCTGTTTTTATGCTGGAAAATTAGCATGACAGATGCCACTGTGGATCTTTGCAGATTGGGTTGCACCCTCAACCCTTCCTCTCTCAATGAGAGACCTTGATTATAGTCTATAAGTCATGTCTATAAGTTTAGCACTTATTTCATCTGAAATAACAGCTCTTTGTCTTCTTTGTCTTCCTCCACGCATCCACCCTCTCCCTGCCACCATTTTCCCTTCACAAACCTGTATTCTGTGTTCCATTTCCAAATTTAGTTTTTCTGAGCTTAGAGCTTAGAAAGACTAATTCATGACTCATATATATATATATATATATATGTGTGTGTGTGTGTGTGTGTGTGTGTTTTCACCTACAAGTCTAAAACACCTGCTTAGCCTTTCAGCTGAAATTTGCAATCAGCAGTGTTTGAAAGGCACAAGGCTGAAATCTATTTTATGATTGAAATCTTATATAAATAAATATTATATAGTATTATATATAATGAAATATGATATATTTTTTGAATGATAATAGTTTTGATTGTGTGGTTCACAGTTTTGACAGCAGTGTCTTAGCACTTGAACAAAATGCTGTAAATCTGTAGTGTTGTGCAGGTTGTGGTTAAAGTCATGGGATAAGTGTGTAGAGTTTTGAAAACTGTGTACAAGCAATGAAAACGAGCTAGACTTTGGTCCATGTTACGACCGTATGTTTCTGTATTATTATTATTTTTCTGTTAGTATCTCTGTGTGTTTGTGTCTCCAGCTGATTGGTTCCTACAGACCAATTGATGCTCTCTCCTGATTGGTGCACAGCACTTTAAAAGAAGCATGGCATCACTTCCTCTAGAGAGATTTTGGGGAGAGGTTGTTTGATGCATGTTGTAGAAGCTGTGTTATTGTTAAGAGAGTTGAATTTGTTAAGTGTTGAAAACTGTGAGTCTTTGTTTGAATTAGTTTGTGTTTGAAGAGTTTGTTGGATTTGACTATTTGCCTGGTTGACACTGATTTTGGATTGCCCTTTCAAAGTTTGGTCGCCTGATTGTACATATTGTAAATACTTATTATTATTTGGGAAAGTAGGGAGACCGACGCCATTTTGGTTTATTGTAATCTGTTTGATCTTTGTTTTTGGTTAGGGAGTTAGGTTTGTACATTGTATTTTCTTTTCTTTTATTTGAGGTTAGGGTTTAAGTAAGAGGTTTTTGAAACAAGGAATTTTTGTTTGTTGTTTTGGCCTTGTCGGCTCCTGAATCTTATGTCCCATCCTTAAGAACAATAAATTTATCATTTTTCGAAATATTACCTTTTTGTGTTTTTCATGTTGCACCCTTTTCCCTAGACGGGGTGTAACATGAAATTGGGGGCTCGTCCATTGGCAAGATATTTTATTAGCCAAATTTATTTTGCAAAGTTATTTTGTTTGTTTGCCTGGGGTTTTTCTTTTGTGAGGGAGGAAATATAGAGATTGACATGATGACAAAATTTGAATTAGAAAAATTTGTGATTGCGCCCACAGAGGAGAAATTTGAAAAATGCCGTAAAGACGATTTGTTATTAATCGCAGATTTCTTTGATATTGTCGTGTCTCGAAATGCGCTCAAAAGGGAGATTAAAGAGGCACTGCACATGGAGCTGGTAAAACAAAAGATATTGCCTGGTGAGAGTGTGGTTACGTGTGTTGCGTCTCCAGCACTGTCTGAGGATTTGGATGCTGTGGAGGCAGAGTTCAAATTCGACGATGGGGCTTGCATGGATCCCGTTAATCCTCCTGCTCCAAAAGACCAGTTGTTGGCAATCAGGTTGATAGAACTGGAAGTGGAATTAGCCCGACAAAAATACCAGAGTCAGCAGTTACATGTCCGAGCTGTTGAGCTCGAGACTAAAAGAGACATCAGGCTGAAAGAGCTCGAGCTTGAGCTAAAGTCCGAGCAGGCTCGGCGTCCACCACCTCCTGTGTTGCGAGGAAACACTCCAGTGTCGAGTCCTGTGAGCGCCTCCTCTGCTCTCCCTGCAGAGTCGCATGCATTACCGGTAAGTCGTGAATTTGATGTTACTAGACAAATTTCGTTAGTTCCTACTTTTAGAGAGAGTGAAGTTGATACGTATTTCACGGTTTTTGAGCGCATCACAGCCACATTACAGTGGCCTAGAAATATTTGCCTTTATTGTTACAATGCAAACTTGTAGGTAAAGCGCAAGAAGTGTGTTCTGCATTGACGCTTGAGCAAAGCTTAGATTATGATGCAGTTAAAGTGGCCGTGTTAAGAGCTTATGAACTCGTCCCGGAGGCTTATCGACAGAAATTTAGGAAACGTGAAAAACCCCAATCAAACATTTGTTGAATTTGCACGTGAGAACCACATTGTTTGAAAAATGGTGTGCTGCTAGTAAAATTACAACTTTTGAGCAGTTGAAAGAGCTAATTTTAGTGGAAGAGTTCAAAAACTGCATTTCAGAAAAGATTGTAGTTTATTTGAATGAGCAAAAAGTTTCATCTCTATCAGAGGCTGCTGTCTTTGCTGATGAGTTTGTGCTCACGCACAAAGTTTCTTTCTTGTCCCCACGCACTTCACATCATGCAGTTGTAGATCGCAGATACAGTTCAAAAACAGCAGTGGCTCCTCAAAATGATCAGACTTCTGATTCATTGATGTTGCGCGAATGTTTTTACTGTCATGAGAAGGGACATTTGATTGCTGCTTGTCCTGTGTTACAGCGGAAAAATCAGAGAAAAGCTCAAAGTGCATCTAAAAGTGTAGCCTTCGTTCGTAGTATCTCATCCGATTCTTTGCTATCTATTGATCCCTCATTTGAACCGTTTGTGTGTAAAGGAGTGGTGTCACTTACTGAACTAGACTCAGAACCCAAACAAGTACGTATTCTGCGTGATACCGGTGCTGCACAGTCATTTATTTTAGCAAATGTGCTCCCCTTCTCTTCACAGTCCAGCTGTAATTCTGATGTTTTAGTTCAGGGAATTGAACTTGGTGTAGTCAGAGTTCCCTTGCACACTGTATATTTACGTTCTGATATTGTGACTGGTTTAGTTAAAGTGGCTGTACGAAGTCAGTTACCACTGAAAGGAATCTCCCTTATTCTTGGGAATGATTTAGCTGGAAGCAAAGTTGCTTGTCTTCCCGAGGTTACTTATGTACCTTGTTTGTCAGAAAATGATGCGTTGACTCAGGAGTTCCCAAGTGTATTCCAGTCCTGTGTTGTGACTCGAGCACAAGCTCGTAAATTTGAAAATGAAGTTGATCTTTCCAACTCATTCATGAGTTCAGATTTCCAAGATGTTGAGAACACAAATGCAGAGGTTCGTTCAGAGAATTTGAGTTTTGGAACTGGATTTGACTTTCCTTTTGGTAGAAAACAATTAATTGAGGCACAAAGGGCTGATCCTACTTTGACTTCATGTATTTCTACTGTCATTAATAAATCTGAGCTACCAGTTCATGCAGTTGCTTATTTTTTAGATGATGGTGTGCTCATGCGTAAATGGAGTCCTGAGAACTTGAAGCATGATTGGAGTGCTGTATTTCAGGTAGTCCTTCCAAAGTCCTACAGAGACTATGTATTGAGTGTGGCTCATGACCACGAACTTTCTGGTCATCTAGGTATTAAGAAAACCTACCATAATCTTTTGAAACATTTTTTTTTTTGGCCCGGAATGAAGTCTACTGTGTCCCAATATTGTCGTTCTTGTCATGCGTGTCAAGTTGCTGGGAAACCAAATCAGGTCATTTCCCCAGCACCATTGAAACCTATTCCAGTGATGAATGAACCATTTGAAAAGCTTGTCATTGATTGCGTTGGTCCTTTACCAAGGACTAAGTCTGGTCACTCTTACTTATTAACTTTGATGTGCTCTGCTACTAGGTTTCCAGAAGCCATCCCACTACGTTCATTGAAAACCCCTACAATTGTTAAAGCAATTGTCAAATTCTGCACCACATTTGGTTTGCCCAAGTTTATTCAATCAGATCAAGGTTCTAATTTCATGTCCAGAGTATTGCGCAAGGTAATGAAAGAGCTTAACATTAAACATTGCATATCAAGTGCCTATCATCCTCAATCGCAGGGGGTGATCGAAAGATTTCATCAAACCCTTAAGTCCATGATCAGAACATACTGCCTCCAACATAAGAAACATTGGGATGAAGAAGTTCCTCTTCTGTTGTTTGCAGTTCGAAATACGGTTCAAGAGTCACTTGGATTCAGTCCAGCTGAGTTAGTTTTTGGCCATTCTTTGCGTGGACCATTGAAGGTGTTACAGGAACAATTACTTTCTGTAAATCCGTCTGTTACCTCTAAGAACGTGCTAGATCATGTTAGTTCTTTTCGTGAACGTTTACATTCAGTGTGGCAGTTAGCACAACAGGCCCTAGCAACTTCCCAGTCCCGTATGAAATCCCGATATGACAAAAAGTCTGTGCAACGCTCATTCAAGGTTGGTGATCAAGTTCTTGTTTTGATGCCTTTGTCTGGTTCAGCTCTTCAAGCCAAGTTTACTGGGCCATATGTGATTGAAGAGAGGTTAAGTGACACTGACTATGTAGTGCAAACTCCTGAAAGAAAGCGAAAAACTCGTGTATGCCACATAAACATGCTTAAACTGTATGTCTCTCGTCCTGACTCTAAAGATTCTGCCAGTTCTCCAGTGTCTCCTCCTGCTGTTGTAACTTCTGTGGATGTGGTTCCTTCTGAGTACTCTCCCTGCATGGACGGTCTTCATTTAGGAAGTGCTTGTCTTTCTGGTGCTCGTTTGCAAAACTCTGAAGCTCTTGTAACTCTTGGATCTAAACTCTCACATTTGTCTATGTCGTCTCAAAATGAACTTACAGTTAGTTAACAAGTATTCTACACTTTTCTCAGATGTACCTACGGTGACTGTGTTGAAACATGATATTGATGTTGGTGATCGTCGTCCTGTTAAGCAAAACGCTTATCGTGTCAATCCTGTAAAACGGGAGATTATGAAACAAGAAACCCAATATCTAATTGAACATGGTTTGGCTGTCCCAAGCTCTAGTCCATGGTGTTCCCCTTGTTTATTAGTTCCAAAACCTGATGGAACAGCCCGTTTTTGCACTGATTACCGTAAGGTCAATCAGTTGACTAAATCAGATTCCTACCCGCTTCCCAGAATGGATGATTGTATTGATCGCATTGGCAACGCTAAGTTTGTAACTAAATTAGACTTGCTTAAAGGTTATTGGCAGGTGCCGCTTACAGAACGTGCTTCTGAAATCTCAGCCTTTGCCACCCCAGACGCCTTTCTGCAATATAATGTTTTAGCTTTTGGCCTTAAAAACGCCCCAGCCACCTTCCAGCGTTTAATGAATCGCGTTTTAGCCAATGTTAAAAATTGTGAGGCTTACCTCGATGATGTAGTGTGTTACTCGGATACATGGTGTAATCACTTACAGACTCTAGAAGTGTTCTCAAGGTTTCAAGCTGCTAATCTTACCCTTAATCTGGCCAAATGTGAATTCTGTCATGCTACTGTCAAATATCTAGGCAAGGAGGTTGGTCATGGTACTGTTCGCCCTTTAGAAGCTAAAGTTCAGACAATTGTTGAGTTTCCTGTGCCCAAGTCTAAGAGAGAACTTAGACGATTTCTCGGAATGGCTGGTTACTACAGAAGTTTCTGTAAAAATTTTGCAGATGTTGTAAAACCTCTCACAGATAACCTACGAAAAACTAACCTTTAACTGGAATTCTGAATGTGAACTTGCCTTTGAGTCTTTGAAAAATTTGTTGTGCAGTGCTCCTGTTTTAATTGCCCCTGACTTCTCTAGACCCTTTAAACTCGAAGTGGATGCCAGTGGTACGGGTGCCGGTGCTGTCCTGCTGCAAGAAGATGACCAAGGAATCGATCATCCTGTATGTTTCTATTCTAAGAAGTTCAATCGTCATCAAGTTAACTACAGTACCATAGAGAAAGAAGCACTAGCTCTTTTGTTAGCTCTACAACATTTTGAAGTTTATGTTGGTTCCAGTTCGCAACCCATTGATGTATACACTGATCACAACCCACTTACATTTCTACACCAAATGTGTAACAAAAACCAGAGACTCATGCGTTGGGCGCTCATTTGTCAGTTTTAATTTGAAAATTATGTACAAGAAAGGTGTTGACAATGTAATTGCAGATTCTTTGTCCAGATGTCATTTGTAAACTTGTAACCATGTTTATTCTTAAGTGTGGGGGTGTTACGACCGTATGTTTCTGTATTATTATTATTTTTCTGTTAGTATCTCTGTGTGTTTGTGTCTCCAGCTGATTGGTTCCTACAGACCAATTGATGCTCTCTCCTGATTGGTGCACAGCACTTTAAAAGAAGCATGGCATCACTTCCTCTAGAGAGATTTTGGGGAGAGGTTGTTTGATGCATGTTGTAGAAGCTGTGTTATTGTTAAGAGAGTTGAATTTGTTAAGTGTTGAAAACTGTGAGTCTTTGTTTGAATTAGTTTGTGTTTGAAGAGTTTGTTGGATTTGACTATTTGCCTGGTTGACACTGATTTTCGATTGCCCTTTCAAAGTTTGGTCGCCTGATTGTACATATTGTAAATACTTATTATTATTTGGGAAAGTAGGGAGACCGACGCCATTTTTGTTTATTGTAATCTGTTTGATCTTTGTTTTTGGTTAGGGAGTTAGGTTTGTACATTGTATTTTCTTTTATTTGAGGTTAGGGTTTAAGTAAGAGGTTTTTGAAACAAGGAATTTTTGTTTGTTGTTTTGGCCTTGTCGGCTCCTGAATCTTATGTTCCTTATGTCTTACGGCTCCTTATCTTATTTATCATTTTTCGAAATATTACCTTTTTGTGTTTTTCATGTTGCACCCTTTTCCCTAGACGGGGTGTAACAGTCCACATGAACTGCTGCTGTGCATACTGTAGTTAGAGTTTTGCACATGTGACTACAGATCTGCCCATTACTGCTTAGCAATCGTAAAAAAAAAAGTAATATAATCCACCAACTTAAACTTGGAAATACAAAATGTTAACAGCACTATCCCTTGAAAAAAGGGAAAAGAACCAGCACTTGGCATCACGTGTTCCAATTTCCAAAAGAAGGGATTACTGTGCCATTCAGCTTTTTTTTTTTTTTTTTCCCAGTATGCACTTTCTTATCTTTTAAAGAAAATAAGAGAAAAGGGACAGCTTACTTAATGATGATTTCGTCAAGATCTATAAGCTGTAAATTTTCCTGTCAGAGCTGGAGTGCTAAATGGGCCAAACCCTTATATCATTCTGTCTTAAATTCCACAGAATGCGTTGTGGTTTTCAGTTATATGCAAATGCATTTTTTGGTGTATTGCTAGGGGTGAAAAAAGAAAAAAAAAAACAGAGTTTTGGGTTTGGTTCAATTTCAATGGAGAGTCATATACATTTACAAGACTTTGACTGGGGTGTTATTTTGATGCCCTTAGATAAAGTTTTGAATCTCAGACTCTGACCCCAGGCACAGATCTGTTACAATTTGTTGATGATCTTTTGATTTGTGAATGTAAGGAACTAACATGTTTAGCTGACATTGTTGCACTCTTGAAACATTTAACGAAAGAGGGTCACATGGTCAGTCGGTCTAAGATACAGTTTGTGAAACAGGAAGTAACTCCTTTTAGGCCTTTTTGGCATTTTGTCATAATGGCACACAGTAATAATTGTCTGACAAAAGGGTGCAAGCTATCAGAGAAGTTTCAAAACCAATCACCAAAAAACAAATGCTCTCATTTCTGTGGATGTGTTCGTATTGTCTATCAAATTATTACAAATGATGCTATTGAGGAGTATCACTTCAGAGCATTGACTGTGAAAAAGAGAGTTATTCTGGTGTATTCAAATTTGACCTTGTTTTCCCCTTATGCTGTGTTTTTGACTCTAGAAGAACAGAAAACTTCAGATTTGTCTAATGCACTTTGCTTGTAAAAGCGATAAAAGATTAAGCCAGTGAGATTCAGTGTTGAAGGCTTCATAAAGGGTTCTTTGAATTCCTTTAATGAAAAGTGAAGTCTGAGCGTAATTTATTGTGGAGGAAGGCTTACTGTATGTACATTTATTTTTATCACGGAATTACTAGGCTTTCCATAATTTTGTTTGTGGGAAAATTGAATTCCAGTTAAACAGCTTTTTATGGACCTTGCTTTGATGTATTTTACAATGTTAAGGTAGAGATGAATGTGTAATGGACACGAGAGAAAAACTAAGAAACAGCAGGTTGTGTGAAAGGTAAAATACTTCGAAAGATATCTGTTTCTCAGTGAAGAAGAGTTACTTAAAACATTTCAATCACAAAAAAAAAAAATTTAACAAAAAACTCCACGAAGATGATGATAGTAGTGTTTACACACAGACACAAACAGCAACAGAAAAAATAGTGAAGGTGGAGAACTTAAATACACATGGAGATGAACAGAAATGGCAAACAGCTTTGATTGTTGAAACACAAAAAAGGAACACATTTAACTGAAGAGAAACTAAAAGTCCATGAAGTATGATGGTGTGACAGTTTCCAGTCTGTGTAGTATGTTTGGATGGTATTAGGTGAAACTATTTGTAGGATGAGGTCTTGAGAAGGGGTTCTAAAGAATGACTTCACAGGAAGATCAGCTGTGAAAAATGAGGGACTGGGGTTGGAATTGAATTTGCTTCTGACACCAGCATCCTGAAGTTCTGTTGTGAGAAATGGGAAAGAATCTCAACGATTTATTTTATTGGATCTTGGAACACGTTTAGTAGTAATAATAAATAATGAGGCATCTGAGGAGTGGTATTAATGCGAGGGAGCAAGAGTGGCCTTTATTAATGCAGTACAGAGTTGCTAAACAGAGTTGTCGCAATGGACTAGAATGTTTTTGACTGACCACTCTGTCCCCCAATGGAAATCCGTGACAGCGGGCTGCATTGATAAACAGTTCAAAATAAAAGGTGAGAGATAAAAAAGTTATAACAATCCACAAATTAAGGAAATTTATCATATAAACTGAACTGATTTTTGCAGTCATAGCATGAAAGAATTTGGTCTTCTAGAACTTGAGGTGGGAGGATCTGTGAGGGAGAGTTGAGCAGGAAGAAAGTGAGGTCTATTCGTGATTGATTTGGGGGCGTAGTCCAGGTTTGCTGAGGGTCTGCTGTTCTACGATACAGGAGGAGGACCAGGACTGTGGGCCTTGCTCACTTGAACAGATCAGAAGTGAGTTGTAGGAGAAGGGTTAGTAGATTGGAGAAAAAACATTTAGGTTGTATAACTTTATTTAATCTACAAGAAAAGCTGATGTCCAAAATCATCAGGGCTTGTTTCAGCACTTTGACAGTTGTTAGTGTAAGGAAAATAATGTCATGTACAAGTTTTCCAAAGCATCAACATTTTATGATTTTAATAAATATAATAATATACTACATTAAATCTGTTGCATACTTTGCATACTGTTTTATAATATACAGTAATACCTTGGTTTACGAGTTTAATTCGTTCCAAGAGCGAGCTCGTATCCCAAAATGCTTGTACACCAAAACAATTTCCCCCATAAGAATACATTAAAAATCAATTAATTCGTTCCACACAACCATAAATGCCCATTTTAAATATTTTGTTTTTGTTTTACCCTATTAATTACAGTTAAAATTATAAACATTAAGATCTCATATAAATACTAATTAGTAATTGACAATTAAACTCTAAAAATACTTGACAATTTACTGTAACTCACTTTGAGCAGCGTCTGCTAGCATGAAGGAGATGAGAGACAGAGGAGGGAGGGGGAAAACACAAAACTTGGATTCAAGTGCAAATGAGTGAATTTATTATAATAGTGCAGAAAACAAATGAAGTGATAATCCAGAGTGAAAGTCGTGGAACGGGAGACGCGCACGCGACCACCGCGAGCTCTGGGAAGACGCGCGACCACCGCGAGCTCCAGAGTGGAGAGAAGTGAGGCAGATGATATGACAATCAGGTGTTGGTGATCGGTGACCACGCCCCCACTCACACACAGACAGGCATAACTAGGAGACAATGAATTCATGAACCAAAAATATATTTCACTATGTGAACATTAGCGATCACAATTAATTCATGTTATCACTTATAAAAGTATCACTGTGGTGAATGATGCAGCCAAACAGAGCGAGGCTAAGAGAATGAATGATTTAAGGGGTGATAAAGGGGTTGGAACTGCGTGACTGTGTTATGAGAGGTTGTCATTAGGATATTTCCTGTAAAAATGCCCACGACGATGCTGAGCGTTAGGACAAAAATGCGAGTGGGTGAGAGAAAAATTTACTCGCACTCCGATACAATGCTCGTACACCGATTTGACCCTCCATGCTCGTACACCGATTTGCTCGTATACCAAGTCGCTCGTAAACCGAGGTACCACTGTACTGCAAAATGTTCCCTATGTGCCCTCCCAGTGTTTTTCCACTCATCTGTCTCATCATCCTTCACCTCATTAATCATTTCAAGCTGTGTCTCATTATTTAATCCTCCTCTGTGTATATCTCCCCAGGGTTTTCCCTCAGTTATTTTCCAATCTGATATGTGTTGCATACACTACACTTGCCAGCACCGTTTTGTGCTATTTGGTTGTTTCAAGTGTGGATTTACTTTTGAGTTTCATCATTAAACAAGTTTTTAAATTGATTTTTTTGTCTTCACGTCTTCATCCACCTACAACCCATGACACAAATAGTTTCTGTCAATATTTGCAATAAATAAATGGCATCTAACATCTATTTACACTTAGTTCAAAGAAAATACTTCTTGTTGCTTTTTATTGTAAATAGCATCTATCGTGAAATCTAAGAAAACTCTAACTCTAATCTAAGAAAATCATGAAACTGATGTAATATGTTTTTCTTTTACATTTAATTGTACCATCTGAAGCGTAACTAGCTTGTTCTTTGTCGTGTAGTTCTGCAAAATAAGAGTATTGAATTCTTTCATCTAGTAGTCATGTTGTTTTAAGATATTACAGTATATGCGGTCTGTGGGTGGCACAGTAGAAACACAAAAGGGTTTTTGTATCTTGTTTTCCGATTGTGAAATAATGGAAATATATCATGATGTCATCTAGCTTCACAGTCAGATTTATAGCATTAATGTGTAATTACAAGAGGAAGTAATCTTGGATTAATCAGTTTCTGGATCACTGCAGATGATTCAACTACATCAGGGTGTTCGGGTTCATGCATAAAACTCTTCATTAGTTCAATCCTGAATGTATTTATGGTTAAATTTTCTTCCTTTTGTTCATTAAGAATTTTTTCTTTCAGAATTTCTCTTAATTTAGTTTTTCTGTCATTTTATGTTTTGAATACATTCTCAAGGGGAAATCAAGGGGAAAATCTTTTACATATTTACAATGTTTGGTGGTTCGGCAGAAGGTCCTTTCTATAGACTTTAAAAGTAGCTGACATCATCACAGACATAATTTTTTAGAAAGAGGAGCAATAGGTACATAGTTTTTCACTATAGATGGCGTTTGATTATAAATTGTGAATTTTATTTTTCAAATTCCTTAGGACTGCTTGTGCCCCTTTTGTAAAATCACAATTTGCCACCCAAATATATGAATTTAATAAACAGACACCAAGTATGAAGTTCAAAACATTTATGAGTCAAGAGCAGCTCGGTTCCCCTGTGACTGTGACAGGGAGGTGGCTACAGTTTCCCACAGAGTCCAAAACCCGTTCTGTTTTGTGCAGTATTAATATCCCTGCAAAATGCCAATGGGGCCTGTTATATCCAAAAGACAAGGCCTTCATTGAGTACACTCTTCTCAGGAGCAGCACATACTCTGATGTTAATTAAGCAACAGTTATGGTGGTTGTCTCTTTTGTGGGAAGTCTGTCAGTTAATTTTGACCTGTCCTGTTTGCACTACCAGTAAGACCTCCAGTCAACCCTCAGATTCAAGATTCAAGTTTTATTTGTTTTATTTGTCACATACACAGTTATATACAGAATATACAACCGGAAGTGAAATGTAAACAGGTCCACTCCATGGACAGTGCAAATAACAATGACCAAAAAAACACAAGAAATTATAAAATAGAAATAGAATAAAGGTGCTATATATATACATATGTAGAATTATTAAAAAATCAAGTAAAAAATAAGAGATGTGGAATAAAATAAGTGAGATAAACTGTGAAGTAAGCTGTAGACTATAAATATATACTGTATATAATTGCACGTGTTAATTCATAGTTTTGATGCCTTCAGTGTGAAACTACAATTTTCATAGTCATGAAAATAAAGAAAACTCTTTGAATGAGAAGGTGTGTCCAAACTTTTGGTCTGTACTCTATATTTAAAGTGTTTTTTGTTGAGTTCCATTATTAAAGTCTATTTAAGTTTATTCGTGTCCTCCTCCTTCTCCATACAAAACCATGACAATTTTTCTCTATGGACATTTAATTAACTGTTAACGTGATTCCGTCTGCATTTGATTCAATTATTTCCTACAGTTGTGTGACAAAAAGAAGCAAAATGTCCATTATAGCGTTTTGCTGTCATTTTAATAATTTAATTTATTAATATATGAAATGATTTCTTTTGTGCAATGGATTTTATAAAATCATGAATAGTATTTTTATGCATTAATAGGTCCCACTTTATATTAAATGTGCGCTCTGTTGTGTTCTATGAGTGTGTGCAGTTTCGAGTTCGCTCTGGCTGCACGCTCTTTTGTCAGCGTCAATCATTGTGTTGCACGCGGTTCATGTTTACATCGGCCACATGCTTTCATGTTATGTCTTGTTTTGTGCTGTGTAGTGCACAGCTTTTTTTCCACTGGCTGCATACTCTCATGTTGTCTTGTTTGTTTGACCACACAGCTTATAAGTTCTAATTGGCTCATGTCATGTTCGGTGTGAGCACATGGCTTGGCCCGTGTTTCTTGTGCCATATGTGCTCTCCTGGCAAGTTGTGTAACCCTGCCGCGTGTTGGGCTTAAATAATAGAACAGGTTGAACAGGTCGAGGCTTTTCAAAATAAAACATAACTTTTTCAGTTCCCAAAGAACAAAACCATGTATAGTAGTATGTTCTTCTTTCAGTTTTATTGAGGATTTATCCGCTCCCACATCTTAATCTTTAAAATACAACAAAAAAAATAATACAAATTATTTTTATATAGTATTTTATTTTATATATATTTTTTGCGAAGCAATCATTATATTACACAATTAGCCCATTTACAGTGCTGTTTATATAAATGTACACTAAAAATAACATGCAAGCTTTATACTAGTCACATCAAGTCACCTTTATTTATATAGCACTTTTTACAATAGAGATAGTTTCAAATTAGCTTTACAGTGATCACAGGAAAACAATATAAGCATAGTTTTTTTGGGGGTCTCTAAAAGAGCAGGCCAATCAGTAATATTCACGATGAATATTAAGTGTTAAGGGACCCAACTAAATATGCCAGTATAAAAAGTATATTAGTAAAAAAATCAACTAAATATTTATTAGTTTTACTTTACCAATCAAATTTTTTATGAACCTTTCAATTTTCCAAATGGCTATGTGTGTTAAAGTTAAATAAAGTTATATTGCTGTTATGGACCTGTGTTTTCTTTGTTTACTTCCTGGTTCCACCTTTTTTGTCTTGTCAGTGAATATAAAAAATGTGTTTTTCCTCAGTCTTGGTCCATTGACTTTTATTGTCAACAGACAATAAAATATCAATATCAAATTTATTGATATTGTCTTTTAGTTGCTGCTGCACCGTTCTTTTACTTGTACTTTTACTTGTACCAGTTTTTGAAATTATATTTTAAAATCACATAGCCATTTAAACTGGCTAAAAGTAAACAAATAAAAATAATAATGGGTACTACAATAAAATATCACAAATGTTAATTACCTGGGTTGTTTTAAATTAGGAAATTATTATAAACTCCTTGACTTTAATGCACTCGCTGTAGTGGCTGAGAAAGGGAGCATTTCCATTGTGTTGTGGCAATTTTTGTATTGTTGTGGAAACACTTAACAATTAATATTAATCAATTGTATTAATTAGCCTGCTCTTTTAAGGCTGCTGTTCAGCAAAACAATCTTTGTTTAAATTGTTTTCCTGTGACCACTGTAAAGCTGCTTTGAAACAATCTGTATTGTAAACAGCGCTATGTAAAAAAAGGTGACTTGACATATGTTGTAGTGTTTCTTTTCCCATTCTGTCTTGTTTAAATTTTATTGCTCCAATTTCTTGTTTTCTTTGTGTTGTATTGTGCACTACTGGTTCATCGTAGAAAATATGAAAATACAGCAAAAATGTTATTTACACTGACCCAAAACCTCAGCTTACCTATGATAACAACAGTAATAAAATAATAACAGTATTAAACTGTAGAAAAACCTTTGACCCCCATTCCATTTTTTTTCAATGTTTTATCCTGCTTACATGATCTTTCAATAATGTGTATAATAATGTGTAAAATACCAATTTTTGATATTTCGTTTAAAAAAAAAATCTGCTACACTTCCTGAGATAACTATCACATTTTCATCAGGTCAGGTCTGGAAATTGTTGCTAGTTGACTGAACCTGTTGTCCAGATCTTGAAGCATCTCTGGATGAAAGTCATTCTCTGGAATAGAGATTGCATCCAGTTCAGCATTGGCCATAGCTTGTCCTTCATCTGCGTAACAGTGCGGCTTATAAACAATAAACTCCTCATCATGGGTTTGGAGAGCAAGTACTTTCTGAAAAGAAGAGAATGAAAATTGTTCACCATACTCTCAAATATTTGGACATCTAAAAAGTATGTAAAGTTTCTAAATGGTCCTAAAATATTAAAGATAAAGAATGAGTAGATGCGTCCAATCCTTTCATTAACATGTACGTTGAAAGAAGGATAAAATCACCTTGTTGATGAGATCAGGAAGGTTGTACGTCAGGTAAGACACATTGCCATAATTATCACTTCTAAAACTTGATCTGATACTTGATCGCTGCTTGAAAAAAAGCACAGATGATGATATAAGAAAGGCTGAGCTTGTCACAGATCGATCAGGGAGGACTCAAACGCAGGGGAAGACATGGATTTATTTAACAAACAAAGACACAAAATACAAAGGAAAACCCACGATGGCGAAAACATAATATAACTAAGAAACCTTAAACAACCAGGTAGACAACCAACCAGGTAGACAACCACAAGGCCCACACCACAGGCCCAAAGAGCAACAACATCAATGACACCACACAGGGCAGCGAACACATGAGGAAAAGTAACGAGCTGAGAACAGCTGACAACACTCAAGGGAAATGAAGTAACAAGGTGGGCAGGGTTAAACAATGACAAGACACAACAAAGGGACAGTGTCAGGGCTCTGTCAACAGACACACTAGAAACCAACTGAAGTGACAGAACCCTGACAGAGCTGCGCTAAAGTTAGCAAATATTGTGAATTATTACAGTCACTTTATTCTTACTTGGAAATGTTCCCTGTATGAACGGCTTGCGGAACTCTAGAAAACATAAAAAGCAGAAACAGTTCATCATAAAACCAATGAACTTACCAGAATTTTGGTAACTTGCTGTAGTTGTTAATACTTGCCCTGTGTATTGAGCGTTTGAAGATCTGGTCTGTGTGGAGTGACTGTGGGGCCTGAGAAACTGCCTGCTGTTGTTTATTCTTCAGCTGCATATTTTGAATCAAAATGTCCTGTATATGATAGCAAACAGGATGCAGAATTTCACTTTGTGTTAAAACATGAAATGTGTCAGTTTGAATTACTCTAGAGCAAGTCATCACACACAACATAAAGAAACATTTCAAACAGTTTGAAAGCAAAATATAAAATCCCAGAATGATCGAATTAACTCCAAAGTCATGCTTTATTGTTACTCACAGTTTGTGATGTGACATTCTGGCTTGAATCTACATTTGTAGACATATTTAAGCCAGTATTTGCATTGGAAGAAACTGTTTTGTGAATGCTTAGACTGGAAGGAACCTTTGTGAAGAAATAATGATTTAGATTAAAAAATACTTCAAGGCAAAAATTTATGTTTTATATAAAAATAAGCTAAACGTCAATTTATAACAACTTATTACTTTACAATGAGGTTTGGTTCATTTATCTGTTAATGAATTAGATTGCATACATTTACAGTTAATGTTAACATTTTTTTTTACAGTTTTTCTAACATATTTCACATGACTATTCAACAAATAGTAAGAAACATTTAATTTCAAGCTTGTCAAAAATGATACAGTAATTTTTCAGTTTTGGATTCATTTTAATTTATGAAATAAATTATTTTATTCAGCAAGGACATATTAAATTGATCAAAAGTTATAGTATTAATTTATTTAATTATAATTTTACAAAAGCTTTCTATTTCAAATAAATGCTTACTATTGAATCATATACAAAAATGCTTCCAAATGCCCCCCAGATAATAATCAGACATCTTTGATGAGCATCAAATCATCATATTAAAATGATTTCTGAAGGATCATGTGACACTGAAGACTGGAGTAATGATGCTAAATATTCACTTTTGATCACAGGAATGTTACATTGTAAAATTTATGAAAATAGAAAGAGAAATTATCATTAAATGAACAAATTCTGCCAAAGTACTGTTCATTATCTCATGTAATTACATAAAATAATTTTGACATTTAGAACCTCATTGTAAAGTGTTGCCTAAAATTAGTGAAAGAAAAGTATTTTGGCTTGTGTGATGAAATTACCATGCAGTCTGTTCCTGGATTTTCCGTGTTGGTTTTGATGAGACAATCAGAGCCATCCTCCATTGCAATAATTTTTTTCTCTGTCTTGCAGGAAATCAGAAGAATCATTAGGCACATTGCTGAAAAAAGAGAAGAGAATCTCGCATTGATTCAGTCATGTGAACCTTATCAATGATGTTCCAGTGCCACAGGGTTCAGATAGACAACGTTAATCTCTGTGGAAATGGGTCCCATATTGTCCCATCCACCAGAGACAATATTTGTCTGAACTGTCAGTGTATGAGGGAAGCAGTTGTAAGGGTTAACTGGTGACTGAACCACAATATCATTGGCCAGTAGGAGGCTGTTAGTATTAGTCTCTCTCTCTTTCACGTCTCAGGACCACCCAGATCAGTGTTAGAGGAGGATAAACATATGGCAGCATATGTTTCTGAATATGTCTGTATACTCGTGAGCTAGGGCATGCTGACCTAATGATCTTCACGTTTCACTAGTGCATTCTTTTCAAACATAGGCAACAATTTGATGAAAGAGCTCCATTTATGCCATCCCATACTTCTCCCAAACTACTGTTCCCTTTCAGGGAACTCGAGCTGTGTCGAAGCACTAGGGGAAATAGCCTTGCGTGAGTCACGTGAAGATCTGTGCAACCAATGAGAAATGAATGCGTGTGAACGGTAGCCGATGACGTCATGAGGAAGAGCATAAAGGCGCGCCTGAAACCCGGGCGCGTCAGCTCTGAATGCCTTCAGCGTGCTGTGTCTGTGTGAGAGTGGTTTTTGAGACTGTGTTAGCTTAAAAATCAGGAGAATGAGTGTGAAAAGTGTGGCGAATGAACAGAGTTTCAGACCGTGTGTTTATCCCTGGCCACGTTTTATAACAGGCAGGGATACACATGTTATGTGTGTTATCTGTTTAGGAGTGGAACATGCACGGTCGGCACTTGAGAATGCCGGCTGTAAAGACTGTGAGCAGTTTTCCCTGCATGTTCTCCGCTCCCGCCTGGCGGTCTGTAACGAGGCCGCCGAGGCTAGTGTTCCCCGCGGTTCGGGACCTGCAGCAGCCGAGGCTTTGCGGCGCTCTCAGTCCTGGGGTTCACAAATGGATCTCGCTGAGGCTGCTGGGGTGGGTCCGTCCTTACCTCAACCTTCACGAGATCAAGTGGGTCCCAGTCACGGGCACTCTTTGGGAGATGCTCGTGCTGTGACTGCAACACTAGCTTTGTCATGTTCCGATAGTGAGATGGATTTAGCTAGTGTTGACCCGGTCGAGGAGGCTTCGCCACTCTCCTCGCCGGCATTTGAAGAGCTAGTTGAGGTTGTGGCGCGAGCAGTCTCTCGTCTGGATATTGAATGGCCGGCGGAGACCAGGAGCGCTCGTCCCAGAAAAAGCATGTTAGACGAGCGTTACCTGCCGGCTCGCGTCACTCCCCCGCGCCGAGCTATGCCTTTTCTACCCGATCTGCATGCCGAGGTTTCCAGATCGTGGAAAAAAGCCAGCCTCTGAGAGAGTTCATACACGGAACAGTTCGATGTATACGAATCTCGTAGGGGCTCAAAGTCACTGTTATGGGGGGATGCAGAAAGTGGACGAGGCTCTTGCGAGTTACCTCGTGCCCCAGTCTGCGTCCTCCATTAAAGCTCCAGTGCTCCCCTCCAAGCCGATGCGCGTCACGTCGTCTCTGGTGGGGAAAGCTTACTCAGCCTCTAGTCACGGCACTGCTGCAGACTTATCAAGCTGAGCTGCTTGGGGACCTCAACGAGGGCGGCGGTATTGGTCCGGAGGCAGTGGCAGAGCTGCGCCGGACCGTGGATCTGTCTCTCTGGGCCACTAGGGAGACGGCCTACTCTGTCGGTCGCTCCATGGCAGCTCTGGTGGCTACGGAGAGACATCTATGGCTCAATTTGTCTGCTATTAAAGATAGGGACAAATTTGTTTTGCTGGACGCCCCTCTGTCCCCTTCGGGCTTGTTCAGCGACGCCGTAAAAAGCGTCGTCGACAAGTTTCAGGAGGCTGCTCGACAGCAGGTGGCGTTCAGTAAAGTTATTCCCCGCCGCCCTCCACGTTAAACCGACAGTCAAGCGCGGTCTCAGAGCTCTTCACACTGGGCCGCTCAGAAACAAAGTGTCGCCACCCGCCTCCCTCCGGTAGAGAACCCCAGGGGGTCGGGCTGACAGACTCAAGCTTCTGGTAGAAGGGGTGATTTGAGGGTTGCCCTGAACGCCAAGAAGGCTAAGAGTAAGCGGCGCTGACGCCAAGCCGCAACGAGGTGGTGTTTCCCTGGAGCAGCTCAACAGTCAGCCCGCCATGGGAAAACCACCCCCTCCAAGGAGGGTCCTAGAGCAGTCCACCCGGGAATCCGGAAATCCCGGCCCAGTGGTGGATATGTTCTTAGCACCAGAGGCCAGCCCAGGGAGGCTGGTTCCCCTAGTAGAATTCCGGGATGCGTGGTCACGGCTACCCGGTATCTCTCAGTGGGTCTTGCGCACGGCCACCTTAGGGTACGCCATTCAGTTCGGGGTCTCTCCACCCCAGTTCTCGGGGGTCCTACAGTCAGTTGTAAGCCCTCAGCAGGCTCTGGTTATGGAACAAGAAGTAGACACTTTGCTGGCGAAAGGGGCCATCGAGCATGTACCCCTCGCAGAGAGCAAGTCCGGGTTCTACAGCCGGTACTTCATAGTTCCAAAGAAGGATGGAGGGTTGCGGCCTATTCTGGATTTACGTCTCTTGAATCGTGCGGTCAAGCTTCTAAAGTTCAAAATGCTAACGCTCAAACAGATCGTAGTGCAGGTCAGATCCGAGGATTGGTTTGTCACAGTCGACCTCAAGGACACCTATTTCCATGTCTCCATCCTTCCGCAACACAGGAAGTTCCTGAGGTTCGCCTTTGGGGGAAAGGCGTACCAGTATCGGGTGCTTCCTTTCGGCCTAGCGCTCTCACCCCGCACGTTCACGAAAGTCGTGGACGCTGCTCTAGCTCCCCTGCGGTTACGGGGCATCCGTGTCTTAAATTATATCGACGACTGGCTTATTCTGGCGCAGTCGTTGCAGTTGGCGGAGCAACATCGAGATGAAGTGCTCGCACACATAAAGGAGCTGGGGTTGAGGCTGAACGCCAAGAAGAGTGTCCTTTCTCCTGCTCAGAGAACCACCTTCTTGGGAGTCGTCTGGGACTCAGTGGCGATGTCGGCTCGGCTTTCCCCCGAGCATCTGTTCAGCCGTCAAGAGCATCAAGTTAGGCCAGCCACTCACCGTCAAACACTTTCAGAGGGTGTTAGGGCTCATGGCAGCGGCATCCAGCATCATTCCACTGGGCCTGCTGCACATGAGGCCCCTGCAGTGGTGGCTAAAGACCAAGGGGTTTTCCCCGAAAGGGAACCCGCTTCACACGATCAAGGTCAAGGGGCGATGCCTACGCACCCTGAGTATGTGGAAGAATTCTTGGTTTCTGTCTCAAGGCCCAATGCTAGGAGCTCTGGCTCAGAGAGCCTCTCTCTCGACAGATACCTCCCTCTCGGGCTGGGGCGCGG
Organism: Rhodeus uyekii; assembly: GCA_037043235.1. Taxonomy (NCBI): domain Eukaryota; kingdom Metazoa; phylum Chordata; class Actinopteri; order Cypriniformes; family Acheilognathidae; genus Rhodeus; species Rhodeus uyekii. Next base: position 195,456 of record JAWRVZ010000381.1, on the reverse strand, counting down.
GCATGAAGGACCGCTCCTCACAAGGTCTATGGAACAGTCGGCACCAGACCTGGCACATAAACATGTTAGAGTTACTGGCGATCCGCAGAGCACTCTGTGCGTTCCTACCGGACCTTCGCGACCACCATGTCACTGTTTTCACCGACAGTATGACTGCGGTTGCATATATCAACCATCAGGGGGGTCTACGTTCGCGACCACTATACAAGATGGCGCGACAGATCCTCCTCTGGGCCCAGGGAAAGCTGCACTCGCTCAGGGCGGCCTACATCCCGGGGGTCCAGAATGTGGGAGCAGACACCCTATCGAGACAGGGGGCGAGACCAGGGGAATGGCGACTCCACCCCGAGGTGGTGGAGCAAATTTGGGAAAAGTACGGCAAGGCACAGGTCGACCTGTTTGCCTCGGTAGAAAACTCCCATTGCCCTCTGTGGTTTTCACTCACACATCCAGCGCCTCTGGGGCGGGATGCCGTGACACAGGCGTGGCCGAGGTTGCGCCTGTACGCCTTTCCCCCGATCGCTCTGCTCCCGGGAGTTCTGGCCAAGATTCGCCGGGACAAGGTCAGTCTAACGCTAGTGGCCCCCCACTGGCCGTCCAGAATATGGTTCGCGGACCTCGTGTCCCTCCTCGACGGGGTCCCTTGGGAGATCCCGGTCAGGAGGGACCTTCTGTCCCAGGCGGAAGGTTGCATTCTTCACCCGCAACCAGAGCTGTTGAAGCTGTGGGTCTGGCCCCTGAGGGGGCCCAGCTCATAGAGGCCGGTCTCTCAGCCGAGGTTGTTGAGACCATCCTTCAGTCCAGAGCTCCCTCCACGAGGAAACTCTACGCTTTGAAGAGGAAACTCTTCCCTTCCTGGTGTAGTGAAAGGCAGGTGAACCCAGTAACCTGTCAAGTTGGCAAAGTACTGGAGTTCCTGCAAGAAAGATTTGCGGCAGGGCTGTCCCCTTCCACCGTGAAGGTCTACGTGGCTGCTATAGCTTGCCACGTACCTCTGGGTGGGGTATCCCTGGGCAGGGACCCCCTAGTCACTCGTTTCCTCCGTGGTACACTAAGGCTGAGACCTGCGGCACAGACCAGGGTGCCTGCCTGGGACTTGTCCATGGTACTCCTAGGCTTGTCCCAGCCACCCTTTGAACCTTTAGAGGAAATCTCGATTAAGTACCTCTCGCTTAAGACCCTTCTTTTGCTGGAAATCACCTCGCTTAAGAGGTTCGGGGACCTTCAGGCCCTCTCCGTGGCCCCTTCATGTCTTGAGTTTGCGCCCAGGATGGCGAAAGATTTCCTCCACCCGAGGCCAGGATATGTACCCAAGGTTCCCACTAATGTGGCTCGGTCTATCACGCTGCAGGCCTTCTGCCCTCCCCCATTTGACGATCATGAGCAGGAGCACAAGAACAAGGTCTGTCCAGTGCGAGCACTGGACGCTTACGTTTTCAAGACTGCCACTTGGCGTAAGTCGGACCAACTGTTCGTTTGCTTTGGGGCTCCCGAGGGGGCACCAGCTTCTTAGCAAACCCTTAGCAGGTGGATAGTCGAGGCTATCTGCCTAGCTTACGAGTCGGCCGGACATGCTTCTCCTTTGAGGGTCCGAGCCCACTCCACTCGGAGCATGGCGGCATCCAAGCCTCTCCTCTCCGGAGTTTCCTTGTCTGATGTTTGTGCTGCGGCTGGCTGGTCCTCACCGCACACATTCATGAGGTTCTACCAGCTAGACCTCGATGCCGCCCCGGGAACCAGGGTGCTCTCTCAGTGAGCTGGGACACACCCGGATGCTGACGTCGCTGAGGTGGCGTTGGCATAGCGTTCCCCTAGTGCTTCGACACAGCTCGAGTTCCCTGAAAGGGAACGTCTCGGGTTACGTATGTAACCCTGGTTCCCTGAGGGGAACGAGACGCTGTGTCTTTGCCTCAGCTCCTGGCGCCTCCGGGCCCGCTTCAGGCATTCATGCTGACGCGCCTGGGTTTCAGGCGCGCCTTTATGCTCTTCCTCATGACGTCACCGGCTACCACCGGCAGTGACGCATTCACATGCGTTCGTTTCTCATTGGTTGCACAGATGTGACTCACGCAAGGCTATTTCCCCTAGTGCTTCGACACAGCGTCTCGTTCCCCTCAGGGAACCAGGGTTACATACGTAACCCGAGACGTTTTGTGGAAACACCAATCCACTGACCTCCGGCTGCAGTGAGAAAGGGAATTCGCCATACTCTTGCCCTGAACAGGAATATGCATTGCTCTGATTTGCAGAAGGTTGTCTGGCTGAAGAAACAATGCTTGTATCTTCAGAAAGCATGGTTGAGATCTTGTTTTCCCTGATGTTTGATGAGAAACTCTAATATATATTATCTGTTTCCACTAGTACCCGTCTCCTTGACGGTCCCTGCCTGAAATGCTTAAGGGTAAGAACCTTACTAATATCAATGAAAAACTCCACCCAACCTGCATACAACAATTCTGCCACAGTTCTCACACAATCACTTGGCGATTGACCAGCATTGAAATGGCCTCAGGTGTTACAGCAGTAGATTAATTACTGCTATGGAAGCAGTAAGTAAAATATGATGTAGGGCTTCCGAGAACTTGGAACCTTGCCACTGACTTCTGTTCACTGTGAGTTTTCAACATTGATCTGGACTCCAGTTGCATACTGAGAACACACACTGGAACAAGAACAAGCATTCACCTTCAATCTCAGGCTGCAACATGCTTCAGTTTTATGTTGTTTTCAAAACAATCTAGTAATGTGTAGAATCAACAGACCGTCCGACTCCATGTGTTTTGTGAAAATACATGGGGGAGAGACAGTCCTAAAGGGGGGATCAGGAGTAAGAGCCTGGCAAAGTTCCCAAACTACTGTTGGCTAATACAGGTACATGATGCGCTCTGAGTTGAAGATAATAACCCCTTTCCAGTGTATCAAAGAGTAAGACATTATTTGTAATGGCCCTCCAATGTTTTATCTGAAAGACTGAAAAGGGCCCACCTTGGGACATCAATGGTGGCCAAAGGGCAGCTTTCTTATATATTTGCTTTAGGGGGATCAACATAGAAGGGGCAAGAAATTAGAAACTGGACATCACACACAAACCCCACTAGACACTTGAGTTCAACAGATTTCATAAATAATGTTCTACACAATAATGTTGAATATTCCCCTGATGATAGAGCAATGAATCCTTTAAGTCAGATAAGTGCAGATTGATGAACAAACTGTGCACATTTGAGCGAGAACATTTTGTGAGAAACCATGATCATTTTATGATAAACAATGATTTGAAAGTACCCAAGTGCACAATTAATCATCTTTGACAGTATGAAATTTAAATGAAAGTGAAATACTCAAAAGCGTGCTATTCAAAAATATGTTTCTACAGCAGTTTTATTGCTTTTGGATTAATTGGGTTTTTGGTATTTTAAAACCCTCGTCACCTGTTAGGACTGTTAATGCCATGTAAAAAAAAACATTGTAAACCATTGCATTACCTATGAAGATCAGAACCACAAGAACAACCATCCAGACTGCAATAGGTCCCATCTGAGCCATTCGAGCCGTTTTGGCATGGCAGTTGGGTGCGACAGAGCAGTCACACACTATGACCGACAGGTTTTGGATGGAGTGAAATCCCTGCTGGTCTGATATTTTGATCTGGAGGAAGTGATGACCCGAATACACACTGTGTTCTTTTACAAGATTCACCGTTGTGCCTTCAAGAAAAAAAAATATGTGTTACATGTATATTTACACTTATGCATTTGGCAGATGCTTTTATCCAAAGCGACTTACATTGCATTCAAGGTACACACTGGCATTTTAATTTGTTCTTGCTTTCCCTGTTTTAGTTATACTGCTAAGTAAAGCTACAGAAACACAACCTCAAAGAGTCAAGTATTTTTCTTCTGTGATGTATTTTCCAGTTGAAACATAATATTCAGTGAGGAATAGTGTGGAATGCCCTTGGATGAGTGAAGAAGAATGTGGCATTACCATAGCCTGGTTCAACTCTCCATTTGTCCTCAACATTTCCTAAAATCTCATAGTAGAAAGGTGAACTGTATGGAGGAAGGTCTAGGTCTGTAGCCGTGATGTTGGCAATTGTGGGCTCTGTATCCAGACACATGCTAACTGTGTTCACTTCCAGCGTTGGTGCATTATCATTTTGATCTTTCAGGTGAATAAATAGCGTTCCAGTGCCTGTCAGTGGTGGAACACCTGCCAATCATAGACAGAAATTCAGTTCGTGTCTAAAACATGATAACGCTATTCATGAAGATTCGTGAAGTTACAAGGTTAAGAGGGTCTTTGATGAGGCTTATTTATTCATTATGACAAAAGTACAGTAGTATCACCCTTTCACCCTAACTTTGGACAATTATGGCTTAATTACTGGAAAATGACTGAGCAAGACATCTAATCCCCAATCATTCCTCGGACGGCACAGTGAAAATGGATGCCCGCTGCTCTGAGTGTGAATCATGATTTGTAGTGTCTCACTACTCTTAATGCCAGGGATCAGGGTGACGTGGATGAGTGAAGACTCAATAATGCTGGAGAGAAGGGCTGTTTTTAATAATAAAAATAAAACAAAACAAAAACTTTCCCAAGAGGGTAAACATGACTAGACTAGACTTGAAACACGACAACCAGAGAAAAATATGGCACGAACCAACACAGGACAGCAAACTCAGGGAGAATAAATAGAGAACAAAGAGGACAGATAATGAGGGAGGACAAGAGGAGCAAATCAAACCAATAATGAGGAAACAAGATAGACAGGGTTACACAGTTGCCAGGAGAGCACATGGCACAACAAACACGTGTGACAAGCCATGTGCTCGTTCGTTCACATTCACAGAACACGACACTTAACACTTAATATTCATCAATGTTATAGATTGGCCTGCTTTTCTAGAGCTACTGTACAGCCAAAACAAAATTTGTTTTTATTGTTTTCCAAATACAGTGGAACCCACTTATCTCTACCTCAGTTATCTCGCCAACCCCGTTATGTCAACGTTTTTGAAGTGGAACCGCAAAACTCCGTATTTTGTTTTTAGCATTTTCTTATCGTTTATGTCGATTCTGTTGTGTCGCTGAACCCTGATATCTCGAGCACAAAAAAGGGACAAAGTCACCACTTTACATCGGTCTCGATCCCCGAGCCTAATGATAGTACCGAGTTCAGTGCGCATGCTCTGAGTTTTGTGCTGTGCATGCGCTCACTCCAATGACGCTTCACTCACTCTTGTGGCGCAGTGCCGTGTAGCCACGAAACCATTGTAACCGCGTGTGCAATACTTCTCAGAATTGTGTTATGAGTGAATGTGTTTATGAGTGTTGTGACTGTGAGAGAAATTGTGTTTGCAATGTTGGAGAATATAATTAAAGGTTTGCATCGAGAATCGAAGGTGGTTTTTATTGTATACTGGTAAATCTTGCACTGGCTGTCAGAGTGATTGACGACATGTAAACAAGTAAAGAGCAGGTAGTACAAACTAAGAAAAAGAAAACACTCAAATCATCACAAAAAATAGAAACAGCAGATTATGCTATATAACAGTCAGCGGTAGAGAGGCCATCTCTCTCCTCACTGTTTTCCGTGCACCTGTCTCGTCATTAAGCACCTTATTAGTCTTATCAGCTGTGTCTTGGTCCCTCATCTCCCTCATCTCACCTGGTGTGTATCAACCCTGTGTTTTCATTCACTCTTTGTCTGTTGCTGTCCGTGTAACATTGTGTTTCTCACTGGTCTCATCGTGCTTGGAGTCTTGATAACGTTTTGCACTTTATGTGCAATTTTTGTTTGAATTAAAAGTGTTTTCTTTGAGTTTGACTATTAAAGTAATTTTGAGTTTATTCCGTTGCATCTGTGCCTTCCTTCTGCCATACACAACTGTGACAAGCTTAATTTAAAGCATTAGTACTCTAAAAGATCAAAAGTTTAAAACATCAAATCTTATTTTAAATAAAAATATTTAGTAGCATTATAAATGCTTTTACTATCACTTTTGAACATTTTGCTGCATGCTTGCTAAAAAACAGTATTTATTTCTCTTAAATGCAATAACCTTACCATCATCCACAGCATAAAGGGTTGCTCTATAGGTGCTGTTTATTGCAAATGGTGACTCTCTGTCCAGAATTTTCTTTGTGGATACTCGTCCAATCTTTGCATCAACCGTTATCCATCCATCAATATCTTCACCTTTAACAAATCTGAGAATAGAAGAAACAACAGATGAATCCACCTTTGCTTTTATGTGATCCTGTTCCTCCAATAAACTACAGTAGCTTTGGTTGTATAAATAATATATGCTTCTCTTACTTAAATGTGTTTATATGGCTTCCATCCGTGTCTTTAGCAGTGAAGGTTGTAAGACTTGTTCCTGCAGCTATGTTCTCCATTACTGAAATGTGTTGAACATGGGGTACAAATATCGGAGGGTCGTTGATATCTTCAACATAAATAGTCACTGCAATGATGTTGAATAGGTTTGCAACACTCGTGCCAGAGTTTTGGGATATTCTTTCGATATCCCACATGGCATTCGGTACTTGTTTTTTGACTTTACATGAAAAGTAAGGAAGTTCATTCTGCACACTGATGGATAGATTTTGGTATGTTTGCTCCTCATAGTCCATTTGCTGGGTGTTTGGAATGAGCCCAGAAATAAAAAGAATTTAGAGAAGTGTCAACTGAATGATGTGTCAATGAATGTTTGCACACATATATTTTTGTATCTTTTATATGTCAAATTAGCTACAATCCCATTATAACATTCAGAGGCAACAATCTAACAATATTTCAGTGTAAACTGATTTTGGCACTATCAAAGCATTTTCTTTGTATGTTTGAGAATCATAACCAGACTAAACTGGTTTAGGAAACATTGACTCAACTTTTGGCAGGTTGGCTTACACAATGAAACGTCAACCATTTGCATACCTTTACAACTGTTAAAATCCCCTCATTTGTAACAGGGTCTGTTTCAATTTTGAATTGCTCTTTTTTATCTCCTTGGATAGTGTATTTGGCTTTCCAGGCTTTTGAACCACGGACGTCTTTGTCTGTTACTTGCAGTCGCAGAACTTCAATCCCAGTTTCTCGCTCCTTGACCTTCCCAGGTCCCTGAAACACAACTCAAATTGTTTGCTTGGTTTCATGGGACAATATGTACAACTTGCCATTAATAAACAATAACTGAAAATATCACAACCATTAAAACCTGGAATCTTCCAGTTCAAAATTAAACCTACTGTTTTGCCAGAGAACTCAGGAAGATTGTTGTTCTTGTCAGAAATATTGATTATCAGTGTACTTGTACTTGAGAGTTGTATCTTTTCCCCTTTGTCCTTTGCTTCAACCAGGATTGTATATTTCTGAGCTTTCTGGAAAATATTAATTTAGTAGAAGATTTCTTGTGTAGGAATGGAAAAATATTTATAAAGAACAAAAACCATTGCATGTTATCTGAATACACTAGCAGATAAAGGTGAAAAAAAATTCATTATTGCCAATGAAAGAAATTAGATTCATACCTCATAATCTAAACACCCCTTAAAATAAACTGTTCCGGTTTCTTTGTACTGCTGAATATAGAATTCAACATTATCTGGTTTTGGTGTGACAGACTTGATTGTGAGTTCAAATGTTCCATTGTTTGTCTTTGAATCATCTTCATCAGATGCCAGTACTGTCAGTAATTCTTTACCTAGAAAAAAATATATCAAGAAAAGTCTTGTAAAGTAATTTTCTAAGCCTCAAAACATTTATTTAGTATTTAAGAATACATCAACCAGTCCTTATTTATTCACTCTTATGTTATTTCAAATCTTTATGCTGTTATTACTGCTGTATAACAGAATCCAATGCTATGTCAGGTTTTAGATATCGAGGACTCAATTACAGGAAGACATTTCTTTATTCATTGAAAATAAAAGCAAAAGTAAAAACGAAAACAGCCCAAAGGGCAAAAACATAACTGACCAAACCAACTCGACAAGACCGACAAGACAAGGGCTAGACAAGAGCAAGACTTTTCACACGCATGACACTGGAAAGACACCACATCCGTCAGGAGAGACAACGACAGCAAACACGAAGGGATTAAATAGGGAAAACATGACGCAGTTAATAAGAGGAAAACAGTTGGGACAAATCAAATGTAACAAGGGAACAAGACAGGCAGGGTTACACAATGATGCAAATTGCGTAACCAATGCAAAATCGCATAGCCGTGTGTCCACGAGAAACAAAGACAACACGCAGCTGGTGAAAACACAAACTGCGCGCGACACAAAAGCACACGGCCAATGTAAACATGAACCGCATGGTCACAACAATACACGCAGACCAGAGAGAGCGCAGCCTGAGCAAAGCCCAAACTGCGCCCACTCACATGTTGTAGAGCGCACGAGAACGAGAAAACAAATATCGGCAAGGGGAGCCCCTGCGCAAAAAGCTTTAGAGGTGCTCCGAGTAGAATGGGCGCGGACATGCAGTGGACACAACTATCCACCTGCTTAAAGTAGGTTTAGATGCTGGAGCCCCCTTAGGAGCCCTGAAGCATACAAAAAGTTGGTCCGACCTACGCCATTAAGCCGCTCTGCGGATGTAGGCGTCCAGTGCTCGCACTGGACAGACCTTGTTCTTGGACTCCTGCTCATGATCATCAAAGGGGGGAGGACATAAGGCCTGCAGTACAATGTGACGAGCCGGGCTCGAAAGAACCTTCGGAACATACCCTGGTCTGGGAGTGAGAAGGGCTTTCGCCAGACCAGGAGCAAACTCCAAACAGGAGGGTGCCACTGACAGGGCCTGAAGGTCGCCAACCCTCTTGAAGGAGGAGATGGCCAAGAGGAACACCGTCTTGAGAGTGAGGAACTTATCCGAGATGTCCTCGAGTGGCCCGAAGGGTTCCTGGGACGAAGCCTGGAGAACCAGGGATAAGTCCCAGGGTGGAACCCGAGAGCGTACCGCAGGCCTCAGCCGTAAGGTGCCACGGAGGAAACTAACTACTAGGGGTCCCGACCCAAAGGGGTGCCACCTGGGGGTACGTGGTAATCCGCAATGGCAGCCACCTACACCTTAAGTGTGGAGGGGGACAGCCCGGCAGCGAATCTTTCTTGTAGGAACTGCAGGACGATACCCACATGGCAGGTCACTGGGTCTACATGTTTGTCACTGCACCAGGAAGTGAAGATAGACCACTTCCGAGCATAGAGTTTCCTCGTGGACGGGGCTCTAGAGTGGAGAATGGTCTCAACGACCTCAGTCGAGAGACCTGAGTCTATGAGTCGGGCCCCCTCAGAGGCCAGACCCACAGGTTCCACAGTTCTGGGCGAGGATGAAAGATCCTACCCTGAGCCTGAGACAGAAGGTCCACTCTGACGGGAATCCTCCAAGGAGCGCCATCTAGGAGGGACACTAAGTCCGAAAACCACACCCGGCCCGGCCTCCGCGGGGCAACTAAGGTGAGACGGACCCTGTCCTGGCGAACTTTCTCTAGAACCCCCAGGAGCAGAGCTACTGGGGGAAAAGCGTACAGGGGTAGCCTCGGCCACTCCTGTTGCATCACATCCAGCCCTAAAGGAGCAGGAGGAAAGAGGGAGTACCACAGAGGGCAGTGAGTCGCCTCGTGGGACGCAAAGAGGTCCACTTGAGCCCGACCGAATTTCTCCCAAATCTGCCCCTGGCAGCCCTCAGAGAGAGATCAGTGGCCCTGCGCAGCTCGGCTACTGCCTCAGGGCCAATTCCTCCACCCTCGTCGAGGTCCTAGAGCAGCTCCGCCTGGTAGGCCTGCAGCAGTGACGACATGTGCAGACACGCTGCAGCCTGACCAGCCGTGGTGTATGCTCTGCCCACCATGGTAGATGTAACCCGGAGGGGTTTAGTGGGCAGCGTTGGGGTTTTTAGGGGCGGCGATGAGTGGGGGGCGAGGTAGTTAGCCAACGCCTCCTCCACCTTAGGCATCGCCCCATATCCGCGCTCTTTCGCTCCCATCAGGGTCGCATAGTTAGCGGAAGCGCTGCTATGAACCCTGTGAGAGGCGGGCCGCTTCCAAGACCTCGACACCTCAGTGTGGAGGTCCAGGAAGAACGGCAAACCCTGGCACTGAGGTTGTACCCGGGCGGGCAGGTAACGCTCCTCCAGCCGACTCTTAGGACGAGCATGCCTGGGCTCGGCCGGCCACTCGAGGCCAAGTCTTGCCGTTGCCCGAGTAACCACCTCAAGCAGCTCCTCGAATGCGGGTGAAGCCGATGGCGGTTCGGCTTCTTCCATATCTACACTGATTACATCCACCTCCAGCTCCTCAGAACTGGAGAGGTTGAGCAGTGCGTCATCACCCAGGTCGGAAGTAATCAACGCATGGTGTGCTTCCGAGTCCTGAGTGAGAGCAGACTCATAAGTTAAGGGAGGAGAAAAGGCGTCGCCCGTCTCCATGCCCACTGCTAAGTCTAGCTGCAATCCCCACGAGTGCAGCCGCCACTGAGCCTCAGCTACAGCGGGACCAGACCCACGAGGACCGCGAGCTTGAGCCGCCGCCTCAAAGACGGACAAGCGTGAGCGGAGAGTGCGCAGCGGCAGCTGCAAACACTCTGCACACTCAGAGCCCTCGAGCGCTGAGCGTGCGTGTTCTTCGCCCAAACAAAAAAACACAGAGAGCGTGTTTGTCCTTACCCGTGATAAAACGCAGGCAAGGAATGACACAACGCTTAAAAGACTGTGTATCCGCCATAGAAAAGAGGTAAGTGGAAATCAATCGACTTACAGCCAGCAGAGCAACTCAAACACACGTTAGCTTCGAGCGCTGTTGAAGACACTAAAGCTGCGGCTGCTAGTGTGCTGCATGCTGATATGCTCCTGGCTCATGACATCTACGTGCACTCGCACACCTGGTTTCAATTGCGCTTCAAGAGACAATCACGCTAAGGCGTTCCCATATGCGTTTCGACGCTGTGTTGAGTTCCCTTGACAGGGAAGTATATATTTATTATTATTACAATTATTATTAATCTAGAGTGAGTTTTAAAAAGTCAAATGCTTTGTTGTGTGAACTAATCATTTAATTTTACAATTTCATAAATAAATGAGTGAATAGAATAGAATTTATAGAATTTATTGTCCCTCAATGGGAAATTTCTTTCCACAAACTGTCGTACAGTACACGATTCTGGCAAAAAACATATATACACAAAAAGAAAAACATATACACACAAAAAAGTGCAAACTATACTGTGTTACCTTGAGCATGTGATTCGTCCACAGTCACTTCATAGACTGACTGCTTAAATACTGGGGCGTGATCATTTATGTCCAATATTTGTATATCCACCCCGAGCCTTGTATCCACTGCATTATTGGATTTGTTCACTGCTTCAAATGTTAACTGTGATTGAATCCAGTGAAAATCATTATACAAGCCTTCTTTGCAGTGTATTTAAATAAATGCAATGCTATTATGCAATGGGTGGTTTGTTTTTCAGGGATTACTTACTTTGAGAATTTTAAGACCCTGTTTATTTTCATAGTCCACCTTTCCATATACTAAAACATAACCTTCATCATCAATCTGGAGAATCCCCTTTGGCTCTTCATCCACACCCTGACCTTGAAGCCTATATTTGACTAAATAAGACCTTTCAAGCTCAATCTGAAAAACAAACAACATGATAATTCATTAATCAGGTCTTACACACATGTTATGTGAAAAACACCATAGATAACATAGAATTAAATGACATAAGTTACTTTTTCTAATACTGCTCACCTTGTCCAGTTTATATGGAAATGGACCAGGGTTTTCTTCCTCAATGGTGAAATAATCAATGATCCATGCGCGCTTCTTTCTTCCACTGTCAGCCCATGCAAACATGGTCCAGGCAAACTGAGTTTAAAAAATTTAGTCATAATGTGTGAATTTTCGTGAATTCAGGCCATAACATATCCCATTTTACCTATTTTTTAATTGCTCTCACTGCTTACAAATTGAAGTCCATTGCATTATAAAAGTTTTTAGTTATTAACGTAATCTATTACATTACATATCTTAATCGGAATACTGTTAATATGATGTTTTCATGATCTTACTCATTTATCGAGTTGATTTGAGTAAAAATGTATGTGTATAAAATCAAATCAAAATCAAATCAAGTTCAAGTACGGCACCAAGATTGTATAAGATATCATGTAAAATATCATGTAAAATATTATATATATATATATATATATATATATATATATATATATATATATATATATATATATATATATTACATGATATTTTATATTTTGTAGTGTTTTCCATTATTTTCATGACAATTTTTCCCCCACAACCTTGGTGCTGTACAAGAATTTTACGTTCATATATATATATATATATATATATATATATATATATATATATATATATATATATATATATATATATATATATATAATTTTTTTATATCATGTAGATCTAAGTTTTTTTATAAATTTTTTTATATATCACGTTGATCTAAGTTTTCAGTGCCTTACATGTTGTCAAGGTTATGCTCTGTTTAGTTTGATCTTCATGGACTCTACTACTGTCTTTCTTCAGTTACCCGTGTACTTTGTTCTAGTTTTTTCCACCAATTATTAGTTGTTCATTAATGAGAATACCTGTTTTTATTTTCAACACCATGCCTGCATCCAAAATCACATTCTTAGCTATAATATATAGTATATGAAAAACGGAATGGGACAAAATGTACTCAAAAACAGTAGGCAAAAGGATGGATGACCTATCCCTTTTCCTACCTATCTTTTCATCTGATGGACACTTTACTATCCCATGAGGCCACGAGAGAGGAAATATGAATGGCAATGAAGTGACGGCACTAATGCTGATATGTCACATGAAAATTACAACATGGTGAATGAGAGGGTTACATTCATACTACAAACATTCATACTATATAGAACGTACTCTTTAGTCATAGAACATTATTTATACTTTAGTTATATTACATTAATTATAGACTTGCTGCTGTCCTCATTCCCAGAGAAGGGCACCCCACTTCTTGTCTTTGGGAATTTCAATATTTATTTTGAGAAGCCTTACACTACAGACTTCCTATCACGGATCCAGCCACACCCCTCGCACCAGACTCATTCACTTCTCACACACACTATCCCAATCACCGGAATACTGAACACCTGCACCTGTCACTCATCAGCACACCTTATATACAGGCCACACCTTGCAATCACTGTCCGGTCTTGTCACTGTCAGACTCTCATGCCAGCGACAACCTGTATTGACGCCGTCATTACTGTCCCGAAATACTCCAGGATCTCCTTCCGTGAGTATTCAAGCATCCCTCCCGTGATCTCCAGCTCAGTTTTATCTACACTTCATCAGATAAGCCTCTCTACCGCTACCAGTTCCTCTCTGGACCTTCAATCACCAGCTACTTGCTCTGAGTTTGCTTATACCAAATAAACATTGTCACCAATCACGTCTGTTTTCGATTGTTTATCATGACACTTCCTCTCTCTCCCAGCTTTCTTTGATCTTAAACGACTCATTACCTCAGGTACTCAAAAATCGGGCAAACAACACTACTTAATCTACACCTGCAACTGCATCAAAGACAACATTCTGGTAAAACCTTTGCATGTCTCTGACCATTTCTTCATTTTTTTGATGTGAATGATGCAGCAGACACTTTATGCACCACTTTAACTTCATGTCTAGACAATATCTGTCCACTCTCTTCCAATCCAGCATGGGCTACTCAATACTAATAAAAAGTATTCCAATAACTTTTATTTGTTTTTGTATTTTGTTTTGTTTTTGTACATTTCCAATGTAGATTTTTTTATGAATAAAGTTGGTTTTATACACCAAACGGCATTAAATATTATAAATTTAAACCCTTGACTGAGAAGATTTTGACAAGCTTATTAAAATCATTTTAATTTACTGCCATGAGGGTAATTAAAATATAATTTGCACAAAAAGATAACTGCACCAAAAGAATAAATTATGTTTTATAAAGGATTCTTTGTTCTTATATACAGCTATTTTTGTTGGCCAGCATTCAAAGTAGTAAATCAAGCTTTCCGTGATGTTTCCAATTCTAATAGTGCTTGAGGACACGCTTGCAAACCAATATTCCCCTTAATGACGTCAAACCTTCCAAAGCTCACCACTGTACAGATTATATAGAATAGAAAAAAAATTAATCTTGACGAGTCAAAACATTTCTTAATCTTAAGCCCAATCTTGTTTCTTCCCTTCTAAGATAAATGTAATAGCCTAGAACTAAAAGTAAAAGTTTATTCTTCTTATTTTGTGAAAATATAACTTGAATTTTCTTACCGGTACTTAGAAAAAACTGCTAATTCTGGTGATTTCTTTAAATGAATTAAACATCTTTTTAAAGTCTATATTTTGTCACAGTCCATCTTGAAGTCAGAAATTTCAAGACACTTTTTCTTATTTTAAGAGCACAATGATTTTTAATTTTAGAAAACAATATCAGAACATTTTGTCACAAAGGTTATTTTAAAATTATGTTCCAATATACTTCACATTCATTAAAAAATAGTTAAAGACAAATACATGCTTGATTTTACTATTTTTTGCATTGGTTTAAAGATTGCTTGAAAATAGATATATCTACACTTGCTTAGCTTTTTTCTGTTTTTTAATAAGGGTTTTTATTCTGTTTTAATACGTTTTTATGAAGTAGACTTTTCTTAGCCCATTATTAGATAATTTTGATTATCATTATTTTAGATAAAGAGGTTTTTCTTCTTTTCGCATGTAGATTTATTTTGCAGTGCACTATATTTAATAATTAGATATCACCATTGCACATTTGAATGATTTACCATAAGTATTAGTTAGGAGTAAGAACTGCATTTGTTCAGGATCAAAGACTTTCAACAAATGAAAGCCACATTTATCCACACCCCATAGTGATAACATGTTTTCAAGTCAAAATAAACATTTAAATAAGCTTGCTCTACCTGCAGTTCTCACTATGACACATGACAAATAATCACAACAGCTAATCATTCAATGAAACCAAACATTCTATTGTCTACCACTGTACATAAACCTGGATTTCTCCTTTATGCATTGTGATGGACTTAGACATAAACA
Source organism: Rhodeus uyekii (assembly GCA_037043235.1). Classification (NCBI taxonomy): domain Eukaryota; kingdom Metazoa; phylum Chordata; class Actinopteri; order Cypriniformes; family Acheilognathidae; genus Rhodeus; species Rhodeus uyekii. The sequence goes on along the minus strand of JAWRVZ010000381.1, from coordinate 180,316 downwards.
CCTTTCCAAAATAAACACTTATTTTCTAGAAATATGAGCCAGTGCAAAGGATCTAGATGTATCACATGACACAGGCCTTTAACTCACCAGCACCAGGAAACTGGCAGGAAGGATCTTCATGTTGAAGCAGGTGATATGCTGTGATCTCAAGCAGACCAGTGCGACTGAGTCTGAACTTCCCTCTTTCTCATTGAGAAATAATATTCTGCACTACTTGTACAACATATGGTAGCGGGGAGGAGATATTCAAATCAGGGTGTTAAAATATGTTTTGTGAAATAATTTCATTTACTTTGAGAAATAATATTGTATGTAACTTTTTATTCATCTATTAATTGATCTCCCTCTGGATTGATTCCAGTCCAGGTTAAGCTGTGGTGGTCATCTTCTTTTTGGCTTTCTTGGCTTCTTCTTTCTCAGTCTTTTCTTGCTCTTGCTTGAGACCTTGTTCAATTAGATCGATCATGTCAAGCTTTCACTCAAGGGCTTTTTAAGGGAGAGTATATTTATTTTATTAGATCTTGGTTTCTTTTTTTGTGCATGTTTTTCACATTGCACTAGCAGGAAGTCCGACCAAAACAGCATTGCAGTAATCGAGCCTGGAAATGACCATGGCCCTGCACCAGAAGTTGTGTTGCTTGCTCATTGATGAACAGCCTGATCCTCCTGATTTTGTGTAGTGCAAACCTGCATGACCGAGCCGTCTTTGCAATGTGATCTTTGAAGTTCAGAGTAAAAAAAAAAAAAAGGTTTCTGGCAGACCTTGATGGGGTAGTCGTGGTGGCGCCGATCTGGACCGTGAAGTCGTACTGTAGAGTTGGATCGGTGGGAAAGACTAGAAGCTCCGTATTTGCCAAGTTGAGCTGCAGATAATGCTCTTTCATCCATGCCGAGATGTCTGCTAGGCAGCTTGTGATTCTTGCAGCCACCTTTCTTGGATCATCTGGTTGAAACCATAGGTAGAGCTGTGTGTCATCAGATCTGTCTGACCACAGTAACCTCGGAATAAACAGAGACGTCATAGATGCCATTCTTCTTCTGATGAATCGAGTACATCAGATGTTATGGGAATGTTAAATGAACTAAATTATGCAGCCTAACAATCATTTTACATGATTTGGATTAAAATGTATGTATAATATGTTATGTGTATGCCAGGTTGAAGAGATGTGTTGTCTCTGAACTCTAGCTATGACTCCAAGGCAGTGCATGTAGTTCAGCTTTCCATTGCCAGAGGGATATGATGGGCAGGGCTTTTTTAGCTTTTTTTAGAAGCTAAAATAACAAACAATTGAAATAGAAAATAATAAAATCAAGTAAATAAAACATTTTAACAAGGAAAGAAAACAAAAGTGACCCCTTTTCTTGCCGAAAACACTAGATTTTGCAACACTAGATGGGAATTGATTTTTGCCCTTTTAGGCCAGACTGCCAGGTGACTAACTGCCAGGTGACGTTTTGTAGCGAAACGTGGGAAAAGCAGGAACAGGCATGAAATGACAATGATGTGACACAGGACAGCAAACATGAAGGGATTAAATAGGCACAGCAGGAAGAGTGACGAGCTGAGAACACTCAAGGGAAACGTTAAGAACAAGACACGAATACGCAGCAAGTGTAGGCACACATTGTCGCGTGTTCACATGAAGTGACAAGACAAGGATGACATGAAAGTACAGAGACACAAGAGCGTGCGACAGAAGCCTCACACTTTCACATAGACACGACAAAGATGCAGTGTCAGACCTCCGTCAACCAAAACACTAAAAGCCCAAACTGAAGTGACTCTTCTAATACAAACCTTGGCGACTCAGCAACAAGAGAAACCCAATGCAAGTATCGGTTAATGACCTCTAAATGCATTTAAAGCTTATTTGCACCTTTTAAGGTGATTTCCATGCTGGCTTTCAATGGGTTAACTGTTTGTAAAAATGCTGTTTTCTGTTTCTCTCTCTCTTTCACACACACATTTTCTTTCACTCTCTCTCTCTCTCTCTCTCTCTCCGTTAAGTCTGTGTATGTATTTTATGTCTTTGTCATTTGTATTCGTAGTCCGTGTATTAAGGTTGGGTATTTTACTACATGCTTACATACTTTGGTACGAAAGTGGAAAAATTCTATTTTATGACGATGAGGAAAATCGTTCTAAAGTTCATAAAGATCGCATGGCTTGTATAAGCACACATATGGCTATTGCTTTGAACTTAGAACTAATCAATTCTGATGTTGATTTATATGTAATTTTGATCATAATATATGATTAATTGTGCACATAAATCCCGCCCCTGTAAAATTTACTTAACCATGTAGAAATATCTATTCTATAATGGAGATTTTACTGTTTCCACCATAATAGGAGAGGGTTCTGTTAAGGGTTTGTTGAGGATCCGTTTACATAGAACATGGTTTTGGATTCTTCTGCACTGCATTTACGTAGTTTTTGACCTCCTGCAAGAACTGGTGTGCATGTTTCTGACCAAACTGTTAGAAAAGAGACTTGATGATCTAGTAAACTAGTTGGACATGTGCTTACAGCTCAGCACATTGCAGATTGATTGGCATTTTCAGAGAATGCCAGAATTGGTAACTCTGTCATTGACACCCGGTTATCTTCACAGAATGGAGTAGGTTCACACTGAACACAGTAACAGTGAGTCTGGACATCCCGTTTGAAACTTTATGTTGTGTGTAACATCATCCAGCGTGACCAGTTCGGTGGTGGATCGGTAATGGTCTGGGGAGAAATATCCTTGGAGGGTTACACAGACTTCCATGTGCTGGCCAAAGGTTCTCTTACTTGAAGCCAATTGAAAACCTCTGGGACAATATGTATAGAAGCATCTGAAGCCGACAAATAGCACCACAGACTGTTGGTTCTCTCATCAAGGTCTGAGAAGCGATCCACCCAGGACAACGTTTTTAGTGCATGCAGGTACATGGGGACCATACACACAACTTACTTGCATAATGTGTTGCTGTTGTGAACTTCATCCAAATTTGATCAGCCTGTAACTTATATAAAGTTAATTGTTAACCCTCAGCGTGTGATGATTTTGGGTTCCATTGACTCCATATGTGCAGCTTACCCCAGTTTAGGGTGGAATCCGACATTTCTTAACATCAGGTCTTAAAGTCATGTTTATTATCTTAAAATTACTCATATTGTGGTAGGAAGATCTTGTTCTCATAAACGTGAAGGGTCTGTGTTAAGAATATAAAATACAATGGACAAAAGAGAAAAATCAGAAGCCAGCAGGTTGTGAAAGACGTAAAATGATTTGAAAGATTTCTCTTAACCGATGAAGACGATTCAACCGGTTCAACTGGCTTTCCACGAACAAAAGGTTATTTAATGAATATAAACTCAGGAAATCCATAACGATGACGATAACAGCATGTCTACACACAGACACAATCAACAACTGGGGAAAAAATGAAGGTGGAAAATTTCAATACACAGAAATAACAAACAGTTGTGATGATGATTGGTATCCATGGTAACTAATGAGTGATGGGAAATACAAACAAAGCACATGTGACTTAAAATAAACTAAAAAGCCCATGAAGTTTGAACGTGTGACAATTTCCAATCTGCATAGTATGTTTTGAGGGTTGAGAAAACCGCTTGGAGGATTTAATAAAGTGTCATGGTTGTTTGTTGTGCAGGATGAAGGAAAGTAGGGGTCCAACTGTGGTTTCTGAGGAGTGAGTGAAGGATCATTACTAATGATAAAAGAGTGGTTTTCCACATACACTTGGCTAGAATAATATTGAGATAAACAGAGATATCTCTGCTCACCCTATTTAAGTTTGTACACTTGACATCACAGACTACAGGACCACCACCAACATCATCGCCTCAACAGACAGCCTGCCGGACGACCTCAACACTTTCTACGCCCGCTTTGAAGCCCCCAGCAACACTGCAGAGAGGGACCTCACACACACCTGGATCACCCAACCCTCCTCCTCTCCACCAACCATCACATCAACTCAGGTACACAAAGCTCTGAGGAAGATCAACCCCCGCAAAGCAGCAGGACCAGACAACATTCCTGGGCGGGCCCTCAGAGCATGTGCCAACGAGCTGGTTGATGTTTTCACCTCCATCTTCAACCTCTCCCTCAGCCAGCGCACCTACCATCGTGCTTCAAGAACACAACCATCGTCCCCCTGCCCAAGAAGAACCAACCCATCTGCCTGAATGACTACAGGCCACTGGCACTCACTCCAATCATAAAGTGTTTCAAGAGAGTGGTGCTGGCCCACATTCAGAGCAGCATACCGGACACCATTGACCCCCTGCAGTATGCCTACCAGCCCAACAGGTCCACCTCGGATGCCATCGCTGCTGCCATACACTATTCCCTCTCTCACCTGGAAAACAAGGACTCATACCTACGGATACTTTTCATAGATTACAGCTCCGCCTTCAACATGGTCATCCTACACAAACTCACCCACAAACTGTCGACACTTGGTCTGCACCCCACCCTCTGTGACTGGCTCCTAGATTTCCTGACTGGCAGGCCTCAGTCTGTAAGGATTGGTAATAGGACTTCAGCCAGCACCATCACGAACATTGGCACTCCACAGGGCTGTGTACTCAGCCCCATCCTCTACACCAGTGACTCTCAAACTGAGGGTACTACAGGTGGTCCGTGGAAAGGCAAAATAAAATATTATTTTACCTTCATTTTACCAGGAAATTTCCATAAAAAATTAAAAGAATATGTAGGCCTATATTGATATAACATCTACATTAAATTGTCAAGTTATTGTGCGATTCCTAAAATAGGCCAGTGGTGTTCGGCCATGACGTTCAAGTTCAGTGTCGTTTATGGATCGGTGGATAGCAACAGGTTCTCTGAAGAGAAAAGAGGCAGAAGTTCCAGAAAACGAAGAGGTTCACAGTGAGTTGGATGCATCTATGAGCCAGAAAAAGAGAGTGAAGAGAAAATACTGTGAAAGCTATTTAGCATTAGGTTTCAGCTACACCGGCCCCGAAGACGAACCGTTGCCCGTTTGCGTTTGTTGCTACGAGACACTGGCTAATGATAGCCTATTTAGAGGTGCGGATTAATTCAGGTAAGACTGTGTGTAGACCAGGGATCTCAAACATGCGGCCCGCAAAACGATATTTTGTGGCCCGCGGGACCATATGAAAGTTTAATGTAAGTGTGGCCCGCGAGTTTTGAATGAATAGCGCTTTACCGCATTGTGTGCGGAAGATTCATTTTTCGTGCGAGCTGGAGCTGTACAAAACCAACCAATCACAGTGGAGTATAAGACTCCCAGGGTCCAATCACAGTGGAGTATTTGACTCCCGGGGGCGGGACATCGGCCGGGCTTGATGCAAACAGAGAAACATTTCACAACTATAATACGTCACAACTATGGAGCTTCCCGTGTAACATCACATTTGTCAATGCCGTCATAGAATTATTACTTCTTATTGTGTTTGAAATTGAGCATGTTTGACTTTGAGCTGGACGAAGTCAATGTTACTGTTATCGGCGTTGGATTTAGCGTCATGCGGATTGCATTTTGTTTTTCCATCATTTGAAATGGACTGATTTGCGGGACATCGGTGTTATAATATAGAAAATAAAATCCAGTAAATAACGCCTATGTGGCTGCATCTCATTGTTTGTATATAATACATTTATTAATGCTGTCCCACAGTCCGATATCAGCCCGGTAGCAGTCGCCTATCTCAGTATTTTCTGCCAAATGTTATATCCAAATGTTACGATGTTCATGTCATCAGGAAAGTATGGAAGCCCGTTTCAGCCACAGTTGAGAAAAAAAAGAAGGATTATTTAAGTCATAATAATGAGAGGGTTTCTCATAATATTGACTTAGCATCTGGACAAAATGAGAAAGTTTCATAATAATGACTTAATATCTCGAAATAATGAGAAAGTTTCTCATAATAACGACTTAGTATCTAAAAATAATGAGAATTTCTCCTAATAATGAATTAATATCTGGAAAAAATGAGAGTTTCATAATAAGGACTTAATATCTCGAAATAATGAGAACGTTTCTTATAATATTGACTTATTTCAAAATAATGAGAGTTTATCATAATAATGACTTAGTATCTCAAAAATTTGTAACTTTTTCCTCAACCTTGAACTTCAGTAAGTCAAGCTATACTGAGAGTCTCAACTGTTTCCTCTCTCAAGCCAAATGTGGCTCAGCTTTGTGAGAGGAAGATCTGCAGGTCTCTGGCAGCAAGAAGTAGGCAAGACAAGTCATATTCAGAAGAACCATTCATGTTCTTCAATATTCATGCTCAGCCCATTGAACACCCATTGAAGTTAAAGAACTGTCAGTAATGACGTTTGAGAATTTTTTTTTTTTTTTTTGAATTCTTAATGCGGCCCTGCCTCACCCAAACTCTGCCTCTTGCAGCCCCCGGGTCATTTAAGTTTGAGACCACTGGTGTAGACATTTTATTATGTGTGTTATGAGGTGGTCCACAAAATTTTTTGATTACAAATAGTGGTCCACACACACAAAAAGTTTGAAAACCACTGCTCTACACCATAGGTGTCAAACTCAAGGCCCGCGGGCCACATCCGGCCCGGCGTGTAATTATGTCCGGCCCGCGAGAGCATTTTATTAATGGCCCGCGAGATGTCCCGCACTCCAGCTGACTCGCCGAACACTTCCTGTATTAAACAGGAAGTGGCTAATGATGCTTCGCGCTGGCGCTAGTACCGTGCGATTGTTATTGTCAATTATCCATAACTGTTCAGGCTCGGTACAGAGTTCTTCAGGTGTTGATCATAGGATGAGAAGAGCCCGCCCTCATGGCAGAACGTCTTCTTGCATGATTGACAGGTCAGACAGCATATCAGCGCCAGCTGTCAGAGTGATAGTACAAGCGCCAGAAAGAAAATACAGCGCAAAAAAAAAAACATTACGTCCTTAGGGACGTAACAAATACATTGAAATATTATTACGTGTAAAAAAATGTGTGATATAGTTTGTAAAATCTGCTATAACCCATGGGTTATATGCGGGAAAATACGGTATATGTTTACTGACATACTGCCGGTACACCCATGTGTCTCATTTGCGGAGCTAATGTGGCAGTAATTAAATAATTTAATAAGACGGCACTATAAGACAAATGACATAAGAGCAAATTCAACTGAATGATTTGATTTGTTATTGCTGAAAAGCAAAAATTGTATTTAGATTTCCAGGTTTTGTTATGCAGCATGTCCATATTTTGAATTTGTATAATTTTGACAGGATATGTTTTTATGGAGAGCAAAATCTTATATATAAATCTTTTTAAGTTTTATATAAAATGACATAAGAGTAAAGAAATTTGAATGTTTGTTCTTTTAACTTTTACTTATTTTACTTTACTTACTTGTTTACTTTATTTCTAACTTGTATAATTTAGACAGGATATTTTTTTTTAAGTATTTTTTAAATATTTTTATATTTTTAAGTTATTTAAGGTATAAGTTGATTTATTCCAGAATAATATTTCTGTCTGTTTTTATTCACATCTAATTTAAAAAAAGGTACGTTTTAAAAGTTTTGTTTTAGTGTTTTCAATAAATGTTTATCCTGTTCGGCCCTTGACCTAAAGTTTTTTGGGATTTTGGCCCCCTGTGCAATTGAGTTTGACACCCCTGCTCTACACCCTGTACACCTACAACTGTGTCGCCTCCCACAAGGACAACGTCATCCTGAAGTTTGCGGATGACACCGCAGTGACAGGACGTATCGCTGGTGGTGACGAGGCAGCTTACAGGAGGGAGGTGGCCAGTCATGGTGTGAAGAAAACAACCTTACCCTCAACACGGACAAGACAAAGGAAATGATAGTGGACATGAGGAAGGAGAGGAGAACGCCTCAGCCACTGTTGATCCGGGAGCTTGAAGTGGAGAGGGTGAGCAACTTTAAATACTTGGGTGTCCACATCAATGAGGACCTCACTTGGACACCTCACATCACGCAGCTGGTCAAGAAGGCTCAACAGCGGCTGTGTTTTCTGAGGAGGCTGAGGAAGTTCGGCATGTCGCCTAAGATCCTCAGCAACTTCTGCAGCTGCACCATCGAGAGTGTCCTGACCAGCTGCATCACTGTGTGGTACGGCAGCGCTTCTGTCATGGACCTCAAACGCCTGCAGAGAGTGGTGAAGACTGCGCAGAAGATCACCAGGACTCCACTGCCCTCTCTGCAGAGTATTTACCACCGCAGAGTCCACAGAAGAGCTGCCTCCATCATCAAAGACCCCTCCCACCCCCAGCACACACTTCTACCCTCAGGACGGAGGTACAGAAGTGTGAAATGCAGGACTTCCAGAATGAAGAACTCTTTCTTTCCCTCTGCCATAAGACTCCTAAACAGCAGATAGGAGTCTACAATCACAACATCATGGACAATTGTTTACATACTACACTACCTCACTTTACACTACCAGAACTGCACAACCTCACTTTACACTGCCAGAACTACACTACCTCACGTTACTACTTACTCTTTTGCCCTTTTACATTTTATATATATATATATATATATATATATATATATATATATATATATATATATATATTTGCTCTTTTATTATTTATATATTTATCTTATTTTTATTTTACTTGTGTGTTACTTGTGTGACATTTACTGTGGACGGCAAAGTAAGAATTTCATTGTATGACAATAAACACATGACAATAAACACTTTCAATCTTGAATCTTGAATCTTTGAATCTTTGAATCTTGAATCTTTTGCCCAGCGTGGTAATTTAATTGTGAGGATGTCTGCTGTTTGCTGATCAGCAGGGTGGGCTTAAAAAATGGATGAGTGATGTGTCTCAGGAAAGTGCTCACCCGCCTTACATTAGCACGGTGGAAGGAAGTGCCAAAACTATGTTTTCAAAATCCTGCATAGTCCACCTTTAATAGTGTTTAATCTGCAGGTGTTAGTTGGTGTACAAAAAGTAATGTCAAGTACAGGAAAGTTTCCAATAAAGCATTTTTTTAAATATGTAAAAAATATACATTAAATATGTTTTCTTTGCAAAATGTTATATAATATACTGCAAAACAATCAGGTGCAAATAGTTTTTGTCACCATTTGTATTGTCATCTATTTACACTGCTCAACACTTTTTCTTGCTATTTAGTGTAAATGATGACATAGTTGATATGAAATTATGAATGTGTTGTTTTTCTTTTACATTTATATGGCGAGCAGGGGGTCGAGGGATCGTGAGAGCGTCACCAGAGCCGGTGGCTTGATTGAGAATGAGCGTCACCTGCGAAGCCACCGGTGTCTCTTCTCACAGAGGAGCGGAGACATAAAAGGAGGAGCGACGACAGTGAAGAACGAGAGAGGACCAGGCCTGGATACATGTTGTGTTTTGTGTGAGCGCAGTTGTCCGCGAGGGGCTGCCGCCATTATGTTTATTTTGTATTTATGTTTTATTTTGATATTAAAGTCTGTTTAACGTCTGCCGGTTCCCGTCTCCTCCTCCCCGAACATTCAACATTGTTACATTGGTGCCGAAACCCGGGAGGTTGGAGGGACACGCTGTCGGAGAGCCCTCACTGCTGGGAGGACTTGCGGTGCTGCGGAGGACGGGCAGCGCGAGAGGGTGAAAACCGCGAGTGTCTGCCCGAGGCGGTGGTGCTGGAGCAAGGAAGGATCGACTAGACCACGCTCCTGGGACGAGGTGGGAGTAGAGTGCAGTCTCGGGAGTCCCCCCTGGCCTGCGAATGGCGTTGGGGGTATGTGGCAAGCAGGGCGGGGTCGAGGGACTGTGAGAGCGTCACAAGTTTAAATTTGAATGTTTAAATTTGAATGTCTTCTTATGTTTTGAATGCATTCTCTAGAGCAGGGGTCTCAAACATGCGGCCCGCGAAACGATATTTTGTGGCCCGCGGGACCATTTGAAAGTTTAATGTAAGTGCGGCCCGCGAGTGCTGAATGAATATCGCTTTACCGCGTTGTGTGCGGAAGATTCCTTTTTCATGCGAGGTGGAGATGGAGCTGTACAAACCAACCAATCACAGTGGAGTATATGACTCCCGGGGGCCAATCACAGTGGAGGACATGACTCCCGGGGGCCAATTACAGTGAAGTAAATGACTCCCGGGGCAGGGCGGGGCATCGGCCGGGCTTGATAAAGACAAAGAAACAACTGTGGAGCTGCCCGTGTAACATCACATTTGTCAAAGCCGTCATAGAATTATTACTTCTTATTGTGATTGAAATTGAGCATTTTCTACTTTGAGCTGGACGAAGTGATTGTTATTGTTATCGGCGTTGGATTTAGCGTCATGCGGATTTTCTACCATATAAAATATTAAGATGTTCATGTCATCAGGAAAGTATGGAATCCCGTTTCCGCCACAGTTGAGAAAAAAAAGGATTATTTAAGTCATAATAATGAGAGAGTTTCTCATAATAATGACTTAGCATCTGGACAGAATTAGAAGTTTCATAATAATGACTTAATATCTCGAAATAATGAGAGAGATTATCATAGTAATGACTTAGATGAAAATAATGAGAATTTCTCATAATAATGACTTAATATCTGGAAAAAATTAGAAAGTTTCATAATATTGACTTATCTCAAAATAATGAGAGTTTATCATTATAATGACTTAGTATCTCGAAAAAATTAGTAACTTTTTCCTCAACCTTGAACTTCAGTAAGTCCAAGTACATAGAAGAACCCATTGAAGTTAAATAACTGTCAATAATGACGTTTGAGAAAAAAAAAATTTGTGGAATACTTGATGTGGCCCTGCCTCACCCAAACTCTGCCTCCTGCGGCCCCCGGCTCATTTGAGTTTGAGACCCCTGTTCTAGAGGAAATCCATGGGTTTTTCATATTTACAATATTTTGGTGGTTTGACAAGATAATATCCTTTTCATAGATTTTAAAAGTAGCTGAAATCATCATATACATAATTTTATGGAAAGAGTAACAATAGACTTTGTTGGCATGGGGGCATTTGTTTTGAATTATATTTTCATTTAAAATGTTTATATTTTTTGTCAGCATCCTTTGGACTTGGTGCATGTGCATTTTACCACAATGGTAAAACTGAGTAAAAATAATTTAACTGAATAAGTGAATTTAAGCTGTTACTTTTAAACCACAATTTTCCTCCCAAATATATAAATTTAATAAATAGACACCATGTATAAAGTATGAAACATCAGTTTTCGGCCAATTTCTATTTAAAAAAAATAGAACATTCCCCCAAAAAATAACATACTGTAAATGTCAAGGAACACACAGACAGACGTTTTCCGAGCAATACAAATCTGAACCAAGCACAATATGGAAAGGGAAGCGTATTCCTCATTTGGTTTAGAACAATTGCGATTGGAACAATTTATTGCTGGATAGAAACATTTAGCCTTTATGGTAAGAGAGATCGAAATGTGAAGGTGGCTTTCCCTTTCTTCGTCACTCTGCAGGGCAACTGATTAACTTTGAATGTCTGTATAACTACTGACATTTTCTTACTGGCATATTTGTCTCTTATTCAGAATTGATGAAAGATTTTGCCACCACAAGCCTATGCAGAAGGGCAACTGATTGATTGTGATTGATTTATGAAGGCATAATCACGGGACAAAACACTGCTATTCTGTTACGATCAGTACATCAAACAGGTTCTAACTACTCAGTGATGCAACCACTGCTTTATATCCTGTTGAAAGTGCACTTGTTCTTGGCAGAATGTGAAAATAGAGCCACCAGCCACCACAGTCACATATTTACATCAAAGCAAATTTAAAAGTGCCAATTGATGCTAATTGTAAAGACTAATTGTTATTCATGAGTTGTGTCATTTCGCAAGTACGATGTCAGATAGCTCTGGCCCTGTCCTGTTTGCCGGAGTGATACTTAGTAGACTGTCCTTACTCAATGGCTGGATGTCTAAGTGGTGCCAGGAGAATAATCTAGGGTTTATAATCAATTGGAAAAGTTTTTGTGGCAGACCTAACCTGTTTTAAAGAGATGGTATTCATCCCAACACAGAGACTCTTTCACCAAGACATCATCATATAGAGACTGTGTGTTTTTCCCAAATTAGCCATCTCAGATCATTATCTAGTTGTCAGGAATGAAGCGTAGACGGGATTCAAATGCAAGTTAAGTGGTTTATTGAGCAACACAGAAACAAAGAATGTCCAGGGAATGGCTGGCGGTGACGGAGGGACTCAGTGGGCTTGACAGTGAAGACGTTGTGCGGTGAAAATCCCAGAGTGGTGATCATGGAGCGTGGAACACAGGAAGATGAAGATGAAGTATGCTCATACTGTTGCTGATTCTGCTGTTACCCGTGTTTGATTTTGTTCTGTCTGGCCCGACCAGTGCCTGGATTATTGCTCGTGAATGTTATCTGCCTGTCTTGACTACCCGCCTGAACTACAATTCTGATTCTGTCTGCCTGCCTTTCTGACTCTTGCCTGGATTATCGATTACGTATGCTCTCTGTCTGCCTGTATGACCACTCTTAATAAAGACACACGACTGGAACCCTGCCTGTGAGTCTTATTAAAATCCTATTAAAATCTTGCCAATTACTTACAGAGCAATAAATGGTTTAGCTCCCCAGTACTTGAGCGATCTCTTAACACATTATAGTCCTTCACATTTATTGCGATCCCAAAATACTGGCCAGTTGATAATAGCTTGAATATCAAAATCAACTGCAGGTGGACAATCCTTTTCCTATTTTGCACCTAAACCCTTGAACAGTATTCTTATCATTGTTCAGGAAGCAGACACAGTCTCTCAGTTTAAATCTAGACAAAAAACATCTCTTCAACCTGGCAAAGACATAACACTGTCAAGTGTGCATGCGTGTTGGAGGATGACGATAGAGGCACAGAAGATAGAAAATTTGCAGTGTTGTTTAATAATAAACTCAAAGCAAAACACTTAAAAACTACAAACAAAAAGGGCACGATTAAAAAACTTGTGCAAGATTAAAAAACCATAGTCCAACTGGATGGCACACAGAAAAACACATTATTTGTAAATATTCCAAATATTTGCATCAACGGATCAAGACATTGGGGACATTTAATATTTATCGGTTATTAATATTTTATTGGTTGGCTGCAGTACAGCCAAAACAAACTTTTTGTTGCACTATTTTCCTGTTATATCTGTAAAACGTCTCAGGTTACTATTGTAACCAAAGTTCCCTGAGATTAGGGAACGAGACGCTGCGTCCCCTGGTGGTCACTTTGGGAAATACCTCTGGCATGACAGGCGTTTGAAGCAATAATGCAATCACGACAATGAACTCGACATTGGCCGGCAGCCGCCTATGACGTCACCACAGTTGCGACTGCAGGTATAAAGGAGCACCTAAACAGTAATTTTAATACATAGCACCCTAACTTCTATGTATTTGCATTTAAATTAATAATTTGATACAATGTACTTATTGCGTACATACATGTTTTTAAATTATACTTAAATTAAAAATATACTTCCGTATAATTACAGGTGTAATTATTTTCTGTTATTACACTGTTGACCCTTCTGTCAGGGTTACGCAACGACCACAACTGGACCCAGCATAATGAGCATCCGGATTTTGCCGCCCGTCAATGCTCAGGAGAGACTGGCCCGTCAGCGAGGACTGGCAGCACTTCGTCAAGAGGGGCTGGAGGTGAGGGCTTTTGCTCAGATGTTCTGGACCATGGTCAAGGGTCTGGACTATCAGGATACGGTTCTCAAGGACATTCTTAACCTCTGTCTGGACGATCCTCTGCCTCAGTGGGAGATGGAACAACTGGAGATCTTGGATTTCTGGAGCTTCTCCAAGTACTTGCATCACTGCAAAGACTGGCACTTCTCTCACCACCACCGGATGTAAGATGTAATCCCCATCCCACCTTAATGCCTAATATGAAGTTTAACTAACTTATTAGGTTTTATATAATGAAGATGTAATGACATTCAGGAAAACAAACCAGAAGTTCTGAGACATACACTTTCCTCAGCACTGTATACCCAACAGTTTTTTATTTTATTTTAAAAAATTAGGTCACTGATATGCATAGTAGATGAAATACTGAGTTTTATTAAGGATTTACCAGCTTCCATATGTCAATATACAAATAAAACAACAAATTTCACAGTTTTTACAATAATGTCTCAAAAATACCTGAAGTGACTGTTCTGGTTTCCCACATGACAAACGTTGCAACCAAGATAAACGTTACAAATATGTCACAGGTTTTTGCATGGCACAGTCACTAGATATTCTCTTCAAACATACTTGTCATCAAATCAACATTTTTCATCAGATTTATTTTTATAAATCCCTTAAGTTTTAATGGGGCAATACAATCATTCTATGGCACAATCAGCACAATCACAGTGCTTTTTATATAAATGTGCATTAAAACAAACATACAAAGTTTATATCAGTGGCAACTGACTAACAAAATCCAAAATTTTAACTGTTTTTTTATGAACCTTTGATTTTGTCATATGAGCCCATAGAGCCATTTCACAAGCTGTTTCTTAACCACATTGTGTTAGAGGTAAAATGCAGGATTTATACTAGTAACAGTGAACTAATGAAAACAAAATTTGTAACAGTTTTTACCATACCAATATTTTTTTAATGGACCCTCGGACTTTGCACATATTATTGCTGTTGATTTGATTTCAAATCGCTGATACTTTTGCCATGTAAATGATGCTTTAAATCTTATGTAGCCTAAATTTAAAATTTAGGCTACGTACTTGAGGTAATGGTCTAACAGAATTACTCATTTTGAACAGCTTTTACTGTACCAGGAATTTAAAACAATTCTTTAAACTCACATACCTGTTTAAATGGATTGGGTAATGGTTTAAAATAAAGAAATTTGGATTTAATTTACCTATGGTACAAATTCCTTAACTTAACCCTCTACAGTGGCAGAGAAAGGGAGAATTTCCATTGTATTGTGGCTTGCATTTGTTGTGTTGTGCCAATTTCGTGGTGTTTTGACTTCTTTTAATTTTTTTGTATTGTGCACAATTTAGCCATTGAAGAAAATATGTAGAGCTGAGAATTACAACAAAACATGTATTTACACTGACCCAAAACCAAAAACCTTAGCTTACCTAAAATAATAACGGTATTAAACGGTAGAAAAATCTTTGAAAACCCCTTTCCATTTTTCCTGAATTTTTATCCAACACACCTGATCTTTCAAAAATGTGTATAAATCTTGTTGATTTCAAGTTTTCAGACTCAGAGCTGATTTCAAAAAATCTGCTACACTTCTTGAGATAACTGTCACATTTTCATTAGGTCAGGTCTGGAAATTGTTGCTAGTTGACTGAACTTGTTGCCCAGATCTTGAAGCATCTCTGGATGAAAGTCATTCTCTGCAATAGAGATTGCATCCAGTTCAGCATTGGCTATAGCTTGTCCTTCATCTGCGTAACAGTGCGGCTTATAAACAACAAACTCCTCATCATGGGTTTGGAGAGCAAGCGCTTTCTGAAGAGAAGAGAATTAAATTTTTTCACCATCATGTCAAATATTTCGACATCTAAAAATGATCTAAAGAATCTAAATGGTTCTAAAATATTAAAGATAAAGAATGAGTAGATGCGTCCAATCTTTTCATTAGTGTGTAAATTGAAAGAAAGATAAAATCACCTTGTTGATGAGATCAGGAAGGTTGTAGGTCAGGTAAGACACATTGCCATAATTAGCACTTCTAAAACTTGATCTGATACTTGATCGCTGCTTGAGAAAAGCACAGATGATGATATAAGAAAGGCTGAGCTGCGCTGAAGTTAGCATATAGTCTGAATTATTACTGTCACTTTATTCTTACTTGGAAATGTTCCCTGTATGAACGGCTTGTGGAACTCTAGAAAACATAAAAAGCAGAAACAGTTCATCATAAAAACAATGAACTTACCAAAACGTTGGAAACTTGCTGTAGTTGTTAATACTCGCCCTGTGTATTGAGCGTTTGAAGATCTGGTCGGTGTAGAGTGACTGTGGAGCCTGAGAAACGGCCTGCTGTCGTTTATTCTTCAGCTGCATATTTTGAATCAAAATGTCCTGTATATGATAGCAAACAGGATGCAGAATTTCACTTTAAGTTAAAACATGAAATTTGTCAGTTTGAATTACTCTTGAGCAAGTCATCACACACACAACATAAAGAAACATTTCAAACAGTTTTAAAGCCAAATATCAAATCCCAGAATGATCGAATTAACCCCAAAGTCATGCTTTATTGTTACTCACAGTTTGTGATGTGACATTCTGGCTTGAATCTACATTTGTAGACATATTTATGCCGTTTTTTGCATTGGAAGAAACTGTTTTGTGAATGCCTTGACTGGTAGGAACCTTTGTGATGAAATCATGATTTAGGTTAAAAAATATTACAAGGCAAGAATGGATGTTTTACATAAAAATGATCTAAACCTCAATTTATAACATCTTATCACTAGTATAACTATATTCTACAAATTACAATAATTATTAATAATCGGAATTCATCAGCATCAAATCATTATATTAAAATGATTTATGAAGGATCATGTGACACTAAAGACTGGAGGTATGATGCTGAAAATTCACTTTTGATCAGAAGAATAAGTTACATTGTAAAATATATGACAATAGAAAATAGAAATTACCATTAAATGAACAAAATCTGCGAAATGACTGTTCATTATCTCATGTAATTTCATAAATTAATGTTGACATATAGAACATCATTGTAAAGTGTTGCCTAAAATTTAATTAAATGCACAAACTCAAACATTAGTTAAAAAAAGGTATTTTGGCTTGTGTAATGAAAATACCTTGCAGTCTGTTCCTGGATTTTCCGTATTAGATGTGATGAGACAACCAAAGCCATCATCCATTGCAATAATTTTTTTCTCTGTCTTGCAGGAGATCAGAAGAACCAATAAACACATTGCTGAAAAAAGAGAATAAATTTTTACCTTGGTGCAACTGTAGTTCAATGAATAATGGAAGATCCTCAGAGGTGGCTATTCATTGTGTAAAAGGTTGAGTGCTTATATATGATGCAGAGAATCTCACATTGATTCAGTCCAATGACCCTTTTCAATGATATACCTGTCACAAATGCGGACGAGGTTCCCACCAAGTACTAGTTTCCCTGAGTACTAGTTTATCTGGACTACAATTACCATGCACTCACTTTCCTGGACTGATTACCGCACACCTGCACTACATTATCACAGACTATTTAAACCCTGGATACATAGCATATAATTGCAAAATCTTGTTTGCCTTGGCTACATTTCTGAGCATTAGCTACCCCTGTGTTATCCTTGACTCTGCCTTGTTCACCATGTTTGATCCTGGGGCGCCTGCCTCTTGTTTATTGTTCACCTGGATGCTGGTCTCTAATTGTTTGCTGCCTATCCTGACCCCCTGCCTGTTATGACCATTCTCTCTGCCTTGCCCTTGACATTGCAGTTCTGTCTGGCGATTCGACCTCAGCCTGTTTGTACCCTGATACTGACTAACTTAAATAAAATGCAGATGCATCTGCGTTACAGATGACTTCGACCAAACTACAGATCCAGCGGTTTTTCAACATGTCTCCAATGAACTGTCAGTCCAGGCTAATCAACTGTTGAGTCAATAACAACAGCTTGAGAGATTAACTGACATGACAGAGGAACCGATAAAGGCAGTGTTCTGCCTCCATCAGCCCACATCAGAGTCTAACGCACCAGAGATTTCAGCGAGTCAGTTTGCCATGCCAGGAAATGCCCAGCACTTGACTAGTAATCCCCGACTAGCGTTTCCGGATAAGTTTGACGGAACTCCGAGCAAACGTAAAGGCTTTCTCATGCAATGCTCTCTTTTTCTGGCCAAACAACCTACTCTTTACTCGCCTGAGCAAGGCAAGATCTCATTAATATGCTCACTATTCACCGAGAAGGATCTAGATTGGGAAACGGTGGTGTGGGACAATCAAATGCTAGAGCAAACTACTCATACCAACTTTTTTTCAATGTCTGCGCACTGTTTTCGACCACCCTGAGGGAGGAAGGAGCACTGGGGAACAGCTGCTAGCGTTTCAACAAGGAAACAACACCGCCACTGAATTCGCCTTGACTTTCCGAACACTCGCTGCACAAACGTCTCAGGTTACTTACGTAACCCTAGTTCCCTTAGAGGGAACGAGACACTGCGTCGAACGCATATGGGAACGCATTAGTGTGATTGTCTCTTGAAGTGAAATTGAAACCAGGTGTGCGAGTGCACGTAGCCGAGTGTGACGTCATGAGCCAGGAGTATAACTGCACGCAGCTAACTAGAAGCCTCAGCTTAACCAGTGTCTGAAACAGCCGGCGTGCGATGGAGCTGAGGCTACGAGACGCAGTGTCTCGTTCCCTCTAAGGGAACTAGGGTTACGTAAGTAACCTGAGACGTTCCCTGTCAAGGGAACTCAACACTGCGTTGAACGCATATGGGAACGAGAATACCCACGCCGCCTCAGCAAACGGAGTAGGCCAAGCTAACGTAGCTCACTACAAAAGGGCCAAGGTTCCCAAAGCGGGGTTAAGGTCTAACTGGTAGAACCTAATAAAGGTATGCGGTGAGGACCAGCCAGCCGCATCACAAATATCGGCAAGGGGAGCCCCTGCGCAAAAAGCTTTAGAGGTAGCCATGCTCCAAGTAGAATGGGCGCGGACATGCAGTGGACACTGCTGACCCGCCAAATCGTAAGCCAGTGAGATAGCCTCGACTATCCACCTGCTTAAAGTAGGTTTAGATGCTGGAGCTCCCTTAGGAGTCCCGAAGCATACAAAAAGTCTGTCCGACCTACGCCATGGGGCCGCTCTGCGGACGTAGGCGTCCAGTGCTCGAACTGAACTCATGGTGATGATCATCAAAGGGGGGAGGACATAAGGCCTGCAGTACAATGTGACGAGCTGGGCTCGAAAGCACCTTCGGAACATAACCTGGTCTGGGAGAGAGAAAGGCTTTTGCCAGACCAGGAGCAAACTCCAGACAGGAGGGGGCCACTGACAGGGCCTGAAGGTCACCAACCCTCTTGAATGAGGAAATGGCTAGGAGGAACACCGTTTTAAGAGTGAGGAATTTCTCCGAGATGTCCTCAAGCGGCTCAAAGGGTTCCTGGGACAAGGCCTGGAGTACCAGGGACAGGTCCCAGGGAGGAACCCGAGAGCGTACCGCAGGCCTCAGCCTTAGTGTGTCACGGAGGAAACGAGCTACTAGGGAGTCCCGACCCAGAGGTGTACCACTCGGGGGTACGTGGCAAGCCGCAATGGCAGCCACGTACACCTTAAGCGTGGAGGGGGACAGCCCAGCAGCGAACCTCTCTTGTAAGAACTCCAGGACGATACCCACATGGCAGGTCACTGGGTCTACAAGGTCACTGCACCAGGAAGTGAAGAAAGCCCACTTCCGAGCATTGAGTTTCCTCGTGGATGGGGCTCTAGAGTGGAGAATGGTCTCAACGACCTCAGTCGAGAGACCAGAGTCTATGAGTCGGGCCCCCTCAGAGGGCAGACCCACAGGTTCCATAGTTCCGGGCAAGGATGAAGGATCCTGCCCTGAGCCTGAGACAGAAGGTCCACTCTGATGGGAATCCTCCAAGGAGTGCCGTCTAGGAGGGACGCTAAGTCCGAAAACCACACCCTGCCCGGTCACCGCGGGGCAACTAAGGTGAGACGGACCCTGTCCTGGCGAACTTTCTCTAGAACCCCCGGGAGCAGAGCTACTGGGGGAAAGGCGTACAGGGGTAGCCTCGGCCACTCCTGTTGCATCGCGTCCAGTTCCAACGGAGCTGGAGGAGAGAGGGAGTACCACAGAGGGCAGTGGGTTACCTCGTGGGACGCAAAGAGGTCCACCTGGGCCTGACCGAATTCCTCCCAAATCTGCTCCACCACCTCTGTGTGGAGCATCCATTCCCCGGGCCTTGGCCCCTGCCTCGACAGGAAGTCTGCTTCCGTGTTCTGGGAAACTGTTCTATAAACTGCCCGAAGGGAGAAAAGTTTGTTCCGAGCCCAGAGGAGGATCCGCCCGGCTAGCTTGCAAAGCCGAAGAGAGCGGAGACCCCCCTGATGGTTTATGTAGGATACCACCGCCATGTTGTCGGACTGGACTAAAACATGGTGGCCCCGGAGGTCTGGGAGAAAGGCCTGAAGCGCCTTCCAAACTGCCAGCATCTCTAACGCATTGATATGCAGAGAGAGGCAGACCTCGCTCCATAAACCTTGAGCTGAGCGGTCCCTTAGGACCGCCCCCCAACCCGAGCGGGAGGCGTCTGTCGACAGCATCACGCGGAGACAGATTGGTCCCAGTACGGGTCCTTGGGCAAGAAACCAGGGACTCTTCCACTAAATCAAGGCTCGCAGGCAGCGCCTTGAAACCTTGATCAGGTGGGAAGGATTCCCCCTCGGGGAAAACCCCCTGGTCTTGAGCCACCACTGCAGACGTCTCATGTGGTGCAAACCTAGCGGTATCACACAAGAGGCTGCTGCCATGAGCCCCAGAACTCTCTGGAGATGTCTGACAGTGACCAGCTGGCCTAGCTTTATGTCGCTGACTGAAGATAGGATTGAGGTAATGCGCACGGGGGAAAGCTGTGCTGACATTGACACAAAATCCCATACAACGCCTAGGAAAGTAGTGCTCTGCCTCAGTCAGAGTACACTCTTTTGGGCGTTTAGTCTCAGCCCGAGCCCCTTCATATGTGCGAGAACAGCATCTCGATGCTGAACCGCTAAGTCTCGAGACTGGGCCAAAATGAGCCAGTCTTCGATGTAATTCAAGATCCGGATCCCTCGGGATCGGAGCGGAGCTAGAGCTGCATCCACGCACTTGGTGAAAGTGCGAGGAGACAAAGCCAGGCCAAACAGAAGAACCCGATACTGATAAGCCTTCCCCCCGAAGGCGAATCTGAGGAACTTCCGATGCTGAGGAAGGATGGAGACGTGGAAATACTTGAGATCTATCGAGACAAACCAGTCCTCGGACCTGATTTGAGCTACGATCTGCTTCAGAGTTAACATTCTGAATTTCAGTCGCCTGACAGAATCGTTCAGAGTGTGAAGATCTAAAATAGGGCGTAAGCCTCCACCCTTCTTGGGAACTATGAAGTACCGGCTGTAAAAGCCTGATTCTCTGGCTGAGAGGGGTACATACTCTATGGCCTCTTTCCTCAGCAGTGAGTCTACTTCTCGTTCCATGACCAGAGCCTGCTCTGGGTTCACCACTGTTGGTAACACGCCCGCCATACACCGCGCTTAGCATGCCAGTCCACCCCTCGAGGAGGACCAGTGCTGCGAGGCCACAACCAAAAATCGTCAGGGCCTCTTGGGGCGGCGATGAGTGGGGGGCGAGGTAGTTAGCCAGCGCCTCCTCCACTCTAGGCATCGCCCCATAGCCGCGCTCTTTGGCTCCCACAATGGTAGCATAGTTAGCTGAAACGCTGCCATGCACCCTGTGGGAGGCGGGCCGCTTCCAAGACCTCGACACCTCGGTGTGGAGGTCCGGGAAAAACGGCAAACCCCGGCGCTGAGGTTGCACTCGAGCGGGCAGGTAACGCTCGTCCAGCCGACTCTTAGGACGAGCGTCCCTGGGCTCGGCTGGCCACTCGAGACCAAGCCTTGCCGTTGCCCGAGTAACCACCTCAAGCAGCTCCTCAAATGCGGGTGAAGCTGATGGCGGTTCAGTCCCCTTGAAGACTGCCAGGCGTGAGCGGAGAGTGCGCAGCGGCAGCTGCAGACACTCTGCACACTCAGTGCCCTCGAGCTCAGTGCCCAAACAAAACACACAGAGAGCATGTGTGTCCTTACCCGTGATAAAACGCGGGCAAGGAGTAACACAACGCTTAAAAGCCTGTGAATCCGCCATCTCAGTATCAGGTAAGTGGAAATGATCGACTTACAGCCAGCAGAGCAACTCAAACACACGTTAGCTTTGAGCACTGTTGAAGACACTAAGCTGAGGCTTCTAGTTAGCTGCGTGCAGTTATACTCTTGGCTCATGACGTCACACTCGGCTACGTGCACTCGCACACCTGGTTTCAATTGCGCTTCAAGAGACAATCACACTAATGCGTTCCCATATGCGTTCGACGCAGTGTTGAGTTCCCTTGACAGGGAACTACATGGGTAGAGGACACATTAAAAGTACTGTTCTGCCAAGGTCTGAATCTAGAGTTACAGTTTGAGATGGCCTGCCGAGACAAGGACAAAACTCTGGACCAATTCATTGAGTTGGTTATCCGCATTGACAATTTGATTCGCTCACGGAGATCTAACCGAGTCACACCCGTCACTCAACGTCCTCCACTCAATGATTATGAAGAGCCCATAATGAAGTGGATCGCCGGTTCAAAAATCACCTTTGCCTCTATTGTGGTCTGGCCGGACATCCGAGAAGCGATTGTCCCACGCGGCTATCACGGCGATCTCGCCGGGTGAGTTTACTGATTTCTGCTACCCCCAATTAATGATTGCTTCGATCTCCCACTACTCTTACATATCATGCACAAACTATTAGATCCAAGGCACTAATAGACTCTGGAGCCGCAGGAAACTTCATTGATGAAGAATTAGTACAGAAACACCACATCCCATTAATCCTGTGCAAATCTCCCTTGGCAGCGGCAGTGCTAGACACCGACCTAGAACTCCAAGTAGGCGTCCTACACACAGAGACCATCCGTTTCTTTGTCATTAACACTCGTAATAACCCAATCATTCTGGGCTTTCCATGGCTACAAGATCACAACCCACAATTCTCCTGGCGAGAGAAACAAATCATCCGATGGAGTTCTGACTGCCAAACCAACTGCCTGAGTAACACCCATTTCACACCCATCAGGACTATAGTCATTCCCAAACCACCCCACCTGGGGTACCTGCAGCATACGCTGATCTCCAGGATGCCTTCAGCAAGATCAAAGCATCACAACAGCCACCCTTTCGAACCAACGACTGTGCCATTGACCTACAGCCCAGCACGTCGCCTCCCAGAGGCCGCATCTTCCCACTCTCTGAACCTGAGGATCAAGCCATGAAAAACTACATTTAGGAGGAGCTGGATAAGGGGTTTATTCCACCTATCCCTCAGCAGCAGGATTATTTTTTGTTGGAAAAAATGACGGGGGCTTTGTCCATGCATTGACTATTGTGGGCTTAATGACATTTCATTAAAAATACATACATTAAAAAGATTGTACACTCTTCTACTAGCTCTGGTCATCCAGGGATTGCAACCACGATTATTTTAATACAGAATCGTTTCTGGTGGGATACACTGCAGGTAGACACCAATAATTTTGCAAATGCTTGTCATACATGTGCAGCCGCAAAGACACCCCAACAACTACCAGCAGGATTGCTACATCCATTACCCATCCCACAACGACCGTGGTCCCACATAGCCATCGACTTCATTACCGACCTACCCGCCTCTCAAGGAAACACCACAATCATTACTGTCATTGATCGATTTTCCAAAGCCTGCCGACTAATACCTCTGCCTAAGCTCCCCTCAGCCATTGATGCAGCCGAACACTTGTTTCATTACATATTCCGCTAAAAGGGACTTCCCAAGGATATTTTCTCAGATCGAGGCCCACAATTGACATCCAGGGTGTGGGCTGCCTTCTTCCGACTGCGGAATATAAATGTAAGCCTCACATCAGGACTTCATCCTCAGTCCAATGGACAAACTGAACGTTTAAATCCAGAGGTCAACCAAAATTCCTCCGTATGTACTGCCAGCAGAATCAGAAGGACTGGAGTCGATTTCTTCCCTGGGTCAAGTATGCACAGAATTCTGTCTTAGGAACCTGCCACTAATCTCACACCCTTTCAATGTGTTCTGGGATTTCAACCACCGCTATTCCCATTGTCCGGTGAACCATCTGAGGTTCCAGCCATCAACGACTGGTTTCAACAGAGTGAGGTGGTATGGAATCAAGCACATGTTCACCTTCAGCCAGCAGTAAATAGAACCAAAGATCAACGTCGGATGTGCTCTCGTGTCAGGTGCTCTGTCACAAATACAGATGAGTTTTCCACCAACGGCCACCGGAGGTCGCACTCCCATGAGTACTAGTTTATCTGGACTACAATTACCATGCACCCACTTTCCTGGACTGATTACCACACACCTGCTCTACATTATCATAGACTATTTAAACCCTGGATACACAGCATATCATTGCAAAGTCTTGTTTGCCCCAGCTACGTTTCTGTCTGTTTTACAGTACCAGTGCCACAGGGTTCACATTTACGTTTACTTTTATGCATTTGGCAGATGCTTTTATCGGAATTTGAACTACACTGACAATCGAAGTACTTCTCGCTTTCCCTAGCAATCAAACCAATGACCTTGGCGTTGCAAACACCATTCTCTACTCGCTACAGGAAAGCTTGTGGGTTCAGACACACAACTATAATCTCTGTGGAAATGGGTACCATATTGTCCCATCCACCAAAGACAATAGGTGCCTGAACTGTCAATGTATGAAGTGGAACGGTTAACAGGAGACTGAACCACATTGTTGGTCTTTAGTAAGCCATTGGTATTTGAAATAGACTCTTGCATATACCTCAGGATCTCCCTGAACAGGGGAAGAGGAAGATAAACAATTCCGCCCATCTGCCACAGTTCCGCCCATCCTGTCAGGGAAGCATCTGTGGTTACCACTTCTCTGTGGGGCCATCCTAGGGGCCATCAACTTATGATCCATAATCTGGCAAAACGGCAGTGGTCGCCTAATATATGGGAGTAGACATCCTGTTGAGGCAGGGGCCGGGGTCTGAGAAAAATATGTTAGGAACTTTTTTCTCTCTGCCCTTGGTGATCATGGCCAGGATTTACGAAAAAGGTCATTCCACTGGACCCTTATGTCCACTAGGTCTCCCTGTGGCATAGGACCGACCAGCTGTTCTTCTGCTCTGGACCATCGAGTGGGCCCCGGCATCTAAACTAACTGAAGGCTATCTATCTGGCCTAGGAGTCGGCTGAAATTCCTTCTCAGTGAGGGTCTGTGCCCACTCCACTAGGAGTGTGGCTGCTTCTATGGCTTTCTTTCTGGGGTCTCCCTTGCTTATGTTTGTGCTGGTCCTCGCTGCATATAGTCCAGAGGTTCTACCAGATTGACCTCTATTCTGATCTGTGACACACCTGCAGCCGGTGTCACTGAGGTGGGGTTGGTATATCTTTCTCCTGGCATTTCGACTCAGGGCGAGTTCCCTTAAAAGGGAACGTCTCAGGTTACATATGTAACCATAGTTCCCTCAGAGGGAATGAGACGTTGGGTCTTTTGCCTAAACTTCTTGCGCTTCCGGGCTTACTTCAGACAGTCGTCCAAGCTGCAGCTGCTGGTTTCAGGTGCCCTTTTATGATCTTGGATCATGACTTTGCCAACCAGCAACGATCATTCCACAACCGTTCGATCGATTTCACAGTGCTTCAAGAGACTACATGCCAAGTTATTCCCCAGCGTTTCGACACAGCGTCTTATTCCCTCTCAGGGAACCATGGTTACATACGCAACCTGAGATGCTTTGTGTTGTTGAACGCATATCAGTGTGTGGAATAAACAGACTTCTACATGCCACTGCAATGGTTCCAATACTAACTGAAGACATTGTGTGAACACAAATGGGAGAGAGATGGTCCAAAATGGTGGATCAGGAGTAAGGCCTGGCAATGGTCCCAAACTACCCAATACAAGTGCATAATGAGGTCTGAATTAAAGACAATAACCATTTTCTAGTGTCTCAAAGAGCCACACGTTGTTTTTAATGTCCCTCAAATGCTGTATCTGAGAGACTGAAAACAAAGTACAAGAAACAAGAATTTGCATTTGACAGGATCAACTGTTATCAAAACAACAAAGCACAATACTCTAGAAAATAATTAAGTGTTCTTTAAAAATCAGGTCTATTAATCACACACAATACCACTAGACTCATGAGCTCTACACATATCCTACATAATTTTCTACAAATAAGTTCCTTAAGTCAGATAACCCCCACAGGGAATGACGAACAAGCTGTGTACATTTGAGCAAGAACATAGTATGCAAGTGAACAATTAAACCATCCTTGACGGTCTGAAATAAGCATATGCAAAAATAAGTTTCATCAGTTTTCTCCAGAAGTTTTGTTGTTGTTATATTAACTTACAGAAGAGTATAGAAGAATGTGTTTTTTGGTATTAAAAAAAACTGTATATCACTAGATGAAACTGCAAAATCCTCCATCACCTATTAGGACAGTTTATGCCATCAAAACATTGTAAACCACTGCATTACCTATGAAGATCAGAACCACAAAAAGAACCACCCAGACTGCAACAGGTCCCATCTGAGCCATCCGAGCCATCTTGACATGGCAGTTGGGTGTGATAGAGCAGTCACACACTGTGACAGACAGGTTTTGGATGGAGTGAAATCCCTGCTGGTCTGATATTTTGATCTGGAGGAAGTGATGGCCCGAATACACACTGTGTTCTTTTACAAGGCTCACCATTGTGCCTTCAAAAACAAAAACATGTGTTAGTATTACTGCAAAGTAAAACTACAGAAATACAATTTTAATAATATTTTTATATTTACAAGTTTAATTCGTTCCTAGAGTGAGCTCGTCATCAAACCAAAATGCTCTTACACCAAAATTTTCCCCGTAAGAATGCACAAAAAAAATCAATCTATTCGTTCCACGTGACCATAAATGCCCATTTTAAATATTTTTTATTTTAATTGCAGTTAAAACGAACAC
This sequence comes from Rhodeus uyekii, assembly GCA_037043235.1. NCBI lineage: Eukaryota > Metazoa > Chordata > Actinopteri > Cypriniformes > Acheilognathidae > Rhodeus > Rhodeus uyekii. The sequence goes on along the minus strand of JAWRVZ010000381.1, from coordinate 153,509 downwards.
ACGGGAACCACGAATGAACACACGGGAGCCGCGAACGAACGCGGGGAGATAGGCAGATGATATGAGAATCAGGTGTGTCAGTGCCCACACACACATACACACACACATATATAGGCAGAACTAGGAGACAATGAATTCATGAACCGTGACAGTTACTGCTTAGAGGTAATGTTCGTGTATATTTCACTACGTGAACAATAGCGATCACAGTTAATTCATGTTAATAACACAAACCGTATTACTTTATTTCTATAATGTGTTTTCCAGTTTAAACAGGTTATTCAGTAACTAATAATGTAGATTGGCATGGGATGAATGAAGAAGAATGTGGCATTACCATAGCCTGGTTCAACTCTCCATTTGTCCTCAACATTTCCTAAAAGCTCATAGTAGAAGGGTGAACTGTATGGAGGAAGGTCTAGGTCTACTGCTGTGATGTTGGCCATTGTGGGCTCTGTATCCAGGCACATGTTAACTGTGTTCACTTCCAGAATTGGTGTGTTATCATTTTGATCATTTAGGTGAATAAATAGAGTTCCAGTGCCTGTCAGTGGTGGAACACCTGCCAATTAGACACATAGCGTAAACAGAAATTAATTTGGAGTATAAAACATGATAGTATCATTCATAATGATTGACAAGATGATGAGGTTGCAAGGTTAAGGAGGTTTTTAATCAGACTTATTTAATCACTATGAGGTTGCATCACTGTTACGTCCCTTTAGATGTTAAACCGGTAACGCAACACTACACACAGTTAACGTCTATGTATTAAATTAATATAGGTAAACCACATATAAGGAACGAACCAAAAGACAAAGATAACTATTTCTGTGTTTATTTCCCAGTGTATAAATTAATAAAGTGCCCAAAAAGAATATTTACAATATATACAAAAGATAACAAACAATACATAAATTGAAAAGGACATAAATCACTCAACGGGTGGGAAAACTGAGATATGCCAAAGGAAAGAAATAAACATAACAAAAACACAACTAACTGAATTTAATCAACTAAGCTATCTATCAACCAAAAGAAAATCCCAAAAGAAATAATCTTCAGCGTCAAACGCCCTAACTAAACCACACTAACTAACAATAACAAAACATACAAAAGATGGCATTCTCACTAAACTAATGTGTCTAATACAAAATCATAACGTCCTACATGGTGCACTATGTATGTCGCGACATACTTACCTAACCCCCACTTCCCGGTTTACACAAAGTGATTAACCAAAAAGACTAGGAACGGTAAATAACACATTAAGCAACCAAAAGACATGAGACGTAATCAAACTATTAGAACAACATACACGGGGTTTAAACACAATGTCACAAAACAACAAAGTTTCAAACAAACAGCAAGTGAGCGTGCAACGCTGATCAGACAAAGGCGAACCGGTTTCTTATGGACGGTGAGTGATCTGGATTGGTTGGTCAATCTGTGACGTCATCGCCCGGAGGTCCAATGAATGCTGGAAAACAGAAACAGAACACACACACACATAACACACAATTCGCACTTCGTGCGTAACACTCCCCCCCATAAAGTCTAAAGCAGACAATATTTCACTAACTACTCTATGCTCTAGACAATGCATCTGCCACAACGTTTTCAGACCCTTTTTTGTGTTTGATGATCAAGTTATAGTTTTGCACAATTAATGCCCAACGCATAAGTCTCTGATTATGGTTATACATTCTTGACAGAAACACCAATGGGTTGTGATCAGTATACACAGTCACAGGTAACACAGACGATCCAACATAAACCTCAAAAAATTGCAAAGCTAAAAGAAGACCTAAGGCTTCCTTCTCTATGGTCGAGTAATTGAGCTGATGTTTGTTAAATTTTCGGGAAAAATAACAAATAGGATGGTCGAGACCAGAATCATCTTCTTGAAGTAATACAGCACCAGTGCCCAAGGCACTTGCGTCCACTTCTAACGTAAATGACCGTGCGAAATCAGGAGCAGCAAGGACAGGTGCACTGCTTAGCAAGATCTTAATGCTCTCAAATGCATTCTGGCAAGAATCAGACCAGACAAAATCATTGGCAGGACTCAACAAACTAGTAAGGGGGTGTACAATGGTGGAAAAATTTCGGCAAAAACTCCGATAGTACCCCGCCATACCTAAAAAGCGGCGTAATTCCCGTCGTGTGGTAGGCACAGGAAACTCCGCAATAGCAGAAACCTTTGCATCTACCGGACGGACTTGACCTTGACCAACTACTTTGCCCAAGTATGTAATTGTGGCCTTACCAAATTCGCACTTTGCCAGATTTACAGTTAAGGATGCACTGGCTAAACGTTCAAACACTGTTCTTAAGAGAGACACATGTTCAGACCAGTCAGAGGAATAGATCACCAGATCATCGAGATAAGCATTACAATTTACTACACCCGATAACACAATATTAATCAGGCGCTGAAATGTTGCTGGAGCATTGCGCATCCCAAACGCCATAACCTTATATTGTAAAAAGTTATCAGGAGTGACAAATGCAGATATCTTTGCAGCCTCTGGAGTAAGGGGAACTTGCCAGTAACCCTTAAGAAGGTCCAGCTTGGTTACAAATTTCGAAGAACCCAAATTATCAATACAATCCTCCATTCGAGGTAGAGGATAACTATCCGGAACTGTAACAGAATTTACTTTTCGATAATCCGTACAGAACCGGAATGTTCCATCTGGTTTTGGGACCAGAAGACACGGAGAACTCCATGGACTAAAACTGGGTTCTGCTAAACCATGTTTCTGCAAGTATTCGACTTCAGTTTTCATCACTGATCGTTTCACACTATTAACTCGATAAGCATGTTGCTTAATTGGAAAATCACAGGTAATCTGAATGTCATGGTGTAGTACATTCGTTTTAGAAGGTACATCACCGAACAACATAGGAAAATCATCAATCAAATTGATAACATCCTGCTTCTGAGTTTCAGATAAATTAATCAAAAACGTGGACAATGTTTTCAAAACTTCGGAGTTAGAAAATCTTGCACACACCTGAGCATTGTGAAAAGAAACACCATCTTCAGCCGGTGACTCCGCAACAGCTTGCGATAACACTTCAACATTCCCATCAGAGGAAGTTGAAACAACGGCAGCAGGTAGAGCAGCAGATTCTGTGTTCTCTTTTGTTTTCTCCTCTGAATATCTGGAACAATACAACTTTAACATGTTGACATGACAGACTCGAAAGTTCCGTTTGCGATCAGGAGTATGTAGCACATAATTTGTCGCGCTCAATTTCTTAGACACCACATATGGACCCACAAAACGAGCGGACAAAGCAGAACCAGGAATCGGTAGAAGTACCAGGACTTTATCTCCAGGTTTAATTTCGCGACTAACAGACTTTCTGTCAAAAAGCTTTTTCATGCCCTTTTGAGCTACAGCCAGAGACTCAGTTGCAAACTTGCATGCGTTATGCAGGCGCTCCTTAAATTTGCAAACATAATCCAGTATGTTTTCCTTAGATGACACATGCTCACTCAGAATTTCTTCTTTCAACACTTTAAGTGGACCACGAACTGTATGTCCAAACACTAGATCAGCAGGACTAAAACCAAGGGATTCTTGAACCGTTTCACGAATGCCAAATAAAACTAACGGAACGCCTTCGTCCCATTCGTTACCAGAACTCAAGCAATATTTGCGCAGCATTGATTTCAACGTTTGGTGAAAACGCTCAATTGCCCCCTGACTTTCAGGATGGTACGCACTAGAAACTCGGTGCGATATCCCTAGAGTTTTTAACACCTGTTTAAACAATCTAGAGAGAAAGTTTGTTCCTTGATCGGTTTGTACAATTTTCGGTAGTCCAAATGTGGAAAAGAATTTTATCAGTGACTTCACTATCACAACAGAAGTAATTTTTCTCAAAGGAATTGCTTCTGCAAATCGGGTGGCAACACACATAATAGTTAACAAAAACTGATTTCCTGATTTTGTTTTCGGTAGAGGACCAACACAATCCAACATGACATGCTCGAAAGGCTCACCAATGACTGGAATCGGAATCAATGGAGCAGGTGGAATCTTTTGATTTGGTTTTCCTGTTATCTGACACACATGACAAGTACGACAATACTGACTCACATCTTTCTTTAGACCAGGCCAAAAGAAATGTTTCAAAATACGGTCGTAGGTCTTCGTCACTCCTAGATGTGCTGACAGATTATGATCATGAGCTAAATGTAATACTTTATGTCTGTATGCAGTTGGTATTACTACTTGACAGGTAACATCCCACTCATTTTCCATACTCGTTACAGGTCTCCACTTACGTAACAATAACCCACTATCAATCACATACTCAGCTTTATTGTCTTTCACTAGTTTCGGATGTTCAACAGCAGAAAAACATTTAGCCAAAGAAGGATCACTTCGCTGAGATGCTATCATGCACTCACGTGTAATGGGTAAAGTCAGCAATTCGGAATCAGTCGCCACCATGTCAATCTTTTCATTTTTCACCACGTCGGAACCTTGCACTTCAGGCAACGAACTCTCTTCTACAAAAAGTGGCAATATAAATGAATCGTTAATCATAATGTCGTTCCCTATTCTGCGTTTTTGAGCGCGTGTAACAACATTTGCGGGAAACACATCATGAAATTGATCAGCAATGTCATCCTTAATAAAACAATCAGGTTTGTCAACCACCTCTACAACTGGTGTCACTTTTCCTCCGGCCAAATCATTACCAAGGATAAACGTAACCCCTTTCACAGGAAAGGAAGATCGTACTCCAACCTTAACAAATCCTGTAAGCAAGTCGCATTGTAAATGTACACGATGTAGTGGCACTTTTATAACATCCATTCCAATACCTTGAATTAACACACTTGAACCACAAGATGTCTTTTCAGACAATGGAAGAACATTAGATACAATAAATGACTGAATTGCTCCAGTGTCTCGCAAAATGTGAATTGACTTTTGCTCCTCAGGTCTACCATCTACAGACAAGAAACCTTTCATCACGAATGGCTTAAACCTCTCATCAAACTCATCAACTCTCTGCGCGTCGTCATCACGCACGGGCACAGTTCTCACAAAACTAACTGGTTTTGGTTGTCCTTGTTTTCGTTTTAAAATCAAACAATCAGCAATCACATGCCCCGTTTTATGACAATAGAAACATTCTCGTGTCTCTTTAGGTGGTGTTAAACCATCCTTAACACGAGGATTCTCATTTTTCGGCGCAGACGCAACCAGCAATTTGTCGGATCGAGTCGGAACGAATACATTTTTGTGTGTCAAAACAAATTCATCAGCTAAAACTGCAGCTTCAGACAAAGACGTGACTTTTTGTTCGTTTAAATAAGTGACAACTCTTTCTGATAAGCAACCTTTAAAATCCTCTAAAAGCATCAAATTCTTTAAGGAATTAAAATCTTGCACCTTACTTGCTGTCAACCACTTCTCAAAAAGAATTCCCTTCTCACGGGCAAATTCTACAAACGTTTGTTGTACTGTCTTTTTCTGGTTTCTAAATCTCTGTCGATAAGCCTCCGGCACCAGCTCATAAGCACGAAGAATAGCGTTCTTCATCGACTCATACTGCAAACTATCCTCTAAAGGTAGTGCGGCACTAACTTCCTGAGCTTTACCGACAAGCTTACATTGTAACAACAGAGGCCATACCTCTTTCGGCCAACGAAGTGCAGAGGCGATACGCTCAAATGCCATAAAATAAGTGTCTACCTCTGTCTCTCTGAAATGAGGCACTAAAGCAATGTGTTTACTGATGTCAAAAGTAACGGTTGAAACATCTCTTGAGACACTTGAATTCACAGCAGGACTAGATTGCGCAACCGAGTCAGAAACCCCTCTCCTGGAATCCAACTCAAGCTGTCGCAATTTTACCTGTTTTTCTGCCTCAATCTCTAACGTGCGAATTTGAAGACGCAGCTCCATTTCCGCTTTGCGTGTCTCAGCCCGCTCCTGTGCATCCATATGCATTCGATGGAGTCGGACTTTAAGTCGCGCATCACCACCAGCCTCACTGGAAGATGGGGAAAACGGGTAGAAGGGCGGCAAGGCAGCCTTGATATCAGCCTCCGCTTCCACCTTGGCAGCCACGCTCTGCTCCTCCTCCCTGACAGGTTTATTCAAACACGACTCAACTACAGCATCATCTGCCTCCGGTAACACAAAGATCTGGAAATCAACCAGATGTTGAAAAACAGCATCCTTTATCACTTTCTTTACTGCCTGCCTCACTACGGAGATCCCGTAGTGATCGGCAATTTGTAATAAATCGTCTTTTCTACACTTCTCAAGTTTATCCACAGTGGGACTCTCAAGAAACCACTGTAAATCGAAAGTGCTCATGACGTCTGTTATACCACTTCCGCTAGCCCTAATAGAAAAGCACACTAACGTCCTTACAGTGCAAACCAACTTAATAAACACACAAACTGCATAACTGTCTGGATCAAATCGTTAGCGATCCCGGACGAGCCCCCATTTCATGTTACGTCCCTTTAGATGTTAAACCGGTAACGCAACACTACACACAGTTAACGTCTATGTATTAAATTAATATAGGTAAACCACATATAAGGAACGAACCAAAAGACAAAGATAACTATTTCTGTGTTTATTTCCCAGTGTATAAATTAATAAAGTGCCCAAAAAGAATATTTACAATATATACAAAAGATAACAAACAATACATAAATTGAAAAGGACATAAATCACTCAACGGGTGGGAAAACTGAGATATGCCAAAGGAAAGAAATAAACATAACAAAAACACAACTAACTGAATTTAATCAACTAAGCTATCTATCAACCAAAAGAAAATCCCAAAAGAAATAATCTTCAGCGTCAAACGCCCTAACTAAACCACACTAACTAACAATAACAAAACATACAAAAGATGGCATTCTCACTAAACTAATGTGTCTAATACAAAATCATAACGTCCTACATGGTGCACTATGTATGTCGCGACATACTTACCTAACCCCCACTTCCCGGTTTACACAAAGTGATTAACCAAAAAGACTAGGAACGGTAAATAACACATTAAGCAACCAAAAGACATGAGACGTAATCAAACTATTAGAACAACATACACGGGGTTTAAACACAATGTCACAAAACAACAAAGTTTCAAACAAACAGCAAGTGAGCGTGCAACGCTGATCAGACAAAGGCGAACCGGTTTCTTATGGACGGTGAGTGATCTGGATTGGTTGGTCAATCTGTGACGTCATCGCCCGGAGGTCCAATGAATGCTGGAAAACAGAAACAGAACACACACACACATAACACACAATTCGCACTTCGTGCGTAACAATCACCCTGACACCCTCACTTAGGGCAGTCATGGCCTAATGATTCAAAAATGACTGAGGTGCTCTTGAGAAAGGCAACAAACCCTCAATCGCTCCTCAGGCACCACAGCAAAAATGGCTGCCCTGTGCTCCGGTGTGTGACATAGTTTCCAGTGTATGTGTTTACTACTCACTACTCTTAATGTGTGTAGTAACTTGGATGGGATAAATGCAGAGTACTGCAGTATTTTTTTTAAATATTTATATTCCACTAGATAAATGCAAATGTTGCATTTCTCTAAATTTACATTAATTTGTAAAAAAAAAAAAAAAAAAAAAAAAACGTGTGTTCCGGTATGTTTCAGAACATGACAATATCTATATTAGTAATAAGTACACCACTGTTCAAAAATGTTTTAGCCAGTAAGATTTATCATAGGTCTGTAATGCTCAGAAATACTGTAACAGCAGTAGCATTGTATATTATATTATAAATAAATTCTACATAATAATGCAATTTATCCCTGTGATGAAAAGCTGAATTTTCAGCATAATTACTCCAAAAGATCAAAAGTTCAAAAGAACAAGGTTTATTTGAAATATAAATCTTTTTTGTAACATTATAAATGTCTTTACTGTCACTTTGCTGAATAATAATATCTTTAAAAACAATAACCTCACCATCATCCACAGCATATAGGGTTGCTCTATAGGTGCTGTTTATCGCAAATGATGACTCTCTGTCCAGAATTTTATTTGTGGATATTCGTCCAGTCTTTGCATCAATAGTTATCCATCCATCAATATCTTCACCTTTAACAAATCTGAGAATCGAAGAAACAACAGATGAATCCACTATTGTTTTTATATTGTCCTGTTTCTACAATAAACTACAATAGCTTTGGTTGTACAAATAATAAATGTTTCTCTTACTTAAATGTGTTTATATGGCTTCCATCCGTGTCTTTAGCAGTGAAGGTTGTAAGACTTGTTCCTGCAGCTATGTTCTCCATTACTGAAACATGTTTCACCGGGGGTACAAATATCGGAGGGTCGTTGACATCTTCAACATAAATGGTCACTGGAATGGTATTGTATAGGATTGCAACACTAGTGCCAGAGTTTTGGGGTATTCTTTCGATATCCCACATGGCATTCGGTACTTGTTTTTTTACTTTACATGAAAAGTAAGGAATTTCATTCTGCACACTGATGGAGAGATTTTGGTATGTTTGCTCCTCATAGTCCATTTGCTGGGTGTTTGGAATGATCCCAGAAATAAAGAGAGTTTAGAGAAGTGTCAACATGAATGTATGCACACATATATCTTTTCCATGAACAGTAATACCTCTGTTTACGAGTTTAATTTGTTCCAAGAGTTTTAATTCGTTTAATTCGTTCCAATTCGTTCGCTCGTGACTCAAAATGCTTCTACACCAAAACAATTTCCCCCATAAGAATGCACTAAAAATCAATTGATTTATTCCACTCGACCATAAATGCCCATTTAAAAAAAAAAAAAATTAAATTTGGTTTTACCCTATTAATTGCAGTTAAAATTATGACCATTAAGATCTCATATAAATACTACTTAATAATTGACAATTAAACTCTAAAAATACTTGACAGTTTACTGTAACGCACTTCAGCTTTGAGTAGCGTCTCTGCTGCCGTGATGGAGACGAGAGGAGGGTGGAGCGGGGTGTTACTGTCAGCAAGGAAAAAAAAAAACGGATTCAAGTGCAAATGAGTGAATTTATAAACATAGAGAAGAAAACAAACAAAGTGATTATCCAGAGTGAAGGTCGTGGAACATGGAACACAGGAGACAGGGAGACGCGACTCAAACTAGTGTACGTTGAGTGGACTGCTTGTGGACACAGGAGACGTGAACACGGGAGCGCGGACATAACAGAGACAACAACTCTACAACTGTAATGGTTCGTAAACAGGATTGTGTGTGATGCAGAGAACCACGACGAGGAAAACGGATTGAAACTCAAAATCCACTTTTAATAATAATAAACAAAACAAAAGACTTTAAACAACAAAAACAAAACAGCACACTTAATTAACAACCGACAAACACAAGGGAAATGCAAGAGTGATTTATACATGAGGGAAATGACAACCAACTGGGAGACTAACGATTAAATGATGACACAACAGGTGCAGGGAGTGAAACAATGACCTTACAAACAGGAAGTGTACAGATGACACGACAGACAGGAAGTGTTCCCAAGACCTCACCAACAGGAAGTGACAAAGAAGACCCAGAAAGACAGGAGTAAATGTTACAACAACACAGGAGTGGAGAGAAGTGAACTAAATAGGCAGATGAAATGAGAATCAGGCGTGTCAGTGATCAGTGACCACGCCCCCACTCATAGAACTAGGAGACAATTAATTCATGAACCGTGACATTTCGTACCTTACTTCTATATGCTGTACTGTACGTATATGTTTCACTACGTGACCAATAGCGATCACTATTAATTAATGTTAACAACAAGAGGTAAAACCGCTGTAAATCACTTATAAAAGTATGCACTGTGGTGAATGATGCAACCAAACTGAGGTGTGAGAATTAACGAGTTAAGGGGTGATAAAGGGGTTGGAACGGCATGATTGTTTTATGAGAGGCTGTGTTTAGGATATTTCCTAGGAAAAAAATGTCTCGCACTCTGATACAATGCTTGTACACCGATTTGACCTTCAATGCTCGTGCACCGATTTGCTCGTATACAAAGTCACTCGAGGTATTACTGTATGTGGAAAAGATGCAAAAAATAACTCCTATCTCAAGATAACATGCAGAGGCATCAATCTAATGAAAAGACATTTCAGTGCCCTGTTTGCCTTTTGAGAATGATGAGGGAATGCGTCTTGAAACACCAATGTCATCAAATCAATCATGTGAAAAGACGTCAGAAGTGCATGACATCAAGATTCAGGAATCAATTAATTCATACCAAACCAATACAGCAGTAGCTTCGATGTCTGAAGTAGAGTTGTGTGCGTTCATCTGTCTTATTTGTTGTTGTCTGTCTACCAACGATAAAACAAAATTCAAAAGATTTTGAGAGGGCAAAGATTCAAGATTCAAAAGGGCAAAGATTTTGCAGTTTAGATTATGTGAGCATCCTTGCCATGGATGTGGATACATCACAGGTGAGGTAACACAATCTATGTGCTGGTTTTTGGAGCAGAGCACACTCAGTCAGCACTGGAGGGTGCTGGCTGTTTGTATTGTGAACAGATTTCTTTATGGGCGCTTTGCTCCTGCCTGTTGATTTTCTATGAGAAAGCCCAGGCTTTCATTTCTCGGGGCTTGGTTCCCACTGTGGCTGAGGCTCACAAGTCTTGGGGTTCACAAATGGACCTAACAGAGGGTTTAGAAATGGGAACTGCCTTCATCCACTGAGGTCCAGTGCCCTCTCTCAGGGTTCGTAATCACGTTCTGTGGTTTCTTTCACCCAGGGAGAGGCACTGATGCTGCAAGTACCCAGTTCTGAGGAGCTGGATGTTGTTAGTGTCAAGGCTGGAGATCGGGATTCACAACCTCATTTTACAGCCTATGAGGAGCAGTTGAAGTTTGTAACTCACACTGTTGCCAGATCATAAACATTGTCTGCCCTTGCAAGCACAGCCTCCCCGCTGAGGCCTCCTATTTTTTTCCTGATCTCCACACTGAGAATGCCCTCCCCCCACTCTGTCCAAGTACTGGACAAAACAGAGTGTCACCCCCCGGGCTCTTTCCCTAAGAGAAGGGGGACTGGAGGGACACTCTCACTTACAGACTTCAAATGGTAGGGCAGATCTGAGCAATTTATCAGTTCTATAAATCATTATTGCCAAGTATTTATTGCTAAGAGAGCTACAAGGAAAAAGAGGACCTGACACCATTGTCCCCACTTTAAACTTCATTACACGGTGCAGTCTCTCCATCGGTGCTCTGCTAACTCTGCCACCTCGTGTTCTTCAGTGCACAATGAATCTCAGTGACTTCTTAACTCAATGTTCACCTTGCTTGAAGAGCATCAAAGGCCAGTCTCAAGAGACTCGTTCCCTTATTAGCATTTCTGGAAATGAGGAGGCTACTGCCAGTACTGGTTCAGTTTTGGTACAGTGCTGGAGATCTTGCAAGAGAGTTTCACTACAGGGATATACACACTTTAAAGGTCTACAGTATGTAGTGGCTATTGCTGTTTACCTTATCCTTCTGGGTGGAACATCTCCTGGGAGAGACTCACTGATATCTTGTTTCCTTTACGGCCTATCCCTGGCTCACTCTGATCCAATTGAATAGATTGAAACCATGAAAATAGAGTCCTGAGTGTCCAAGCAGAAAATTAGCAGGTGGATCGTTGAGGCTATATTACTAGCTTATGAGTTGGAGAGGTTGCGTACACCTCTAACGGTCTGAGCCTACTTCACAAGGAATATAGCTGCATCTAAGGCCCTTCTGTCAGGAGTCTTCATTCAAAAGATTTGTGATGCGACAAGCTGATCCTCCTCACGCATATTTGCACCATCTTAGTACAATCACCACAGACATTCACTTGTCACCAGGGCAATGTGTACATTTACATTTCCACAGCGTCCTCATTGCAGCGTGAGTTGCCTTGGAAAGGAACGTCTCAGTTATAAATGTTACCTTGGTTTCCTGAAGAGGGAATGAGACGTTCCATCACCCAATGTCTCCTTTGCGCCTGTCAGCAAACACTTCAAACAGCTTTGAACCCGCCACTGCATTGGTTTGGCATACTTTTGTACTTCCCTGGTTCATGACGTCACCCATCTCTGATGTTTGATTTCACATGTCCTCGACGCAGTATGGATGTCCTCTCCAGGTAACCAAGGTTATGTGCATGGCCAATAGGTTCTGACACTATCAAAACATTTTCTCTGTTTGTTTGAGCACCATAACCGACTCAATCAAGCTACACTGACTCAACTTTTGACAGGTTGGCTTACACAATGAAACATCAACCATCTGCATACCTTAACAACTATTAAAATCCCCTCATTTGTAGAAGGGTCTGTTTCAATTTCAAATTGCTCTTTTTTATCTCCTTGGATAGTATATTTGGCTTTCCAGCCTTTTGAACCACGGACATCTTTGTCTGTTACTTGCAGTCGTAGAACTTCAACGCCTGTTTCTCGCTCCTTGACCTTCCCAGGTCCCTGAAACACAAGTCAAATATTTGGCTGGATTTTATAGTACATTATGTTTAACCTACCATGATAAAAAGAGAGAATATCATAAGCATTCAAATTTGGAATCTTTCAGCCCAATATGAAACCTACTGTTTTGCCAGAGAACTCAGGAAGATTGTTGTTATTGTCAGAAATATTGATTATCAGTGTACTTGTACTTGAGAGCTGTATCTTTTCCCCTTTGTCCTTTGCTTCAATCAGGATTGTATATTTTTGCGCTTTCTGGAAAATATTAATTCAGTAGATTTATTGTGTAGGAATGGAGACATTTTTAGAACAAAAAGCATTGCATGTTATCTGGTAAAGGTACAACAATGGTTCGTTATTATCAATGATAGAAATTAGATTCATACCTCATAATCTAAACACCCCTTAAAATAAAATGTCCCAGTTTCTTTGCGTTGCAGAATATAGAATTCAACATTCTCTAGTTTTGGTGTGACAGACTTGATTGTGAGTTCAAATGTTCCATTGTTTGTATTCGAATCATCTTCATCAGATGCTAGTACTGTCAGTAATTCTTTACCTAGAAAAAATATATATTAAGAAAAGCTTTACGTGCATGTAAAGTAATTTTTCACCCTCATATTTTATTTAAGAATTAATCAACCAGTCCTTACTTTTTCACCCTTATGTTATTTCAAACCTGAATGCTGTTATTACTGCTGTATTACAGAATCCAATCTTATCATTTAGTAACCATTTGTCATTTCACAAAAAATAGAAAGTTTTTTACTAACATTCAAATCAGACTTAATTAATTAATAATTATATAATATTATATTTCTATTATAATAACCTGCAATAACCACACATTCACACACCTACCCGATCCCAATCACCTGAATACTAATCACCTGCAACCACTTTCCTCTCACCCTTCATGAACCAGCTTTACTCCACTTCTCTCTCTCTGGTCTAAGAGTTCATACCTGAACCCACGCCCAACTCATCATCAAGCTAAATGCTAGCCCTCGTCTTGCAAGAACTCCTATCTTCATCATCTTCATCCTCCGATAAAACTGTTCTACTCACCTCTCCTCTCTCTTCAATGTGCTGTTGTCACGGTTCTGTCAGCTTCAGTCTCTGTTTCAAGTGTTTTTAGTGTTCTAGTGGACAGAACCGTGGCACTACTCTCTATCTTGCTTGTTTGTCTCATTAGTGTCTGCAGCGCCTCCTTGTTTCCCATAATCATTCCCAGCTGTCTCTAATCACTACCTTCCCTCATGTACCCTATTTATATCCCTCAGTGTTTGCTGTCCAGCGTCGCGTCGTTGTCTTTCATGGTTGTTCCTGCTGTTCCCTCGTCTGGTCTGTACCCTCTCTCCTGGTTCCCTGTGTTATGCTTTATGTTCAGTTTTCTAGTTATGTTTTCCCCCTTGTGGGTGGTTTTGGTTTATGTTTGTTTATTTGTAATCTAATAAATCCTTTCCCTGCATCCCTGAGTCCTCCCTTAAGTATTCCGTGACAGCTGTGTTACCTGCTGTAACAAACTCTTTGCTGAAGTTATCCCCTGTATATGTTCTCTTCAGGATCATGACAATTACATTCAATCATACATTTACATGCATGTTATTATATGTAAAATTACATTGTTGACCCTTAAGGTCATTGAAGGTGCCTGTAATTCTTTTTTTGTCTAAACCTCTCCCTAAACCTAAAATCTGTCTAAAGATTAAAAAACTTGCCACAGCTCATTTCAAAATATGTTTTTGAAGATGTATCAACATATACAACATACAACATATGTATATGGACCATTAGGTGAACATGGGGATGAATCTCCACTTCTATTGTAAAGGAACAGAAGGGCCAGCAGGGCCCCAATGTATTCGTGGTAAAACTTGGACAACTGACCATATATAGACTTGGTTCTGGCATGTATAGAAATTCCTATATGATCTTATCATGTTTGAGATTCCTATATGATGTTATCTATATTCTCTCATTGGTTGACTCTGTTACTCCCCTAAGACAGTTCTCTATGTATATTCAAATAGATAAAGAATAAAGTTGAGAGACAATTTATCTCCCTCAGCGCTGAGTACTTATTCATTCAACCGTTACTAAAAAGAGGACTGGAATGAGGCACGCCGGGAAACGAATCTAACACAGATATATATTGTGACGGAACGGCTGCCTCCCCCTGATCTCGACGCCGCCCCGTCACTCGTATCGCCGCCCTTCGCCAGGCTCCCGACTGGAGTGGGTGAAGAGAGGAGGAGCGCGGTAATGAGGAGAATTGGCGTCCCATGAAGCGTTACCACCGCCGATAAATGACGAGCGCGCCTCTCCTCGGGCTACGGGTCCTTCCCCGTGCATGCACGCTGGTGTCCTCGTGGGTTCAGGAAGGGAGTCGGAGGCATAGGCAGAGTTTCACTTATGTGCTTGGGGGGGCACCTAGCAGGCCAGCAGACCAAGAGCTCAGATTTTTTTATATCATATTTATATATCATTCATTCTACATATAAAATACATTTACAATGAACAATGACTTTGTTAGGCACCTAGGCACCCCTAGGAAGAGGTAAAAATTTTGCGCGCCCCCCTCCCCCGTTTTGGAACTTTCGCCTTATTGTTTCCATGGCAACGCGTCATGCTTGTCACCTGATATACCGCAGTCACAAAAAGCGCTGTATAATAGATAATTCAAAATAGTCACCAACTTGTTGAAACCTAAAATAAATCTTATGTGGTTGAAAACACTGAATTGTTGTGATAAATGACAAGCTCTGAGTGCATCTTTTTTTGGATCAGTGCCAATAATAATCTAGTCATACAATGAAATATCTAGTCATACAATGAAATATAATTTATTGTTACTACTTTAAATCAATATTAGATTATGATGGGATCTTCATTGTTTTCAGAATCTTGTTCAAAATTATGATTTTGAACCAGTTATGAACCAGTTAGAGGCTGATCCAACTTGTGTTAAATTCATCACACCAACTCATGTGTAAGTCAGAAGTGTGTTTGTCCTCCATGTGCTAGTATGCACTCACAACAACATCTGGGCTTATGATTAGATTGATGAAGTGTTCTGATCTCCTCCCAAACCTGAACAGTCAGTGGTGCTACTTGGCTTCTTCGAATGCTCTGATACATAATGTCCCAGAGTTTCTCAATTGGACTTAGGTCTGGGGAATGTGAGGGCCAGTCAATGCCTCTGTCATGTAAAAACATCTTGGTTACGTGTGTAACCTTAGTTCCCTGAATAGGGAACGAGACGCTGCGTCTAGGTCTGTGGGAACGCCCCTGCGTGAATGCGTCATGAAGCACATATGTAATCTAGCCAATCGCGTGAGAGGACGTCAGAGTGGGTGACGTCACGAACCAGGAATCTATAAATGCATGCCTTGTCAAACAGCCAGCAGCTAAAAGTGCCTGAAGTAGATGCTGTTGGCAGGCACGTAGGAGGTATGGCGAAGGGACGCAGCGTCTCGTTCCTTATTCAGGGAACTACAGTAAGGTTACATATGTAACCGAGATGTTCCCTTTCAAGGGAACTCGCGCTGCGTCTAGCGCTGTGGGAACGCTATACCAACGCTGCCATGTCAGATGTGATCACCCTCAGGTTAAGACACCTGGGCCCCAGGAGAGAAGTCTAGGTCTAAGTTGTAGAGCCTAAAGAAGTGTGCGGAGAGAACATGACAAACTGCATGACAAACATAAACTCCTGACAGAAGTGCCTGAATGCTGACCATACCCCTAGTGGAGAGAGCTTGGATTGACAAGGGTGCGGTCAACCCGGCCGACTCAAAAGCTAGTGGGATAGCCTCGGGTAACCACTCGCTCAATCTCTGCCTGTTAGGGGGCCTAAACATACGAACTGTTGTTCAAACTTTTGTATAAGCGTCCAATGCCCAAAGGGCAAGCAGAATAGTTCCTGGCCACCGTGTGCCACAGAGGAGACAGGATACCATGGGGTTTATCCCCAAACCGTCCACCCAAAGGGATGTGGAAAGCAACGAATGCTGCCACATATACACCTTTAAGGTGGATGGAGATAACTCAGAAGTAAACCAGCATTGCAGGATATCCAGCACTGTACCATCAGGGCAGTTAACTGGGTCCTGCAGCCGACCACCACATAAAGAAGCTCACTTCAGGGTATAGGCAGGAGCTCTGGAGAAGATAATGGTCATTGACAACCTCAGTTGAAGGACCAGAGTTATGAGCTGGGCTCCCTCAGAGGCCAAGCCACATGCAAACAATCTCCAGAAGCCCTGGGAGCAGAGAGATCAGGGAATTCTTATGAAGTACAGATGAAGCCTCGGCCAAGTCTGAGCCCAAGCATCCATTCCAGAGGAGCTGGATGAGAAAGAGACGGAGTGGACAGATGTCAGGATGTCTGCTCCCAAAATGGTGGGAGCTCTGGAGTGGATAACGGTCTGAGCAACCTCAGTTGAGAGACCGGACCTTATGAGCTGGGCCCCCTCGGAGGCCAAGCCCACACTTTACACTGATCTGGGCAGGAGTGCAGCAGTAGACCCCCTGCTTGGGACAGAAAGTCCCTCCTGATCGGAATCTCCCAGGGAGAGCCGTATAGGAGGGATACCTCAACCCGGTGAACTTCCAGATCTCCCGGGATCAGAGTGATCGGGGAAAAGCATACAGGGTTAGCCTCGGCCACCCCTGAGACATAGCATCCAGTCCACAAGGAGCTGGATGAGACAGGTAGAACCAGAGTGGAGAGTGCAAGGTCTCTCAAGATGCGAACAGATCCACTTCGAGCCTGGCCAAATATCTCCCATATCTGCTCCACCACCTAGGGGTGGAGCCTCCATTCCCCGGGCCTCAGCCCCTGTCTCGACAGGATGTCTGCTCCCAGATTGTGTCCCCGGGATGTTAACTGCCCTTAGCGACAGCAACCTCCCATGGGACCACACCTTGTGCCGAGTGATCGACTAGGATCACTCCCCATCCAGTGAGGGAGGCGTCCATCGTTAGCACTCGGCAACGACAAGGAGCTCCCAACACGGGACATTGGGACAGAACCAGGGTTTCTCCCACATGTCTACGGCACGAAGGCATAGCCGCATGACCTTGAACACGTGAGACGGGTTGCCCCTCGGGGAAACCCCCTGGTCTTGAGCCACCACTGTTAGTCTCTCACGGAGGAGCGGAGGCATAAAAGGAGAAGCGACAACAGTGAAGGGGGAGAGAGGACCGGGCCTGCGATTTATGTTGTGTTTTGTGTTCGTGTGGGTGAAAGTTATGTTTATTTTGTATTTATGGTTTATTTCATTATTAAAGTCTGTTAAACGTCTCCTGGTTCCCACCTCCTCCCTCCCTGAACGTTGAACTGTTTTACAATATATATTTAAAATTAAGGGAACAGGAGTCAAATTACGGAGTCAATTAAGCTTCAAGGACATCAACCCTAACTTGAGGCAGTTCCTGCAACCCAATCCCGGTATATTTTCTATGCTCTTGAAACTGGGAGACAAGCCACATTTTTATATATTATAAAAATATGTAAATAATTTTAATTTTTGTATTATATGTATTATATGGTGAGTTTAAAAAAGATACATGCTTTGCTGTTTGTGAATTAATCATTTAATTTTATAATTTCATGAATTATATGCAAACTATACTGGGTTACCTTGAGCATGTGATTCGTCCACAGTTACTTCATAGACTGCCTTCTGAAATTTCGGGGCGTGATCATTTATGTCCAATATTTGTATATCCACCCCGAGCCTTGTATCCACTGCATTATTTGATTTGTTCAATGCTTCAAATGTCAACTGTAATTGAATACAGTGAAAATCATTATAAAGCCTTCTTTGCAGTGTATTTAAATAAATGTAATGCTTATTATGCAATGGCTGGTTTGTTTTCAAGGATTACTTACTTTGAGACCTTTAAGACCTTGTTTATTTTCATAGTCCACCTTTCCATTTACTAAAACATAACCTTCATCATCAATCTGGAGAATCCCCTTTGGCTCTTCATCCACACCCTGACCATGAAGATTAAAATGGACTAAATAAGACCTATCAAGTTCAATCTGAAACACAAAGAACATGCACATTGAAATGCTCACATGATCATGATGATCCAGGCCTTACATACGTTATGTGAAAAATGCCATGTATAACATAGAATTAAAAGACATAAGTTATTGTTTATAATACTGCTCACCTTGCCTAGTCTATATGGAAACGGACCAGGGTTTTCTTCCTCAATTGTGAAAGAATCAATGATCCATGCACGCTTCTTTCTTCCATTGTTAGCGCATGCAAACATGTTCCATGCAAACTGAGTTTAAAAGAAGTTGTCTTAAGTAATGTTATGAAAGTTATGTTATAACGGTTATGTCAATGTGTGCTTACAAATTTTACAAATTACAAATGTGGTTACAAATCTATTACTGAATCCAAATGACATGAAATAAATAAATAAAAAGTTTGTAAAGTAATCTATTACATTACACATCTTATAATTAGAATACTTTTAGATTACTTTTGACCTTACTCATTTATCGCATTATTTTGAGTAACATTTTGGAGGAAAAAATACAGAAAGATTATAACTATTTTTTTGGTAACAACAACATGAAGTGTTGTTGTTGATGACCCAAACTAGTGTTTGTGAAGGGACTGTTTGTAAAGTCATGAAAAGTTACTAAAAAATTAAACATTAAAAAATGATAAGTTAAATTTAAAGAAATTTAAATATTGGTCTCTCACATTTCCTTGTAGCTATAGATATCACCTTTATTTATATAGCGCTTTTTACAATGTAGATTGTTTCAAAGCAGCTTTACAGTGGTCACAGGAAAAACAATATAAACAAAGTTTGTTTGGCTGAACAGCAGCCGCAAAACAGCAGGCGAATCAATACAATTGATGAATTTTAAGTGTTAAGTTTCCCCAACTGAGCAAGCCATAGGCGACAGCGGCAAGGAAACAAAACTCCGGCAGGTGACGTAACAAATGAAGAATAGAATGGAGAAAAAAACCTTGGGAGAAACCAGGCTCAGTCGGGGGACCAGTTCTCCTCTGGCCAACAGCCAAACAGTGCATGATTATTATACAACAATTCAAGTCCAATATGAAGTCCAATTTGATCCGGTTAGAGATGGGTTCATGATCTACACAGGGGAGGGTTTAGTAGAGTCACGATCTCCGCAGTCCCTTCAGGGCAGTGTTGTGCTCGTGTCCAGGTCCTTCATCTGATCTGGATATGGCCCGGATCCAGCTGACCACGGTAACCTCGGAATAAACAGAGACCAATAACAGCGTTGATGCCATTCTTCTTCTGACGTATCGAGTACATCAGGTGTTATGGGAATGTTCCCGGTTCCGGCTTATCTAAATTATGCAGCCTAACAATCATTTTACATGATTTGGATTAAAAATGTATGTATAATGTGTTATGTGTATGCTAGGTTGAAGAGATGTGTTTTAGTCTACATTTAAACTGACAGAGTGTGTCTGCTTCCGAACTGTAATAGGAAGACTGTTCCAGAGTTTAGGAGCTAAATAGGAAAAGGATCGACCACCAGCAGTTGACTGATATTCTAGGTATTATAAGCTGGTCAGTATTTTGGGATCGCAATAGACGTGAAGGACTATAATGTGTTAAGAGATCGCTCAAGTACTGTGGAGCTAAACCATTTAATGGTTTGTAAGTAATTAGCAAGATTTTAAAATGTATTCGGTGTTTCATAGGAAGCCAGTGCAGGTTTGACAGAACTGGGCTAATATGCTCATATTTCCTGGTTCTAGTAAGAACTTGAGCTGCTGCATTTTGGACCAGCTGGACTTTGTTTATTAAGCGTGCAGGGAAACAACCTAGTAGAGCATTACAATAATCTAGCCTTGAACTCATGAACGCATGAACTATCTTTTACGCATTTGTCTTAGAAAGCATATGTCGCAATTTAGATATATTTTTAAGATGGAAGAATGCCGTTTTACAGATGCTAGAAACATGGCTTTCAAATGAAAGATTGGTATCAAAGAGCACACCCAGGTTTCTAACTGACGATGAAGACTTGACAGAGCAGCCATCGAGTGTTAGGCAGTAGTCTAGATTATTACGTGCTGAACTTTTTGGTCTAATAATTAGAATCTCTGTTTTTTTTTTCAGAATTAAGCAGTAGAAAGTTATTAGTCATCCAATTTTTTATATCAGTTATGCATTCTGTTAATTAGTGAATTTGTTAATTTCATCAGGATGAGAAGAAATATAGAGCTGAGTATCATCAGCGTAACAACGAAAGCTAATGCCATGCTTCCTAACAACTGCACCCAAAGGAAGCATTTACAGGGTGAAAAGCAATGGTCCTAGTACTGAACCTTGAGGAACTCCATACTGAACCCGTGACCGATATGAAATCTCCTCATTTACTGCTACAAACTGATAACGGTCAGATAAGTATGATTTGAACCAGGCTAATGCAACTCCACTAATGCCAACATAATTTTCAAGTCTATTCAGAAGGATTTTGTGGTCAATTGTATCAAATGCAGCACTAAGGTCCAGTAACACTAACAGAGAGATACAACCACGATTGGATGATAAGAGCAAATCATTTGTAACTCTAATGAGAGCAGTCTCAGTACTATAATATGGTCTAAATCCTGACTGGAAATCCTCGTAGATGCTGTTTCTTTCTAGAACGGAACATAGTTGTAAAGATATAGCCTTTTCTAGAATCTTTGACAAAAAAGGTAGATTCGATATCGGCCTGTAATTAACTAACTTTGTAGGATCAAGTTGTGGTTTTTTAATAAGCGGTTTAATTACAGCCAGCTTAAAGGTTTTTGTTAAGTATCCTAATGACAAAGAATAATTAATAATATTAAGAAGAGGATCTATGATTTCTGGAAGCATCTCTTTCAGTAGCTTAGTTGGTATTGGGTCTAGCATGCATGTTGTTGATTTTGATGATTTAACGAGTTTAGACAATTCTTCCTCAATGAAGGAGTGGAATGAAGGAATGAAGCAATGAAGGAGTGGAATTTTTCTTCAGGGACACTAAAATTTACTGTATTTTGGAATATTGTAGTAGACGGTTGCATGGTTAAAATTTTCTCTCTAATATTATGAATTTTGCAAGTAAAGAAGTCCATGAAGTCATTACTGCTGTACTGATTTAAAGCATCTGGGGTTGAGGCTTTATTTCTTGTTAATTTAGTCACTGTATCAAATAAATACCTGGGGTTGAATTTGTTTTCTTCTAAGAGGGTAGAAAAGTAAGTAGATCTAGCTGATCTTAAAGCTTTTCTGAATGCAATAGAGCTGTCTTTCCATGAAATGCGAAAAACCTCTAGCTTAGTTTTTTTCCAGCTCCGCTCTATTTTTCTGGCTGCTCTCTTGAGAGCCTGGGTGTGCTCTTTGTACCATGGTGTTGGACTTTTTTTCTTTAATCTTCTTTAAGCATAACGGAGCAACAGTGTCTAAAGTGCTGGAAAAGAGAGAGTTTATAGTTTCTGTTCAGAATTTGAACAGCATCAACATTGACAACATTAGATCAAGAGACAATATGACAATATTAGATCTAAAGTATGATTACGAGAATGAGTGGGTCCTGATACATGTTGTGTAACTCCAATAGAGTTTAAAATGTCTCTAAATGCCAATCCCAATGCGTCTTTTTCATTATCTACATGGATATTGAAATCACCGACAATTATGACTTTATCTGCAGACATTACTAATTCTGAGAGAAAATCAGCAAATTATTTGATAAAGTCTGTATGGTGCCCTGGTGGCCTGTATAGAATAGCCCGCACAAAAGTTAAACAGGAAATATTACTTGCACAAGATAATTTTACATTAAGGACCATCACTTCAAAATAATTATATTTCAAATTAGACCTTTGAGCAGTACTTTTGGTGTTACTATAAATTACAGCAACACCTCCTCCTTTACCTTTCAGACGAGGCTCATGTTTATAACAGTAATCTTGAAGGGTGGACTCATTTAAAGTAATATAATCGTCGTGTCTCTAATTCTGAAATCTTCTCTGTCAGCCTGACTATGTCCTTACATTTATCACATGTGAAGCCTTCACAGCTGACAGAGACAGACAGACTATGCATAAAGCAGGCAGTGCACGTAACAATTACTAGAGAAGATGAAATGACTCACCGCGTGCGTTGATCCAACTTTTTGACCAGTTGTTTGATGAAGTCGGGAAAAATGGCGCAAGCGAGAAAACGCTATATGCACGGACAGTAACATCCGTGCATAGCATTTGCAATGCTAACGCGTTTAGCGACTTAGATTAAAGCTAACGATTACAGTGTATTAAATAATCTAATATTGTTTTTAGCAATATAAACGAACGTCGAGTTTATGATCTAAAACAAAAAAACAAGTTTATACGACGCTACAAACGCAATCCACTCGAGCAGACAGGAAACAGCAGTGCAGCAGTCAAAAACGGTCCGTCTGGAACAATCAGCCACCATTCACAATCAGTGAATGGAAGAGCAGCGACTCGATGCGGAGAGACAAGCTTTATTTGTAATAAAAAATAAAACAAAAGCAAAACTACCCCGAGGGGGAAAGCAGGCTCGAGTAGACTTGACTAGAAACCAATTGACAGAAAAGAACACACCAACAAACATGAAATGAACACACAATCATTTATATTTTTTTAAATTTATTCATTTAGCAGACGCTTTCATCCAAAGCGACTTACAATTTGAGGAGTACAGAAAGCGATTTGTCCTGAAGATATCAAGTACATAAGAGCATTTGATTGAACATTTCACGCACAAGTAGAACAAGTATGGTAACTCGGGAGACGTGTGCGATGCGGAGAGTGAGACGAGGAGAACAGGTTTCCCAAATGAAACGGTACTTTATTCAAAATCTGAAAAAAAAATGCTTTAAATAAAAACTGAAACGGCCCTCTTGGGCACTCTTGGCACAAAACAAGGACCATGGAGCATGGCATCCACACACACGGACTACTAATAACACGGAACGAATACAATATAGACCATGACACATGGAACATGAAATAACATGGAACATGGACTACCTGAACATGAAACAACAGAAAACATGGTACACAAGAAATAAGTTCATGGGGGCATCCAGGGCAAGTTCAAGAGTGCAGGGATCCAACTTGGCGCTGGGAGTTCTGAGGGCCGAGGTGGCACAGCCCTCAATGGCGGCATTTGAAGTGCGGGAATCAAGGGTGGTGCCAGGAGAGCGGTGTGCTCAGGCTCTGGGCTGAAGCAGCTGAGCTCAAGCTCAGAGAGCAGCTATTCTGGGAGGTCTGGCAGGACCAATGGTGGGTCTGGTCTGGAAGGTCTAGCAGGACTGGAGGGTCTGGGTTGGCCGGACTCAGCTCAATGGGCTCGGGCTCTGAGAAAAAGCAGCTGAGATTGGGTTCGGGGCAGGGCTCAACTGGCTCGGACTCTGGGCGGGGGGGACTCAGTTCAATGACAGCGGGAGGACTAAGTTGCGGAGCTCGGGAGCATGCACTTCGTCACGGAGCTCGAGAACGTTGACTGACGAGTTGATGTGAGGTGAGCGGGGGTGGTGCCTCATTGATTACCGGGCTGGGCTGGATGACGGCTAACCTCGTCCTCATGTTTGCCCACCATAAACTTGGAACCATTTAGGAGCAGGACGTAGTTCACAAAGTCCATAACAGGTTCTAAGCAATTACCTTTATTAATGAATTGGGTTAGCTTGTCATCCAGACCCAGACAGAAGCAATAATTGAGGGCAGCATCCCCCCAGCTCACTTGGTTTACCAACTCCAGGAATTCGATCACGTATACCTCCAACGAGAGTCCTCCCTGGCAAAGGGACGGGAGTCTAACCTTGTTGGCGTCCATCTTTTTGAGGTCTACAGAGGCGAACGACCTGGTCAGTTGTACTGTAATGCACTGAGGAATGAGTGCGATGCAGAGACAGGACGCGGAGAACCAGATCCAACTTGAAATCTCTTTATTCCCAAAATGTGAAAACAAAAACACTTTAAATATAACTGAAAACGGCGCTCTTAGCACAAAACTTGGAAAAACTGAAATTAAGATGTGTTTTCAGTAGTCTTTTAAACTTTGACAAGGAATCTGCATTTCGGATGAGGGCAGGGAGGTCGTTCCACCAGCAAGGAACGGTGAATGAAAATGTTCTTGCAAGTGATCTTTTGCCTCTCTGTGATGGAACCACAAGTCGTCACTCGTTGATTGATTGAACCTTTGATTGAAAGGTGGGTTTGGAGATTTGTAGCAGTGAGTGGAAGTAAGATGCTGCTGAGCTTGTGTAAGTTGTGTATGCAAAAGTCAGTGCTGGAATTTGATGCGAGCTGCAAGTGGGAGCCAGTGTAGTGAGATGAAGAGGGGTGTGACTTGAGTCCTTTTGGGTTGGTTGAAGACCAGACAAGCTGCAGTGTTCTGGATCAGTTGCAAGGGTTTGATTGCGCTAGCAAAAAGACCGACCAAAAAAGCATTGCAGTAATCGAGCCTGGAAATGACCATGGCCTTGTACCAGCAGTTGTGTTGCTTGCTCAATGATGAACGGCCTGATCCTCCTGATGTTGTGCAGTGCAAAATTAATTGCAGTGTATAATCAATGAGAACACTCACAAGCTGCGTGTCCACACAGAACAAGACATGAAAACACAGCACAAGACAAAAAAATGACATGAAAGCACATGGCCAATGTAGACATGAACCAAGTGCTAGACAACAACTGATGTGGACAAGAGAGCATGCAGCAAGAGTGAACTCAAAACCGCACGCACTCACAGAACAGGACAGAGCACATGAGCACGAGCAAACACTCATCAACAAACAAGCAATGAGCATGAATGTCTGAATCCCAACACAAAATCAAACTAGACCGAAGTGTATCAGGATCTGAACACCACGCCCCGCACTCAAGACACGTCACAGTTAGGAGAGCGAGCGACTCCAGCACACTTGAGGTCGCATGCTCCCAGGAAGACATGACAATATGCAGTTCCAGGGCTCTGTCACAAAAGCACAAGTAGACCGGACCGAAGTGGTAGAACCCTGACAATGACTAGTGGCTGGTCTGTGTTTATTGAAAATAACACTGAAAGTGTTTCTCAACATATATAAGCAATACACTTTTCTTATAAAGGAAATTTTAAAATATAACATTATTCATTAGGGAGAATAATACGTTTTGAATAATTAATAATTTCATAAAGTAAAAATGTGCATTATTACCCAAAAATGTATTGATTTGAAAAGGTTTAAAAGCCTCAAGAAACAAACCTTGAACTGTCATGGTATTCCACTTGAAAAAAGCCACAACCTCAAGAAGGATTGTACTTATGACTTACGGGATGGTTTTGTGTAAATAAAAAAACACTGAAAGAAACTTGTGAGGATTTATTTTGCAATAAATTTCAATTCAAAATTGCTAGTAAATTTCACAAACAATTACAAAGAAACGGAAAGTAACTTTTTAAAGTAAAAAATCCTGAAATAGTATTTTCTTGTAAAATGCACTCCAATAACTTTTGTTTTATTTAAAATTTTAGATTGTATGAAGTAAAGTTGGTTTTATATTTGAAGAGTTGTCCTCAAAGTGCTTTGCATATTTTAAATATAAACACTTTGCTTTTTAAGAAGCTTATTAAAATAGTTTTAATTTATTCCCATTAGGGTAGTTAAAATATGATTTGATCCAAAAGTGATGATGTTGCATAAAGGTTTGTTTGTTCTTTTTTTTTTTGGCCATCATTCAAATTAGTAAATCAAACTTTCTGGGATGTTTTGTGCTGGAGGACATATACGCTTGCTAACCAACATTCTCGCAATAGCATGTGAAACCTTTAAAAACTCACAACTGTACAGTTTATGTAGAATAATATGTCTAATAATTATATATCACCAATGCACATTTGACTAATTGTAGTAGTCAGTTTTACTAATAAGCATATTTGCCAGTATGACGTTACAATAAAATCAGTTGTTAAAGTGTTTGCAACAGTTCATGTGTCATGATCAAAGACTTACAGGAATGAAAGCCACTTTTATCCACACCCCATAGTGATAACATGTATCTAAGTTAAAGGAAACATTTAAGTAAGGTTGCTCTACCTGCAGTTCTTACTATATGACACATGACAAATAATCACAATAAAACCAATAATTTTATAGATCATTGTACATAAACCTGGATTTCACCTGACTTTATATATTGTGATAGAATTAGAGCCAACATAAAAACCTATTTTCCAGAAATATGAGCCGGTGTGACGGCTCTAGATGTATCACATGACACAGGCCTTTAACTCACCAGCACCAGGAGCAAACTGGCAGGAAGGGTCTTCATGTTGAAGCAGGTGATGTGCTGTGATCTCAAGCAGACCAGTGCGACTGAGTCTGAACTTCCTTCTTTCTCATTGAGAAATAGTATTCCACGCTACTCATATAACTGATGGTAGCGGGGAGGAGATATTCAAATCAGGGTGCAGGAACTAGGTCAGTGTTATTTTAGTGACATTGATATGCTACTATAGTTATAGTTCATATTTTAAATAATTTTGGTGTTATATTGTTTAACATGTAAATATGTCTACAGTTTTATTGAGTTTCAGTTTTTATCCTTTCAGTCTTTATTTATTTGCGTTATTTTAGTATTTTAACTTAAACTAAACCAAAATGAGAAATATTGCTTTGCCAACTAGCTGAAATAAAAATAAGTTTATTTTATTTTATTTTCAAATAAGGGTTAGGAATTTTAAGTTTAGTTTACTATAATAACTGTTGCTGCAATTTTCTGAAGTATGCTCCCAAGAATTTTACTCACCAAGGCACATGTGCTGTGGTGATGTGACAATAAAACTGACTTGACTTGACTTGATAACCCTGGATGGGGTACAGAAAAGAGAAACGACAAAATATGAGACTTAAAACGAATACTAGTATACTACTCATAAAACTTCTACCATATCTTTCAATGGCAGACATAATAAGAGTAGTATGATTGAATACAGTTCTGACTTCAGAAAATGTTTTTTTACTCTATAACTTTTTCAATAAATCATAAACAATGAAAAATGAAGACCAAATTTGACCAAATAATAGGAAAAAATTGAGATCGTCTGATTGAGAGCATAATCTGTTAGTTAGGGGAGTCTGTGCTGAGCTCAGTTCAGGGCACACTATAAGAGCTTGATGGAATTTTATTATTTTTGTCTACCATGAAAAAAAGTGTGAAATGGCAAAAAAGAACAAAATTTCAGGTGTTGTTTTCATCCCTGCCCTCACTACATCATTGACATTTACGCATTTGGTGACACTTTTACCCAAATTGACTTTGCTGAAAAAACGACTGGCTCTTAGAAGGGCTTCGTCGCTGAGAAATTGCCGGGACAAGAGTCGGACCCACCAATTGGTAACCAATTGGCACATTGGTAACCTGACACCTTGCACGCGCTGCAAAGGTGTATGCGCCCTCGTGGGGATATGACAGCGCATGCGCACAACAGATTGTGTACGACAACTTTACCGTTAAATATAAGCAATACAAATAACTTTGCATGGAAATTAAACAAACGGAACAATATGACTCGAGAAGTGTATTAATAAAGAGATGAGGGGGGAGGAGGAGACACGCGATCAAGGTTCCTGGTCACTGATTGGCTCAGGTAAGGTGGTTTTATGTGTGCCTCAAAATGCAGAAGAAGACAGATATTAGAGAGGTTAGTGTAAAAGAATCAATAGCCTTTTTTACAATTGATTGTAAACACCAATGCTCTACTAGCTTTCCTGTAGCTCAATCAGTAGAGCATTGGTGTTTTGGTGTAACACCAAGGTCATGGGTTCGATCCCAGGGAAAGCAAGAACTGATTCAATGTGTAACTTGAATGCAATGTAAGTCACTTTGGATAAAAGCGTCTGATAAATGCATAAATGTAAATGTAAAATGGTTGAGCTACAGCAGAGGTGCCCAAAGGCCACCTTTGATTTGGCCCGCCGAACCGTCGGAGGAGAGAGAGAGAGGGCGAGGTACCTTCGACACAGATTGTCATTTCTAATTTGACATAACAATTTTGTTTGTTTTATAGTTGAACTACAACAGAGTAAACTGAAATTAAATGTAAATTTATTAAATGTATTGTAAATGCGCAATTCAAGGCGCAGCACTGCGTGCTTTGCGACACATGACGTCAATAAACGTCAACAAATTAAACGCAATAATGGAGAAATCAAGGCAGTGGCACACAGACAAGAGATTTTTTTTAAAGCTGGGGAAGATGAGTTTTTATTCACAGAAGTCAAATCAAAGGCAATATGTCTAGTTTGCAAACAATCTGTTGCTGTTTTAAAAGAGTTCAATATCCGTCGTCATTATGAAACAAAACATTGTGCAGCTTTCTCAAAGTACAGCGGCGAGATGCGAAACAGCAGGCTCACGAGCTGCTTGCTGGACTTCGATCTGAGCAGAGCGCGCTGCAACGTCCTTCATCATCATCTGTTTGGCAGTACAGTGAATCCCTCGTTTATTGCGGTTAATGTGGACCGGAACTATCGCAATAGGTGAAAATCAGCGAATTAGGATCAGCTAATCAGCTCACGGGATCCACTCGTGCTCTCATTGGTCGAGCTCGCGCTGGTAACCAATCACGTGTCTTGCCTGAGTGCTGTGGGCGTGTTCAAAGCCTCTGAGATAGTTTCTCTCTTTGTCTGGCATCCTGGGAAACCGTTTCTCTATTTGTCACGAGGAAACAACGCTGCTTTCAGCAACACGGCTGTATATGGGGGTATTTTTTAACTTATTTTTTTATGAATATTTTTGAATAATCTGCGATGCGCTGAGGCCGCGAAGTGGCGAGGGATTACTGTACCCACCTCTGCGAGCAGACTTTCAGTCTGATGAACTTGAACAAGAATAAACTAAGAAGCCAAATAACTGACTCTCAACTAGATAACAGGGATGTAGAAATGAGGCTTCATGAAGCACTGAGGCTTCACCCTGGCTGTTTCGGGAAAAGATTCGAGGTTTCACGAGTGTCATGAACAGCGTCATCTGGTGCTTATTTAAAATAAAGCAGGCAGAAGCCTGTGAAAGAAGCTCTGTCAGATGAAGCAATCACAACACACTCCATCGTTTCAATGCTATGTACAAATAAAAGCTGTATATGTTTAATGTATCCAGAAAAAAACATTTACCCATAAAGTGTGACAATAAAATATAATATGAATTTATATGATTCAATCTAACGTAGGCTTTCTCTCTCTCTCTCTCTCTCTCTCTCTCTCTCTCTCTCTCTCTCTCTCTCTCACACACACACACACACAATAAGGACATTCTGTGATAGGATCATTATGAGCGTGTGTCCGCGTGAGAGATCTATCTCTCACCTATGATTGCAGTACATCCAAGATATCATCCTAAAGCAGAAGGATGTTATCAATAATGTAAATCCTTCCAAGGGCGTGACGATTATATCGAAGTTATGTTCGAATATAAATTATGAGATGAAGAGGCTTCTGTTGTTGTGGATAAAGGAGAAGCAGATTTCCCATGACAGGTATTTCGTAAAAATGTCTGCGTCAAGTGTAAGTGAAAGTGGGGGTAGTCAGGGGAAAAAAGGTAAGAAAAGTGATCAAACGAATACAAATCGAAAAAAAATCAAAACAATAATATACAATAGAAAAGTTTAAAAAGAAATACGTAAGCTAAGTTATGTTAATTTAAGTTATGTAGTGTTCGTGCAAGGTACGATACAGAATCAAGTGTCTCCATACACCCACCCCCTCCTTCTCCGCACATGCCGCTGTCTGTAAAAACTTATAATTAAAACCACATTTTACTTGATATCACACATGTATCACACTGTATACATGTACTATAATTGTGTGTGTGTCTATACAATAAGAACTCTCTTGACTCTCCTCACAAAACCATCAATCAGACTGAGTCAACAAGGACTGTTAAGGAAGATCTGGGGGTTTGAAGCTTCTGACACGCAAAGTGAAACGCGCACGTGATTGGACAGAAAGTGAGGCTTCATTTGTCATCGATCACGTGACTCGGGGAAACCAATACACACCCCGATACAGCGCTTCATTTCAAATTGTGTCACATGAGCGATACGCGCATCGAAGCTTCAGTGTCATACGTAACATCACTACTAGATAATATCTTGTCTTTGTCTGTAAGTCAGCTACAGACCAATCTTCTGAAAAATAAGGACCAGCTTCATATCTCTCATTAGGTCACTGACATTGCAACCACATGGTTTATTATTGATTGTGTATTTGGCACTGAACTGTATTGTACATTGAACACTTTGGGGATTGTTGCCCATTTAAATTGTTCATTAAAATGCAAAGCTTAAAAAAATAAAACTGCATTAGTGAATCAGATTAAAGTTGTTTTATATTTATTTTAAATATTATGAAATAAATAAACCTATAGCAACTTTAATGTAATACAATTTGATTTATGATGCAAAATTTACTTTTGGCCCGCGGCTCTCAATCAAGTTTGATTTTTGGCCCTTCATAGGAAAAAGTTTGGGCACCCCTGAGCTACAGGAAAGCTAGCTGTTTTGTCAATATCATGGCTAGGGACACACACGCAGTCCACTGCACGGCAAATTAGTTTAAATGTATTTTTCTCAACCCAATTAGAATTTTAGTTAAAATGAGTTCTTTAAAAAAAATATTTTTAACAGAACCTCCCACGTGATTTAACGTGGCTAGACTATTGGCTGACAGAAGCTGCTTTCTAATTGACATGAAGTACATTAATAGCATCATGGCAGAATCAAAAAAAAGTGTACAGCTAAACGCAAATATGAAGATGAGTGCAGAACATTTCTATCTGAATGGATGTATATTTCTTTGTTGAATGAAATGGAAAACCATTTTGCTTGATATTTTTAGGCTTCAAATCTTGCACTGTATTTTACACCACTCCATCCGACGGTGGCATAGGAATTTCCCAAAGGCACTGAACTTCGCAAGCACAAGGTAAACAATTTGAAACGTCAGTCGGACAAGCAAAGTCAGCTTTTTCGGAAATTTACCAAGCATTCAGAGACCATAACATTAGTGTCATATCAGCTTGAATGGAACATTGCTCGTGCTAAAAAACCATATCGTGAAGGGGAGTTTGTTAAAAAGTGCCTTAGTGATGTTGTTGCTGTTCTTTATCCCGAAAATGTTTGATAAAGGACCTTCACCTGTCATGGCACACCATTAAAGAGAGAATATCGGAAAATTGACATTAACAACTCAGCTGAAACCCATTTATATTCAGCTCTTCAGAAGTGTCGGTATTTCAGCATTGCTTTAAATGAGTCTTGCGATGTTCAGGATAAGCCACAGTTGGCAATATTTGTACGATTCGTCTCTGAAGACTGCACAATTGAAGAAGAGCTATTTCACATTGTGCCACTGAAAGACAGAACCCCGTGGCATTGATCTGAAAGAGACACTGATGGCTGTTGTTGAGAAAGCAGATCTGCAGTTATCAAAACTAACAGCAATAGCCACTGACGGAGCTCCAGACATGTTGGGATCTGGGAAAGGCTTTGTTGGGCTGTGTAAAGCTGATGACCGTTTTCCTGAATTTTGGATGTGAACTTGAATTTGAACTGTATTATCCACCAAGAACAGTTGGTGTCAAAAAAGTTGAACTTGGATCACATCATGAACCTGGGCTGGAAATTGTCAATTTTACGCACACATGCTCTTAATCACAGGCAGTTCAGAAATTTCATTGCTAAGCTTGACGATCTTCCATCTGATCTGCTCTTTCACTGTGCTGTAAGATGGCTTTCAAGAGGTAATGTGCTTTGTCGTTTTTTTTTTTTTTTAGCTTTTAATCTCAGTGAAGTGAAGAAACACGAGGACTATCCTGAGCTAGATGATCCACAGTGGATTTCAGATTTGGCTTTTTTGGTCGACATACTGCATTTTGAATGGCCTGAATGTGGATCTTTAAGGGAAGTTAAAGATGGTGCCATACCTGGTGGAGAGTGTTTTCACCTTTGTCAACAAAGTCAAGCTGTTCAAGACACACCTACAAAAGAGAGAGCTTACACATTTTCCATCCTTGTTGAAGGCAAGTGGTCAAGCAGCAGAGGTTGTAAACAGGAGTACTGCACGGTATGCAATACTGCTTGAAAATCTTGAACAGAGTTTTGACGACAGATTCTCCAGCCTACGCCAAAAAAGACCACATATTACATTTCACCTCAACCCATTCACTGCTAAATTAGACTGTTTAAAATCCCCTTTGAGATGAAGCAGCATCTCAGTTTGAAATCGGTTTGATCGACTTAAAAGTGTTCTGAGGGAAGGAATCGAGGAGTTTTGGAAGATTGTGCCAATTGAGAGATATCCCAATGTCAAACAGGCCACACTCAAACTATTGTCAATGTTTGGGTGAACTTACATCTGTGAATCACTTTTTTTTCAACACTGAAACAAGTGAAATCAAAGCATCGCTCTGTCCTTACTGACAAACATGTGAAAGTGTTACTACGAGTAGCCACAACTGAATACAAGCAGACTTAAAGATAGTGGAAACCAAAGAATCCCAGGTGTCCCACTGAGTTAAATAAAAGAAGGTACGCTGATACAAATATTCAAATTGATGAAACTATTGTGTGTTATGTAATTGGTAATTGTAATAAGTAATAAATAGTAATACATTTTTTTTTTAATCTGTTGTGTGACTCTTCACAGTCATGAGGTTTATTTTTGTCTCATCATGCTGAACATGTCTTGATACATTAACGGGAGGACTCGATCTGCAGGTAAAAGGAAGATTAAATGACAATAAATAAATAAATACACAGGCAGACAAAAGAAACACCCACGAGGGGGAAAACATAACTAAGAAAACAACTGAAC
This sequence comes from Rhodeus uyekii, assembly GCA_037043235.1. NCBI lineage: Eukaryota > Metazoa > Chordata > Actinopteri > Cypriniformes > Acheilognathidae > Rhodeus > Rhodeus uyekii. The sequence continues at coordinate 120,142 of JAWRVZ010000381.1, read as the reverse complement.
ATAAACCAGGGAGCTAGGAAGCACAAGAACAAACTAATAAGAAAACCAGGAACGACCATAGAGAGACATGGAATACAACGACGCAACGTCGAACAGCAAACACTGAGGGATATATATAGGACACATGAGGGAAGGTAGTGGTTGGAAACAGCTGACAACACTCAAGGGAAACGAGGTAACAAGGGGGCGGGGAACACGCTGACTGACACAAACACGCAACGAAATGCGACGCGCATCGCCACGTTTTCACACGATGATAAAACGGCGCGCAGTTGGTGACACGGACGACATGAAATCACATGGACACTAGAGCGCACATGAAACACCACATGCCCTCACACAGAGACGAAGAGAGAGCAGAACAGGCTCACCACCCCTACTTACACCTTAACCCATACTTAAATACAGTGGAATCCGGTTATATCGACAGCCTCGGGGGTTGCAAAAAAGCATCGAGATAACCAACCGCCAATATGGCAATTTATTTGATAAATCGATCGGCATGCTATAAAAATTTAAATACACTGTATATGCTTGCTAACAACAAAAGGCATATGTGCAACAACTAACAGCAGAGATTTACCAGTATACAATAAAAAACACCTTCGATTCTCGATACAAACCTTTAATTATATTCTCCAACATTGCAAACACAATTTTGCTCACAGCGTAAACAGTCACAATATATTTGTGAGGTCATCACGCTGCACTAGATTGCATACTTTATTGCGTTCTGCCTGCCCAATGTGCTTTCTCAACAAATTCGGCTTCGTCCTGTCTTTTAATAACCGTTTCTTCAATCCGCAGCAGCGCTCACGTCAGAACAGAAGCAGGGCTTGTTTGTTTGTGTGTGTGTGTGTGTGTGTTCATCTAAGCCTCATATTCATTGGTCAGTAACAAGCACACAGAAGCGGATGAGGCTTTGGGATTGGATAACCGTGTGAAGTGGCGAATTTGTCCCTCTTTTGTGCTTGAGATATTAGCATTCGGCAACAGAAAAGAATCGACATAACCCATAAGAAAATGCTAAGACAAATAGGGAGTTTGGCGGTTCCACTTCAAAAACATCAACATAATAGGGTTGGCGAGCTAACCGTGAGGCGAGATAAGTGCACTCCACTGTACATTCATTCCACCAAACATGTATTTACATGTACATGTAACATGTTTCTCAAAAATGAGAAATTCAATGACATACATTGTCCACAGCACTGTATTTCCAGCATGGTCTTTTTTCAGGTTTTTAATTTTTTCTCTGATATGCCTTTAACCCATGCCTGTGCTGTCTACCTACAGAACAATAAGTCTGAAACACTTTGTTAACAGGCTTTAGTGAAGAAGAAAAAAAGTAAAAATTAAAAATGTAGTATGAGGCTGGATTTAACCCAGTTCAGTAGCACTTTAAAGCCAGCACTAGATTATGTGAAGTGTTGTCATACACACCCCTAAAGATTCAAAAGTGAAAGGTAGGAAACCAGCTATGGGACAACAATAAGACATTCAAAAGCAAAGCGTAATAAAACAGGTTGAACAGGTCAAGAGAACTTTCAAAACAAAATGTACCTTTTGCAGTTTCCAAAGAACAAAACCATTCATATTAGCATGTTCTTCTTTCAGAAGATTAAATACTGAGTTTTATTGAGGTTGTATCAGCTCCCACATCAAAATGTAAAAATACAACAACAACAACAAAAATTGACACAGTATTTACAGTCATGTCTCAAAAAAACACATGAAGCAACCTATCTGGTTTTCTAGCTGACAAATGTAACAACCAAGGGAACAACAGAATACTTTTATTTTTAAATTAAATATCTGCAGTTAATTAAGCCCATTAAGCCCATACAGACCGCATTCAAATACATAATTAATACTATAAAAGTCAAGATAAAAAGTAATGGAATGTACAACATTCAAAAACAGCGATAATATTAAGGAAAAAAATATTTCATTTTTTTCCTGAGTTATAAATTTTCTCATGCAGCTGACAAAAAATTATGCTGGCCAGGTAATACACAACACAAGAATATTTAAACAAGCCCAAACACAATAAAATCGACAATAGTGGCTTGTTATTGGTACTTGGTTTAGTTTTGTTTGTTAGTTTTGTGATTTCGTTGTTTTGGTTTGTTTCCTTTGTTTTAATTTTGTTGTATTGTGCACAACTGGGCAAAACAATTGTAAAAAATAATATGTGGTAATGAGAATTACAACAAAACATGTATTTACACTGACCCAAAACCAACAACCTGAGCTTACCTAAAATAATAACAGTATTAAACGGTAGAAAAATCTTTGAAGACCCCTTTCCATTTGTCCTGAATTTTTGATCCAACATACCTGATCTTTCAAAAATGTGTATCACTCTTGTTGATTTAAAGTTTTCAGTCTCAGTCATTTTCAAAAAATCTGCTACACTTCTTGAGATAACTGTCACATTTTCATTAGGTCAGGTCTGGAAATTGTTGCTAATTGACTGAACCTGTTGCCCAGATCTTGAAGCATCTCTGGATGAAAGTCATTCTCTGGAATAGAGATTGCATCCAGTTCAGCATTGGCCATAGCTTGTCCTTCATCTGCGTAACAGTGCGGCTTACAAACAACAAACTCCTCATCATGGGTTTGGAGAGCAAGTACTTTCTGAAAAGAAGAGAATGAAAATTGTTCACCATCCTTGGACTTGTAAAAATTATCTAAAGTTTCTAAATGGTCCTAAAATATTAAATATAAAGAATGAGTAGATGCGTCCAATCTTTTCATTAGTGTGTAAATTGAAAGAAGGATAAAATCACCTTGTTGATGAGATCAGGAAGGTTGTAGGTCAGGTAAGACACATTGCCGTAATTAGCACTTCTAAAACTTGATCTGATACTTGATCGCTGCTTGAGAAAAGCACAGATGATGATATAAGAAAGGCTGAGCTGCGCTGAAGTTAGCATATAGTGTGAATTATTACTGTTACTTTATTCTTACTTGGAAATGTTCCCTGTATGAACGGCTTGTGGAACTCTAGAAAACATAAAAAGCAGAAACAGTTCATCATAAAAACAATGAACTTACCAAAACGTTGGAAACTTGCTGTAGTTGTTAATACTTGCCCTGTGTATTGAGCGTTTGAAGATCTTGTCTGTGTGGAGTGACTGTGGGGCCTGAGAAACTGCCTGCTGTTGTTTATTCTTCAGCTGCATATTTTGAATCAAAATGTCCTGTATATGATAGCAAACAGGATGCAGAATTACACTTTAAGTGAGTAGGAATACAATTGTTCAGTTTTAACTGTAATTTTTAAGATAAAACATTTTTTACAGTTTAAAAGCCAAATATCAAATCCCAGAATGATCAAATTAACCCCAAAGTCAACTTTTATTGTTACTCACAGTTTTTGACGTGACATTCTGGCTTGAATCTATATTTTTAGACATATTTATGCTGGTATTTGCATTGGAAGAAACTGTTTTGTGAATCTCTAGACTGGATGGAACCTTTGAGAAGAAATCATGATTTAGATTAAAAAATAATTCAATATTAATTATATGTATGTTTACATTAGAATGATTTCTGAGGGTTCATGTGACAATGAAGCCTGGAGTAATGATTCTGAACATTCACTCTTGATCACATTGATAAGTTACTTTGTAAAATGTAGTAAAATAGAAAATAGAAACTAGAATGTACATTTCCTGAAGAAAATGTGAGTGGTGCTCGCAGTGGCAAAATCCGCCCCGGGCCAGGTGCGGCTGGTGTTCTGGGTGGTTTCTGTGGCCTTCTTAGCATAATATAACAGTTAGCTAGGCATTATTAGCATGTAGCTATTCACTGCTAGCATATGTAGCATGTAGGAAGTCCTGTCTACTAGCATGAGTAAATAGAGCCAACCCCCATGTCTTTATGACGCTTAGAAGCAGAGATATGGATCTGGCTAAATGGTTGCTAGGGTAAACTGTTTGGTTGCTAGGAGTGGGTAAGCGTCTGCCAGTGATGTTACTCCAATGGCTGATTGTCAAATAGACTCAACCCCCAAGTCTCTACAACAATCTGATGCAGAGATATAGGTCTGGCTAAATGGTTGCTAGGGTACTCTGTTTGGTTGCTAAGGAGTTGCTTCAAGCTGCCAGTGATGTTACTCCAAAGGCTGATTGTCAAATAGACCCAACCCCCATGTCTCTACGACTTTCTGATACGGAGATATAAGTCTGGCTAAATGGTTGCTAGGGTACTCTGTTTGGTTGCTAAGGAGTGGCTGTGCAGCTGCCATTGATGTCACTCCAAAAGGCTCCTTATGAGTATGAACGATATAAACCAACCAGAATGCCTCTACGACATTCAGAAGTGAAGATATCTCACTTTGTATTTGGTTGCTAAGGTGCTCCATAATGGTTGCTAGGGCGTGGCTAGGAAGTGTTGAAGACATTGGTGATTGGCAGTTTGCTGCCCCGAGTCAAACGAGCCCAACCTCAAATTTGTATGACTTTTTTATCCAGAGATAGAAGTCGATCAATTTGAATGGAAGTCTATGGGATGGGTTGCTAAGGTGCTCTAAATGGTTGCTAGGGCGTGGCTTAATAGCTTCCCAGTGATCCTGAGACACTCATTGGTCGCCTGAGTAAAATGAGCCCTCCCCCTTGTCTCTGTGACACTCTGCTGTAGAGCTATGTTCAATTCAAAATCCCAATGCAATTTGATGGTGTTTCATGGGACGGCCTTCCCCATTCATTTCAATGGGGAAAAATTTGGGGAGCTCTAGCACCCCAGGGGTGCAACTTTTACCCCATTTTGTGGTATGTTCTCACAGAGCCAGCCACCCTCTTCAGATGTGGCGAGTTTCATCTTTTTACAAATTTCTCGCTCCGAGTTATTAATCGTCAAAGTCGTTTGCAACGCGTTTAAATACTCTTCTAGGATTTCCGTTAACATTGATGTCTATGGGGGCGCGTTTGGGCAGCTCTAGCACCCCAGGGGTGCAACTTTTAACAAATTTTTTGGTATGTCCTTACAGAGCCTGCCAGCCTCTTCAAATGTGGCGAGTTTCGTCTTTTTACAAATTTCTCGCTCCGAGTTATTAATCATCAAAGTTGATTTCAATGCGTTGTCTATGCGTTTTTTTCCGCTCCTTTTTCGCCCCTGGGGCGAACATCGTACCCCCGATCTCTTAGAAAAGATATAGCACACCTCTCCTCAATAGGCCGCACGTTTTGACGCCTCATTCATGGGTCTGGGTCAAACGCTCTAGGAGGAGTAGCGCGCCCAAAAAAAAGTGGAATAATAATAATAAGAACCGAGGGCCATTTTCGGGCAGCTCTAGCACCCCAGGGGTGCAACTTTTACCCCATTGTGTGGTATGTTCTTACAGAGCCTGCCAGCCTCTACAAATGTGGTGAGTTTCATCTTTTTACAAATTCCTCGCTCTGAGTTATTAATCGTCAAATTTTCGTTTCAATGGGACGTCTATGGGAGTGTTTTTTGTTTCGCCCCCTGGGGCGAACATCGTACCCCCGATCGCTTAGTGAGGATAGTGCACCACTCTCCTCAATCGGCCGCACGTTTTGACACCTCATTCATGGGTCTGGGACAAACACTCTTGGAGCAGTAGCGCGCCGAAGATTTAAGCATCATTATTATAGGCTTGGTAAGATAGTAATAGTAGTGCTCGCCAACGAGCACCACTAATTACCATTAAATGAACAAATACTGCGAAAGTACTGTTTATTATCTCATGTAATTACATAAATTAATGTTGAAATTTAGAACCTTATTGTAAAGTTTTGCCTAAAACTGAATCAAATGATCAAATTCAAATGTTAGTGAAAAAAGCTACTTTGGCTTGTGTGAAGAAATTACCATACAGTCTGTTCCTGGATTTTCCATGTTGGTTTTGATGAGACAACCAAGGCCATCGTGCATTTCAATCATTTTTTTCTCTGTCTTGCAGGAGATCAGAAGGACCATTAAACACATTGCTGAAAAAAGAGAATTTATTTTTACTTTGGTGCAACTGTAGTTCAATGAATAGTGGAAGATCCCCTATTAGTGGAATTGTCTATATATAATGCATAGAATCTCGCATTGATTCAGTCACGTGACCCTCGTCAATAATCTTAATTCTATCTGGATATCTGGATATGGGTACCATATTGTCCCATCCACCAGAGGCAATGGGTGTCTGAACTGTCAATGTAAGTAGTGGAGAAGTTGTAAGGGTTAACAGGAGACTGAACCACATTTTTGGCCAGTAGGAAGCTATTTGTATTAGTTTCTCACTTTTGCACGTTTCAGGGCTGCGAAGATCATTGGAAGAGGAGGATAAACATAGACAGAAGATCTGTCTACTCGTGAGCTAGGGTATCCTGACCTATCCTGACCTTCACTTTTCACTAGTACTTGATTCTGCTCAAATATTGGCAACAATGTGTTGAAAAAGCTCCGTTTACGACATTTTCATTATAGCATTTACGCCATTACTCCATTGTGGCGAGGGGGGCGTGGTTCAGCGCCGGCTGCAACAGGAGAGAGAGGCGGGAGACGAGCGGTGCGTAAGTAGGTCAAGTGCAAAATCATAAACACCTGTGTCTCGTTTGCAGTAACTGGCCTGGAGAGACCGGATAAAAGCCCGCAGGAAATGAATGAGAGAGAGAGAGAGACCGGGACTGAGGCTCGGAGAAGCACGCGTGAGCTACGGACGCGAAGCGATAGTGAAACTGAAACTGCTTAGTGAAACTGCCGAACAGCGACCATTTTGTTTGGTTATTTTTGAGTTGGTTAAGCCACAATAAACATTTACGAGCCTCAGCGAAGCCGACCCCTGTCTTCTTCTTCCATGACCTCAGAACCTTGTTACACTGGTCCCGAAACCCGGGAAGAAGAAGACAGCGCCGCCGCCATCATGCAGTCCCCGTCAGCAACGCCATTTGCGGAGCTAATTCAATCGCTCGCGGGACTCCATCAAGAACACCACCAAGCGCTGCTGGAAATGAGGCAGGATCAGGAACGCCGTTTCCAAGCTCTCGTCCAGGCGCAACAGGAGGACCGCGCGCTGTTCCGGAGCTGGATGGACCAGGAGGTTCGAGCCGGGGGGACAACGATGACCCCGGCCACACCCTACCACATGCCATTGTTGAAAATGGGTCCGTTGGATGATCCCGAAGCCTTCATTGACTTGTTCGAAAAGACGGCAGAAGCATGTGGGTGGTCACGAGACCAGTGGCCGGTGCGCCTCGTCCCCCTTCTGTCCGGAGAGTCGCAGGTGGCAGCCCAACAGCTTCCTGTGCAGAACCTCCTGGTCTACGAAGACCTCAAACGAGCCATCCTTCAGCGGGTCGGCCGGAGCCCGGAGCAGTACCGCCAACGGTTTCGGTCGCGGGACCTAGGAGACAGCAGCCGGCCCTTCGTGATGGCTCAGCAGCTCCGGGACGCCTGCCGCAAATGGCTACTGGCTGGAGAAAGCGACGTCGACCAAGTCATCGACAGAGTGGTGCTGGAGCAGTTCATCTCCCGTCTACCGAAGAGGACTGCGGAGTGGGTCCAGTGCCACCGCCCGGCGTCGCTGGATCTGGCCATCCAGCTGGCGGAGGATCAGATGGATCAGATCGGGGGTCGGCGAAACCCTACCGTCGGCTTCTCTCTCTCTCTCTCCCCCTGTGTTTGCTCCCTCTCCACCCTCTCTTAAACCTGTCCCTTTTCCCAGGTCCAGACCGGTGGTCCCTCCGCGTGTCCCACCCCGAGGACGAGGTGGTCAGGGAGGGCTGGAAATGCCGGAAGGCCCCAGAACGGCGGCCAGGGGGGCGGGGTGGGCGGGGACAACTGCAGGGGCCACGACCACTCCTCCGCTCTCTCCCGGCCAGTTTCGTGACCCACTTACTGCCACCAGGGGGGCGGGCAAGCCTGTGCCGGCCTGCTGGCGTTGCGGGGACCCGGGGCACTGGGTGGACAAATGTCCGGTCATGGAGGTGGGGACCCTGATCCGGGTCCCGGACGCACCGCAGGCCGCCCCCGATCAAGCAGGGTTGTACCAGATACCTGTGAGTATTAAGGGGGGTACGTATCAGGCTTTGGTGGATTCAGGATGTAACCAGACCTCGATTCATCAAAGCCTGATTCAACCAGAGGCATTGGATAAGAGCCGCATGGTTCAGGTTCGGTGTGTGCACGGGGATGTGGGGAGATATCCTTTGGTGCCTGTGATTGTGCAATTTCAGGGACAAAAGCATAGCGTGGAGGTAGCAGTTAACCCGCACCTCCGACATCCGTTGATTTTGGGAACCAATTGGCCAGCCTTTAGTCAATTATTAGGGCACTTATGCACGGATGTCGTCTTGGGACGGAGAAAGCGTGGGTCGAGAGCGGTGGCGCAGGCCGGCGAGGCAGAACCGGGACCCCTGGGGCATACCTCGGGGGAACTGAACGCTCGTGGGAGGCCAATCCTCCCGGAGCGTGATGACTTCCCCCAGGAGCAGTCCCAGGATGAGACGCTAAAAAATGCGTTTGAGCAGGTCCGTTCTATCGACGGTGAGCTTCTCCAGCCGGCGCGGCCGCCCTCCTACCCTTATTTCGCTATAATCAAAGATAGGTTGTACCGAGTGACCCAAGACACTCAGACAAAGCAGGATATAACCCAGTTGTTAGTACCAAAAGGCCGTCGGGAAGTGCTTTTCCAGGCGGCCCACTGTAATCCAATGGCAGGTCACTTAGGACAGTCGGCAACACTAGATCTTCTCATGACCCGGTTTTTTTGGCCGGGCATTCACGAGAATGTGCGCAGATGGTGCGCGGCTTGTCGTGAATGTCAGTTGGTGAATCCACCGGCCGCCCCAAAAGCGCCATTGCGCCCCCTTCCTCTCATGCAGGTCCCCTTCGAGAGAATTGGGATGGACCTCATCGGGCCATTAGAACGATCCGCACGGGGTCATCGTTTTGCATTAGTAATCGTGGACTATGCAACTCGATACCCAGAGGCAGTCGCCCTCCGCAACATTTCAGCAAAAAGTGTTGCGGATGCACTGTTTCGAATAATCTCCCGAGTGGGAATCCCAAAAGAGATTCTCACTGATCAGGGCACGGCGTTTATGTCACGAACGTTACATGAACTGTACGAATTGTTGGGCATTAAGTCGGTTCGCACCAGCGTCTATCACCCACAAACAGACGGGCTGGTGGAGCGATTTAATCGCACTTTAAAAACCATGATTCGGAAGTTCGTTCAGGAAGACGCCAAAAATTGGGATAAGTGGTTGGAGCCCCTCTTGTTTGCAGTGCGCGAGGTCCCGCAAGCCTCCACGGGGTTTTCCCCATTTGAGCTTCTCTATGGGCGTCAACCTCGCGGGGTGTTAGACGTCCTTAGAGAGGCTTGGGAGGACGGACCTTCGAATAGCCAAAATGAAATTCAGTATGTGCTGGACCTGAGAACAAAACTCCACATGTTGGGGCGGCTCTCCATGGAGAATTTGTTACAGGCCCAGAACAAACAGAGCCGGCTGTACAACAGGGGTGCTAAACTCCGTGAGTTTACACCGGGAGAGAAAGTTCTTGTATTGCTCCCCACGTCTAGCTCTAAATTACTCGCCAAGTGGCAAGGGCCCTTCGAGGTCACACGGCGAGTTGGGGACCTCAATTATGAGATTGCTCGATCGGACAGGAACGGGGCGCGGCAAATCTACCACCTCAACCTCCTGAAAAAGTGGGAGGAGGCGGGGTCAGTGATGCTGGCGACGGCAGTGAGTGGAGAGGAGGATCTTGGGCCCGAGGTGAATCCAAAAAGGCAATCCCTCGCCTTGGCGCCAGGTGGGGACCACCTCTCGCCCTCCCAGCTCACTGACATTGCCAGACTGCAAGCGGAGTTCGCTGACGTGTTCTCGCCCCTGCCCGGTCGAACAAATCTCATTCAGCACCATATTGAGACCCCGCCAGGCGTAGTGGTTCGTAGTCGACCATACCGGCTGCCAGAACACAAAAAAAAGGTTGTTCAGACAGAATTAGAGGCGATGCTGGACATGGGGGTAATAGAGGAGTCCCACAGCAATTGGGCGAGCCCGATAGTTTTGGTGCCTAAAACGGACGGCTCGATTCGGTTCTGTGTGGATTATCGCAGGGTGAATGCTGTGTCAAAATTTGACGCGTACCCAATGCCGCGGGTTGACAAATTGCTTGATCGGCTCGGTGCGGCTCGATTTTATTCGACACTGGACTTAACTAAGGGATATTGGCAGATCCCCTTATCGCCCCTATCCAAAGAAAAAACAGCCTTTACCACGCCGTTTGGATTACACCAATTTGTCACGCTACCGTTTGGGTTGTTCGGGGCCCCGGCCACGTTTCAGCGTCTCATGGACCGGATCTTACAACCGCATGCTGCATATGCCGCTGCCTATTTGGATGACATCATCATCTACAGCCAGGACTGGCAGCGGCATATGGAGCACCTGCGGGCGGTCCTGGGGGCGCTGAGGCGGGCCGGCCTGACAGCCAACCCAAGGAAGTGTGCGGTTGGGCGTGTGGAGGTCAGGTATCTGGGTTTCCACTTGGGTCATGGGCAGGTGCGTCCCCAAATTGATAAGACGGCAGCTATTGCAACCTGCCCGCGGCCCAAGACCAAAAAGGAGGTGAGGCAGTTCCTGGGGCTGGCGGGATATTATAGGCGGTTTATACCTAGATATTCGGACCTCACCAGCCCGCTGACTGACCTCACTAAAAAGGAAGCACCAGACCCGGTCCAGTGGTCGGAGCCGTGTCAGCAGGCTTTCACCCAGGTTAAGGCTGCTCTGTGTGGCGGCCCGCTGTTACACTCTCCTGACTTTTCTCTCCCCTTTTTTTAGCAGACTGATGCGTCGGACAGGGGGCTGGGGGCTGGGGGCTGTCCTGTCCCAGGAGATAGAGGGGGAGGAGCGGCCGGTGCTGTACATCAGTCGGAAGCTTTCGAAGAGAGAGACGAAGTACAGCACCATAGAGAAAGAATGTTTGGCCATCAGGTGGGCGGTCCTCACCCTCCGCTATTATCTCCTGGGACGGGAATTCACCCTCTGTTCGGACCACGCGCCCCTCCAGTGGCTCCACCGCATGAAGGATACCAACGCGCGGATCACCCGTTGGTACCTGGCGTTACAGCCCTTCAAATTCAAAGTGGTCCACAGGCCGGGTGCACAGATGGCGGTAGCCGACTTCCTCTCCAGGAATGGAGGGGGAGGGGGGGGGGCTGCAGGCCGGAAGGCTCCCCGGCCTGAGTCGGGCGGTGGGGGTATGTGGCGAGGGGGGCGTGGTTCAGCGCCGGCTGCAACAGGAGAGAGAGGCGGGAGACGAGCGGTGCGTAAGTAGGTCAAGTGCAAAATCATAAACACCTGTGTCTCATTTGCAGTAACTGGCCTGGAGAGACCGGATAAAAGCCCGCAGGAAATGAATGAGAGAGAGAGAGAGACCGGGACTGAGGCTCGGAGAAGCACGCGTGAGCTACGGACGCGAAGCGATAGTGAAACTGAAACTGCTTAGTGAAACTGCCGAACGGCGAACATTTTGTTTGGTTATTTTTGAGTTGGTTAAGCCACAATAAACATTTACGAGCCTCAGCGAAGCCGACCCCTGTCTTCTTCTTCCATGACCTCAGAACCTTGTTACATCCATTTTCCCATATTTCTCCAAAACTATTGCTCTGTGGAAATTCAAATTCACTGTCATCCAGCTGCAATGAGAAAGGTAATCCAACACGCTCTTGCTCTGAAGAGGAATACGTATACTTATATGCAAGATGATTATATGCGTATACGTAATACGTATACGTATATGCAAGATGGTGCCCCCCGAGGTAGACGTGTTTGCTCGCTCCACACTTAAATGTTCGACTTTTCTTATTTTTTGGGTGTTTTTCGTTTTTTTCTGCAGTGCACAAATGCCATGCACTGCTAACATACAACAGACAGGCATTATTGGACATCGCCAACTCACAAAACTGTAGTTCTATTCCGCTGGAGCTACAACTCATTGTTCGCCCACAGAGTCACCACCAAAACTACCCCGAGGACCACGAAGCGCCGGTCTCGAATGAGTTCGCTGACCCCAGGAGAGTGCTTCGGAGACGGCGACGCAAGCGAGGCAAGAGGGGAGGGCTTCATGCTAGACTAAAAGCTTGTGCTTGCCGACCACCGCTACCCAGCCTCCTGCTAGCGAATGTGGAGTCTCTAGAAAACAGTGGACGAGCTACGAGCCAGGATTACAACCCATCGGGAAATTAGAGAGTGCTGCGCCCTGATTTTCACCGAGACCTGGCTCTCAGACAAAGTCCCAGAGAACGCCATTCAGCTACAGACTCACTCGGTTCACCGAGGCGATCGAACGGCCGCGTCCGGTAAGACTAAAGGGGGAGGCATGTGTGTGTTTGTAAACAACTCGTGGTGCGAAGATATATGGACTATTGACGCGCACTGTTCACCAGATGTGGAGTTTTTACTGCTGCAGTGAGTCCTTATTATCTACCGAGGGAATTTACTGCTTTGTTTTTGGCCGCTGTTTACATCCCCCCCGTGTGCTAACTCCGCGGCAGCACTCGGCAAACTCCATGACGTCATCAGCGCGTTAGAAACGGCTCATCCTGACGCTGTTTTTATTGTTGCTGGTGACTTCAACCAGTGTAGTTTGCGGACTGTATTCCCCAAATACCACCAGCATGTTGACTTTCCCACCTGTGATAAAAACACCCTTGACCACGTCTACAGCAACATACGTGGTGCATACAGGGCTGCAACCCGCCCCCACTTCGGACACTCGGACCACATTTCTTTGTTCCTGTACCCTGCTTACAGACAAAGACTGAAACAAGCACACCCTGTCACCAAACAGATCAAACTCTGGACCCCGGAAAGCGAGATCACCCTGCAGGACTGTTTTGCACTGACAGAATGGGATGTGTTTAAAGCTGCAGCCACTGTGGAGGACTCTTCCGTCAGCGTACAGGACTATGCTGAGTATGTGACTGGGTACATCAGCACTTGTGTTGATAACACTTGTGTTGTGCCCACCATATGAATCAGGAAGTTTCCCAACCAGAAGCCCTGGATAAAAAGTCAGGTACGTCTCATGCTGCGTGCTCGCTCTCTTGCATTTAGATCAGGCAATGAGAACGAGTACAAAGCTGTGAAGTATGGACTGAGAAAAGCCATCACAGCGGCCAAGAGGCAGTACAGAGAGAAGCTGGACAGCTTCTACTCTACTGCTGATTCAGGGTGGATGTGGCAAGGCCTGCGGCACATCACAGACTACAGGACCACCACCAACATCATCGCCATTACAGGACAAGACAACATTCCTGGGCGGGCCCTCAGAGCATGTGCCAACGAGCTGGTTGATGTTTTCACCTCCATCTTCAACCTCTCCCTCAGCCAGCGCATTGTACCCTCGTGTTTCAAGAACACGACCATCATCCCCCTGCCCAAGAAGAACCAACCCACCTGCCTGAATGACTACAGGCCAGTGGCACTCACTCCAATCATAATGAAGTTTTTCGAGAGAGTGGTGCTGGCCCACATTCAGAGCAGCACACCGGACACCATCGACCCCCTGCAGTATGCCTACCGGCCCAACAGGTCCACCTCGGATGCCATCGCTGCTGCAGTCCACTATTCCCTCTCTCACCTGGAAAACAAGAACTCATACCTATGGATACTCTTCATAGATTACAGCTCCGCCTTCAACACGGTCATCCCACACAAACTCACCCAGAAACTGTCCATACTTGGTTTGCACCCCACCCTCTGTGACTGGCTCCTAGATTTCCTGACTGGCAGGCCTCAGTCTGTCAGGATTGGAAATAGGACTTCAGCCAGCACCATAACGAACATTGGCACTCCACAGGGCTGTGTACTCAGCCCCATCCTCTACACCCTGTACACCTACGACTGTGTCGCCTCCCACAAGGACAATATCATCCTGAAGTTCGCGGACGACACCGCAGTGATAGGGCGTATCGCTGGCGGTGACGAGGCAGCTTACAGGAGGGAGGTGGCCAGTCTGGTGTCATGGTGTGAAGAAAACAACCTCACCCTCAACACAGACAAGACAAAGGAGATGATAGTGGACATGAGGAAGGAGAGGAGGACGCCTCAGCCACTGTTAATCCGGGAGCTTGAAGTGGAGAGGGTGAGCAGCTTTAAATACTTGGGTGTCCACATCAATGAGGACCTCACTTGGACACCTCACATCACGCAGCTGGTCAAGAAGGTTCAACAGCGGCTGTATTTTCTGAGGAGGCTGAGGAAGTTTGGCATGTCGCCTAAGATCCTCAGCAACTTCTACCTCTGCACCATTGAGAGTGTCCTGACCAGCTGCATCACTGTGTGGTACGGCAGCGCTTCTGTCATGGACCGCAAACGCCTGCAGAGAGTGGTGAAGACCAGAAGATCTGTGCAGAAGATCTCCAAGACTCCACTGGCCTCTCTGCAGAGCATCTACCACCATTACATTTGCAGCATCTACAACTTTACATTATCAGGACTGCACTACCTCACTTTACTACTTCACTCCTTTGCCCTTTTACATTTTTACATGTTTATATATTTGCTCTTCTTATTATTTATATATTTATCTTATTTTTAGTTTACTTACTTGTGTGACATTTACTGTGGTAGGCAAAGCAAGAATCTCATTGTACAGGGAAACATGCTTTCTGTCTGTATATATGACAATAAACACTTTGAATCTTGAATCTTGAATCTTGAATATGCATTGCTCTGATTGACAGAAGGTTTCTGTTTGCCTGAAACAACAATGCTTGCGTTTACTGAAAGCATTGCTGACATCTTGCTTCCCCTAATGTTTAATGATAAATTCTAGTATATTATCTGTTTCCTCTAGTACTTGTACTTTCTTTGACGGTCCCTGCCTGAAATGCTTTAAGCTAAGAACCTCAATGTCAGTCATTAACTCCACCCACCCTGCATACCACAATTCTGCCACAGTTCTCCCCATCCCTTCAGGGAAGCATCTGTGGTAAGCAATTCTTTGCATGTGGGAGGTGGCCGCTTTGAACTGCTGACAATCACCTGGCTATTAAACAGCATTGAAATGTCTGTAGGTGTAATAGCAGTAGATTAATTACTGTTATGGCAGCAGTAATTAAACAATTCAGTCATGGGAATTTACTGTAGGGTTTCTGGGAACTTTGAAACTTGCTACTGCATTCCGTTCACTGTATGACCTGGGATCCAGGTACATATCAAGTAATCACACCGACTAATGAGGAACAAAACAGCTGTTCTGAAGCTTCATCTTCATCCTAAGGCTGCGAAATGCTTCACTATCAGTTCCCTTTCAAGGGAACTTACACTGCGTCGAAACGCTAGGGGAATACCTTGGCATGTAGTCTCGTTATGCACTGTGAAACATCTCTCAGTGAGCATGCACTGTGCACGGTGGAGTGGGCATGTGGAGTGACGTCATGTGGAGTGACGTCATGATCCAGGGTCATAAAAGGGCGCTGGAAACCGAGAGCGGCAGCTTAGAGCTTAGGATTTGTTTGTATGAAGCTGTTTGATCTGTGTATGCGAAAGAAAAGTATATCTTTCCCTAGGTAGTTTTAAAAAAAATCAGGGACTTCCACACCTTTATATTTATGGTGAACCAACAAGTTTATAGTGTGTGCTTCCCCTGCCCTCACAAGAGCAGGCACCTCTTCTGTTTAGATTTTTTTGCAGAGGCTGCATGCTTTGTTTCTCTGCTCCCATTGTGAGCACTGGACCCTTATATCCTCTAAGTCTCTCTGTGGCGTAGGACCGACCAGTTGTTCTTTTGCTCGGGACCATCGAGTGGACCCCGGAATCTAAACTACTTTGAGCAGATAAATAGCTGAGGCTATCTGGCTTATGAGTCAGCTGGAATTGCTTCTCAGTGAGGGTCTGTGCCCACTCCACTAGGAGTGGGGCTGCTTCTATGGCTTCCTTTCAGGGGTCTCCCTTGCTAATCTTTATGCTGTGGAAGGGTGGTCCTCCCCGCACATATTCCAGAGGTTCTACCATCTTGACCTCTATTCTGATCTGTGACACACCTGCGACCGACATCACTGAGGTAGCGTTAGTATATCTTTCTCCTAGCATTTCGACTCAGCGCGAGTTCCCTTGAATGTCTCAGGTTACGAATGTAAACAGTTCCCTGAGAGGGAATGAGACGCTGGGTCTTTTGCCTCAGCTTCTTGCGCTTCCGGGCTTACTTCAGACATTCGTCTAAGCTGCCGCTTCTGGTTTCAGGTGCCCTTTTATGATCTTGGATCATGACTTTGCCGACCTGCGATGATCATTCCACAATCGTTCGATCGATTTCACAGTGCTTCACGAGACTACATGCCCAGGCATTCCCCTAGCGTTTCGACACAGTCTTGTTCCCTCTCAAGGAACTATGGTTACATACGCAACCTGAGATGCTTTGTGTTGTTGAACGCATATCAATGTGTGGAATAAACAGACTACTACATGCCACTGCAATTGTTCCAATACTAACTGAAGACTTTGTGCGAACACAAATGGGAGAGAGATAGTCCAAAGGGTTGGATCAGGAGTAAGGGCCTGGCAAGGGTTCCAAACTACCCAATACAGGTACATAATGGGGTCTGAATTGAAGACAATAACAATTTTCTAGTGTCTCAAAGAGCCACACATTGATTGTAATGTCCCTCAAATGTTGTATGTGATAGACTGAAAAAAGGCCTATCACAGACCCTGGGGCATCAATGATTTAGAAATCAGTTTTGGAAATCACAAACAAATACCATCAGACTCTAGAGTTCTACAAATATCCTAAATAATGTTCTACAAATAATCATAATACTGTTGGATATTCCTCTGATGACAGAGCAATGAATCCTTTAAGTCAGATAAGTGCATATGACCACGTGGATAAATAACCAAAAATTCTAGCAAGATAATTTTGGGAGAACGACAAAGCAGAAAATCAGTGGCATATATAAAGTTATATGTGACTGTATGAGATTCTCAGTATTTTACGCGGGTGCACAATTAACCTTTCTTGGCAGAATGAAATAGAAGTTTAAGTCTCAAAAGCATATGCCATTCAAAAACAGGTTTCTACAGCATTTGATGTTGTTGTTTTTACCACACCTTCAATGGTTGGTTTAAATTGTATAGAGGGACGGGTTTCTGGTATTATGAAACTGTTTGCAAAATCCTTCATCACCTATGTCTTCATAGGTGAAGGATTTTGCAAACAGTTTCATAATGATAATGCCATCAAAACATTGTAAGCCACTGCATTACCTATGAAGATGAAAACTGCAAGAAGAACCACCCAGACTGCAACAGGTCCCACCTGAGCCATCCGAGCCATTTTGACATGGCAGTTGGATGCAACAGAGCAGTCACACACTGTAGCTGACAGGTTTTGGATGGAGTGAAATCCTTGCTGATCTGATATTTTGATCTGGAGGAAGTGATGACCCGAATACACACTGTGTTCTTTTACAAGACTCACCGTTGTGCCTTCAAGAGAAAATATGTGTTAGTATTACTGCTAAGTAAAGCTACATAAACACAACCTCAAAGAGGTGGTGAAAATATCTGAGATATCTTGCATTATCTGCCTAGAGTCAACACAATTTTACTTCTGTGATATGTTTTCCAGTTGAAACATGAAATTCAGTGAGGAATAGTGTGGAATGCCCTTGGATGAGTGAAGAAGAATGTGGCATTACCATAGGCTGGTTCAACTCTCCATTTGTCCTCAACATTTCCTAAAATCTCATAGTAGAAGGGTGAACTGTATGGAGGAAGGTCTAGGTCTACTGCTGTGATGTTGGCCATTGTGGGCTCCGCATCCAGGCACATGTTAACTGTGTTCACTTCCAGCGTTGGTGTGTTATCATTTTGATCATTCAGATGAATAAATAGAGTTCCAGTGCTTGTCAGTGGTGGAACACCTGCCAATCCGAGACATGGAGTAAACAGAAATTCAATTGGAGTAAAAACATGATAATGTCATTCATGAAGTTACACGGTTAAGAAAGTCTTTAGTCAGACTCATTTATTAATTATGATAAGAGGACAGTTGGATCACCCAGACATTGACTGCTACAAAATGTCCTGCAATAGGGGGCATACTTTATGTGTGTCATGGGTCATGTTAGATCAGGGGTGGGCAAACTATTTGTCTCGCGGGCCACATTGGTTTCTTAAAATTGACAGAGGGGTCGGGGTGAAGGTCGTACCTGTGCATTTACTTATAAGAAATCCTAGAAAACCTGTATAAAGTGTAGTTTGGTCTTAAATCACTCGACTGGGACACGTGAAATTACAACAAAACAATATTAATCGACAGAAAAACCATATGCAATGTGACTGAATGTATCTTTGCCTCAGCTCTAGATTGACAATCACAGGCATCCAATCACAACTGACCTCAAAGGGAAAAAGTGGAACTAACCAATGAAATTTGATGTTACTATTACAAGAGTAAGCCCCGCCCCACGACTGACAAAAATAAAAGTGCTCGCGCGAGCAAAAGCAGCACGAGTGATTAAAATGAGCTCGCGGGTCCCGTATTTACGTGTAGCTCTGTTATCCGCTCGCGGATGTAATTTCCGCACGCGCAAACATCAGTTTTGCGCTCCTTCCTTTTTAGCACGGAATTAAAGGGGGGTGTAGAGGGGTTTGCGACAGACGCCTACTCTCCACCACAGCTTCAGCGACACTGCCGCTTGCAGCCGCGACAGAGTGACATTACAGGGAAATGTAAAATGAAGGAGGTTTAATACAAGTTCGGCGGGCCGGATTAAAAAGGTCAACGGGCCGGATATGGCCCGCGGGCCGTAGTTTTCCCACCCCTGTGTTAGATGAAGGCACAAAGATGAAGGAAATTACAGGGTATTTTAGTGTAGAAACTAAGGATTATCCAATACAACAACAGGGAATAATTCAGGAGAATTCATAATACATATAATCACACAAGAGAGAATTGAAACATACCGAAGACAAGAACAGACCAGGATACAGGGAAAACAGGGTACTAATACATTGGGGATGATTAGAGCAACAAGACACTGCTGACAAGACTAACAGGGATTGATGAAGAGACAACAGAAAAGCAAATTGGGAACCAGGACGTAAAAAAAGAACAGTACAGTACTCCAAAAATGCCATTAGATGTAGATTTTTAGATGTATTTTCCACTAGACAAATACAAATGTTGCATTTCTCTAATACTAAATTAATTTGTACGTAAACTAAAATGACTACTTTGTCCAGGTATGCTTCAGAATATTATAAATATACTATTTATAAAAGTACATAAGTACATAACTGTTCAAAAGTTTTTGAGATTTATCTTAGGTCGGCTCTGCTCAGAAATACAGTAAAGCAATAGCACTGTATATTATATTATTGTTGTAAGTGGGGCAAGGAGTAAAGGCTGCTGCAGGCAGAGGAGGAGTTTGGAGAGTCAATGGTTAAGGGATATGCCACTTGTTAATTAAATCTAACAGGTGTCGAGAAGCTTGGAGGAAGCGAGAGATCTGCCCCAAGAGTGTCTTGTACCCTGCCAATTTGTGCCAAGAAGGGCCGTTTGCTGAGTGGAAAGTTTCTGCTTATTTTACTGAGAAGCTGAGTGCTGATTTTTCTTTATGTGGATGCTAATAAAGAGCAAGACACTGTTTGAGCTACTCCCAGACCCATACTCTTCAGAGTCACATGATCCTTCAGAAATCATTCCAATGTGATGATTTGATAATTAAGATATATTTATTATTATCATATTATCATTATCATGATTACTATGTTGAAAACAGCTGTGCTGCCTCATATTTTTATGTTTTGTTGAAAGAGTGATACTTTTTTCAGCATTGTTTGATTACAGGTTCAAACAACACCATTTATTTACAATAGAAATATTTTGTAGCATCATAAATGTCACTTTTGATAAATTTACTGCATCCTTGCTGAATAAAAGTATTAATTTCTTTATAAAACATCATCTTACCATCATCCACAGCATATAGGGTTGCTCTATAGGTGCTGTTTATCACAAATGGTGACTCTCTGTCCAGAATTTTATTTGTGGATACTCGTCCAGTCTTTGGATCAACAGTTATCCATCCATCAATATCTTCACATTTAACAAATCTGAGAATCGAAGAAACAACAGATGAATCCACCTTTGTTTTTATGTGATCCTGTTCCTCCAATAAACTACAGTAGCTTTGGTTGTATAAATAATATATGCTTCTCTTACTTAAATGTGTTTATATGGCTTCTATCCGTGTCTTTAGCAGTGAAGGTTGTAAGATTTGTTCCTGCAGCTATATTCTCCATTACTGAAACATGTTTCACCGGGGGTACAAATATCGGAGGGTCGTTGACATCTTCAATATAAATGGTCACTGGAATGGTATTGTATAGGATTGCAACACTAGTGCCAGAGTTTTGGGGTATTCTTTCGATATCCCACATGGCATTCGGTACTTGTTTTTTGACTTTACATGAAAAGTAAGGAATTTCATTCTGCACACTGATGGAGAGATTTTGGTATGTTTGCTCCTCATAGTCCATTTGCTGGGTGTTTGGAATGAGCCCAGAAATAAAGAGAGTTTAGAGAAGTGTCAACATGAATGTTTGCACACATATATTTTTGTATCTCTTCTACGTCAAATTAGCTACAATCCCATTATAACATTTAGAGGCAACAATCTAAAGACATTTAAGTGCAATGTGATTCTGGCGCTATCAAAGCATGTTCTCTGTATGTTTGAGAATCATAACCAGCCTAAACCAGAAACATTGACTCAACTTTTGCCAGGTTGGCTTACACAATGAAACATCAACCATGCACATACCTTTACAACTGTTAAAATCCCCTCGTTTGTAACAGGGTCTGTTTCAATTTTGAATTGCTCTTTTTTATCTCCTTGGATAGTGTATTTGGCTCTCCAGGCTTTTGAACCACGGACGTCTTTGTCTGTTACTTGCAGTCGCAGAACTTCAACCCCAGTTTCTTGCTCCTTGACCTTCCCAGGTCCCTGAAACACAACTCAAATAGTTTGCTTGGTTTTATAGGACAATATGTAAAACTTGCCATTAAAAAGCAATGAACAAGAATATCACAACCATTAAAACCAGTAAACTTCCAGTTCAATATAAAACCTACTGTTTTGCCAGAGAACTCAGGAAGATTGTTGTTATTGTCAGAAATATTGATTATCAGTGTACTTGTACTTGAGAGCTGTATCTTTTCCCCTTTGTCCTTTGCTTCAATCAGGATTGTATATTTTTGCGCTTTCTGGAAAATATTAATTTAGTAGAAGATTTCTTGTGTAGGAATGGAGAAATATTTATAAAGAACAAAAAGCATTGCATGCTATCTGATAAAGGTACAACAATAGTTCATTATTACCAATGAAATAAATTAGGTTCATACCTCATAATCTAAACACCCCTTAAAATAAACTGTCCCGGTGTCTTTGTGTTGCTGAATATAGAATTCAACATTATCTGGTTTTGGTGTGACAGACTTGATTGTGAGTTCAAATGTTCCATTGTTTGTACTTGAATCATCTTCATCAGATGCCTTTACTGTCAGTAATTCTTTACCTAATTATAAAGAAATAATTAAGAAGAAATGCCTTGCATGAATGGAATTTCTTCACCCTCAGGTTATTGATTCAAAATTTAATAATACATCAACAATTCAAAATCATACAAAAATTAATGTGAAAAACTGAAGTTACAGGCTGATTGAACTTGCATGAAGTTCATCAAAGCAATGCATATGTAAGTTAGTAGTGTGGATGACCTCAACGTCCCTTCACAACAATGTTTGGGCTGATGATGATATGGAGGAAGGTGTCCAGATCTCCTCCAAGACTTGGATCAGGGCATCCATAGCTCATGTCCGACAGTCTGTGATGCTACTTGGCATTTTCAGATGCTCCAATACATAATGTCCCAAAGGTTTTCATTTGAACTTAGGTCTGGGGAACATTAGGGCCAATCAATTGCAGATGCCTTCATCGTCTAAAAATTGCCTACACAATGTAAGAATCATCATGAACAAGGAAGACTCTGGGACACTGGGACTCTAAGGATTTCATTCAAAATTTCAGATTCAAAGTGATCATACTGGATAATGTTACACACTTCATAATGTTCCTCACAGTGTCTCCACACTTTCACGTTTCTCACATGTGCTTAGTGTGAACCTGCTCTCATCCATGAAGAGAACGGTTAATGGAAGACTTTAATTCTGGTGTTTTCTGGCAAATATCAACTGAACTGCACAGTGCTGAGCTTTGAGTGCAGTCCGACTAGAAATCTGTTTCTGGCAGTTTGGTCAGAAACACGCACACCAGTTCCTGCTGGAGGTCATTTAGTAGGGCTCTATCAGTGATCCTCCTGTTCCTCCTCGAACAAAGGAGTAGATCCCAGTACTAATGCTGGGTTCTTGCCCTTTGACATCTCTGTCCAGCTCTCTTCATGTAACGGCCTGTATCTTCTCCATGCTCTTGAAACTGTGCTGGGAGACACACCAAACCTCCATGCACGTATGGATGATCATCGTGGAGGAGCTGGACTTCCTGTGTAACCTGATTGGGTTGAAGAAACTGCCTCATACAGACAGAGACAAGAACCCTAACAAAATACAAAACTAGAGACAAATCAGTCAGGAATAATAAAAGAGATAACTATTGTTCCCTGTCAAGGGAACTCAACACTGCGTCGAACGCATATGGGAACGCCTTAGCATGATTGTCTCTTGAAGCGCAATTGAAACTAGGTGTGCGAGTGCACGTCGCCAAGGGTGACGTCATGAGCCAGGAGTATATAGGCACGCAGTGAACTAGAAGCCGCAGCTTTAGTGTCTTCAACAGCGCTCGAAGCTAACGTGTGTGTAAAGTGCACTTGCTGGCTGTAAGTTTGATTTTCTTTTTGATCACTTACCTGTGTTTTGATGGCGGTTACACAGATTTCCGGCATTGTGTCACTCCCTGCCCGCGTTTCATCACGGGCAGTGATACACACGCTCTCTGTGTCACATGTTTGGCATGCAGAGTGTTTGCGGCTGCGGCTGCGGCTGCCGCTGATTGGACCCGCCTCAGCGTCGGGATTTGCCTTTTTTCCCCGGACCTCCACATCGAGGTGTTGAGGTCCTGGAAGTAGCCCGCCTCTCACAGAGTGTATAGCAGCGCTGCCGCTAACTATGCTACTCTCGTGGCCGGTTACGGGGCGATGCCTAGAGTGGAGGTTGGCGAGTTATTTCACCCACCACTCATCGCCGCCTCTGAAAATCCCGACGCTGCCCATATCCTCGATGAGGGCAGGGTATGGCCCTCAGGCAGTCGCCGTGCTGGGCACGGCCACTGCTCTCTCTCTCAGCGTGGTCAAATTGCCATGGCGCAGAGAGAGAGAGCAGTGGCCGTGCCCAGCACGGCGACTGCCTGAGGGCCATACCCTGCCCTCATCGAGGATATGGGCAGCGTCGGGATTTTCAGAGGCGGCGATGAGTGGTGGGTGAAATAACTCGAAAGAATAAGAAAAGATAAGAATATCCTCTTTATGCCCCTCTTATGCCTCCTGGCCTCTTCGGCGATGCTATCGAGATGGCCGTCGAGAGGTTTCAGGAGGCTGCTAAGCGGGAGGTAACATTCGAGAGAATTCTTCCCCGTCGCTCTCGAGCGTCTGGGAGTGCAAGCCAGCCACAGCCCAGCAGCGGCTCCTCCTACCGCGCTGCTCAGTGGCAGAGCGTTGTCACCCGACAGCCCCCTCTGTTGGGTGGCAGTGCGGGTTGTCATGCTCAGCCGCAGCCTTCTGGTAGGACAGATCTGAGGGCTGTCCTCCAGGCTAAGGAGGCAAAGAGCAGAAGGCTCTGATGCTAGCGTCCTTCGGCCACGCAGGGGCCCCCCCGGTGGTCTACCTCGAGGGGTAGATCAGTGCCCTGTAAGCGCGGTAGCAGGCTCGGTACTTTGAGGGGGCTGGGTCATGCTCTTCGCAGGCAGCCCCTTCCAGTCGCGCTCCACACGGGGCGCACTGGACAGGTTGCTCCCTCTGAGGAGGGTTTTAGAGCATCTGCTCCGGCGGCTCTCTGGTATCTGCCAGGGCCCCGAGTGGAAAAATATATCTGTCCAGAGGTCAGTCTCGAGAGGCTGATACCCCTAGTAGATTTCATGGCAGCATGGTTACGTCTGCCAGGTATCTCTTAGACCATGTATCCCTGCCGGCTGTTTACTGCGGACCAGCTTGGCTTCAGGGCTCTCTCTTCCCGAGAGGTTTATGTGGCTTCCTCTTTCCCAGACCTGGATACATTCCTAAAGTGCTTTCGAGCCCGGCTCGTCACACTATACTGCAGGCCTTATGTCCTCCCCCCAGTCGTGACCAGGAGTCCAAGAACAAGGTCTGTCCAGTGCGAGCACTGGACACCTACGTCTGCCGAGCGGTTTCATGGAGTAGGTCAGACCAACTCTTTGTATGCTTCGGGGCTCCTAAGGGAGCTCCAGCGTCAGAACTAACTCTGAGCAGGTGGATAGTCAAGACTATCTCACTGGCTTATGACTCGGCGGGTCAGCAGTTTCCACTGCATGTCCACGCCCACTCTACTTGGAGCATGGCTACCTCTAAAGCTTTTTGCGCAGGGGCTCCCTTGCTGATACTTGTGATGCGGCTGGCTGGTCCTCACCGCATACTTTTATTAGGTTCTACCAGTTAGACCTTAACCCCGCTGTGGGAACCTTAGCTACGTTAGCTACGTTAGCTTGGCATACTCCGTTCACTGAGGCAGCGTGGGTATTCTCGTCCCCATATGCATTCTACGCAGTGTTGAGTTCCCTTAACAGGGAACGTCTCAGGTTACTTACGTAACCCTAGTTCCCTTAAAGGGAACGAGACACTGCGTCTCGTAGCCTCAGCTCCGTCGCATGCCGGCTGTTTCAGACACTAGTCAAGCTGCGACTTCTAGTTCACTGCGTGCCTATATACTTCTGGCTCATGACGTCACCCTCGGCGAACGTGCACTCGCACACCTGGTTTCAATTGCGCTAAAAAGAGACAATCACGCTAAGGCGTTCCCATATGCGTTCGACGCAGTGTCTCGTTCCCTCTAAGGGAACTAGGGTTACGTAAGTAACCTGAGACGTTTATGGCCAGTACCTGCAAAATCATTCCATTTTGGAAGATGTTTTGCTGTTGCCTCTCCAGTGACCTGTTATCGCATTCATTTTTAAAAAAAGCAGGTAAAACTGATTCACAATCACTTCTGCTTCCTGATTTGACAGATTGATATCCTTTAAGTCAAGTCACCTTTATTTATATAGCGCTTTTTACAATACTGCTTTGATTGTTTCAAAGCAGCTTTACAGTGGTAAACCTTTAAATGACTCTGTATTATTCTGTTATGATTAAGTGTTTTTTTGTTTTTGTTTATACAGTATATATATATATAGTATATATATAGTTTATAAGTTTAAAAAAAAATGCCTTGTTTTATGTGAAATAAACATTTAATTTTACAGTTTCATAAATGCATTTGTGAAGTGCAAACTATACTGGGTTACCTTGAACATGTGATTCGTCCACAGTCACTTCATAGACTGGTGGCTTAAATATTGGGGCGTGATCATTTATGTCCAATATTTGGATCTCCACCCCAAGCTTTGTATCCACTGCATTATTTAATTGGTTCACTGCTTCAAATTTCAACTGTAATCGAATCCAGTGAAAATCATTATACAAGCCTTCTTTGCAGTGTATTTAAATAAATGCAATGCTATCATGAAATGGGTGGATTGTTTTTCAGGGATTACTTACTTTGAGAACTTTAAGACCTTGTTTATTTTCATAGTCCACCTTTCCATGTACTAAAACATAACCTTCATCATCAATCGTGAGAATACCCTTTGGCTCTTCATCCACACCCTGACCATGAAGCTTAAATTTTACAAAATAAGACCGTTCAAGTTCAATCTGAAACACAAAGAAAATGCACATTGAAATGTTCACAATGTTCATAATCCAGGTCTTACACACAAAAAAAACCGCTGTACATAACATGGAATTGAATGACATAAGTTACTGTTTCTGCTGCTCACCTTGCCTAGTCTATATGGAAACGGACCAGGGTTTTCTTCCTCAATGGTGAAAGATTCAATGATCCATGCGCGCTTCTTTCTTCCACTGTCAGCCCATGCAAACACGGTCCAGGCAGACTGAGTTAAAAAAGAAGTTGTCTTAAGTAATGTTATGAAAGTTATGTTATAACGGTTATGTCAATGTGTGCTTACAAAATTACATTTAAAAAATTATACTACTTGTAGTTAGTAATGTATTACATTAATTTTATAATGATTACTTTTTGATGACTATTGACCTTTATTGATGTCGTTTATTGATTTGAGTAAAAATACAAAGAGAAAGAAAGATTACATTTTCTGTTATCAACAACATGAAATGGATTAAACATTACATTATGTCATTTTCCCAAAGTAGGATTGGTGAAGGGAGTGTTCGTAAATGTGATGAAAAGGCAGGTTCTCTGGCACAAATTTTAAAAAGCGACTAGAACAAATCTAACGACTTTATCTGGAGTTATTGGAGACTTTTGGAGACTCTCTGAAGTGAAAGCACATATCGTTCTTACTCTTCTCAAGGAACAGTGAGTGCAGAAGGAGATGTTTAGGGGAGCGCGGGGCACAAAGTAATGCAGGGTAAATAGTAACACAGACTTTTTAGATAGTTGCACGGTCTTAAAGTTGACGTGCTAACAGACTTTTCACCACACTGTTTGCACACGTCTTCCAGCCATCTTTCGAGAAATTTCAGCGAAATTTTGATGAGAACCACAGGAAAAACTCTTTTGGCAGCATGTAAATATTTTTTGTTATAGCAGTTGTTTTTCGATTTTCAAAGAATGTGTAAAAGTATGTTAGTCCAATCTTATATTGTTATGATTGCCATCTTCTTGGCTAAAAGACGGTACCATTTTGAAAGACGTGAAAAACACATAGTGACTGCTAGCCGGTCCTGAAGTATACACGACAGCGCGGGGTTAGTTGTAACACGGTGTTTCAACTAAGCCGCATTGAACAGGCTGCATTAATAATCATATATTTTGCTTTGTATTAACCTATTAAAACGTTTTTCAAGACATTACATTGTTCAAAGCATTACAAATATAATAAATAAAATAAAAATATACATTCCATTCATAAGTTATGCTTATAATCATCAAGACTCAACTTTTATTAAGAAATAAAAATATGTCAATGACCACCCATTGGATAACATGGTGTTACAACTAACCCGCTGTCTGTTACAACGAGCCCCGCTCACGGGGTAAGTTGTCACATTTCACTCCTGGCGCTTTTGGTGATACTGCGCAGAAACTGTAGGTCCGACGAACATCAAAACAGTGCTCATTTGTAGGAGAGGCTTGTGTGTTGTTTGTATAAAAATATGGTTTGTCTAACCCTTTGTTCATTATTTGGCTAAAACCAAAAAGTGATACGTTGTGCCCCGCACTCCCCTACTCCTCCATGTGCAAATGAATCGCGCAAAGTCCGAGAAGCCGCCGCTGGCTGATTACGCATCACGGGATGTAAAATGTTTTTTGTCTTAAAAATAATTAAATCACTGCACAAATATAAATTGCTGCATTTGTTTGACTCACACAGCCTCAGTCACATACTCTCATCCACTGTGTGTGTGTGTGTGTGTGTGTGCGCCTCTCTGTATAACAAAAGCTAACTAGCTGGCTTGTTTATCATGTCTCAGTCAAAACTTTACACCCAAAAATACAGGAAGGAGTGGGAATCAAACCCTGAATTCCAAAGCTGGCATATGTGACGGTCTTGCCTGGGTGGTCTTCCTACTGTATTGTGCTGCACACTATATACTGCACAATAGAGATACACAGAAGAAATAAGGGATTGACAGAATGGAGAATAAAATCAGTTCCACAGCATTTTCCGTTAACTCTGCCTTATTTATAACATTTCCTGTATTTAAGTCTTTTTTAACATATTACTCTTTCAATTTTGTGATCGTATAGTGAACAGTTTAACTAATAATTCAATAAAACAGAAAAACAACTTGCGGTGTGTTCGTAACTTTACATTAATAAGACAATATTTAAAAAAAAACTCATTTTACAAACATACCTGCACAATGGAGATACAACGATGGAGATGGAGAATAAAATCAGTTCTATGTGACTAACCCTAACCCTAAGTCAAAACACACAATAAGAAAATACTTTCGACGGCAAACACATCTCAACATTTCTCTTAAATATTAATTATAGGATAAATCCAAAATTAGCACATTATTCATATGTTTTACGCTTTTTAACTGACAATTCTCCCATTCCTCAGAATTTGTAACTTACCCACAGCAATTTCCGTTAACTCTGCAGAGGGCGGTCCCTATTCCACATACTAAATACATACTAGATACCATCACTCGCCCAATAG
Organism: Rhodeus uyekii; assembly: GCA_037043235.1. Classification (NCBI taxonomy): domain Eukaryota; kingdom Metazoa; phylum Chordata; class Actinopteri; order Cypriniformes; family Acheilognathidae; genus Rhodeus; species Rhodeus uyekii. The sequence goes on along the minus strand of JAWRVZ010000381.1, from coordinate 91,719 downwards.
ATGGCGTTGTTTCCATTTGTGCAGAATTTAACTCTTTACACACTGTTACATGCACCCCCCTTAAATTATGCTAAATGGGGAAGCGCCTGCACAACAGTAAATTTAAACCATAAGAACAAGAAAAGAAAAGAGAGAAAGAGATGAAAGAGAGAAAAAGAAGACAGAATGTAAAACTCCCTGACGCATTGCAACGTAAATATCAATTACAGAATTCTCCCATAGGAAGTATGCAAGCATGGATCGGTACCAGAATCCAGACTAAACATAGATTAAAGAAATGCCCTATACACCTCTCTTCTCATACACAATCAAGGATTAAATTGTTTTCTGAAATAATACATTTTAAATCTTACATAGATCTCTTAATATCTTCAAATATCAACTTATAATTCACCCATGAAAAAGATTTTTAACCATGTCAAAAATAGAAATCACAGAAGGTGATGTATCATGCACAACTTGACTGTTTATCTCATAGATAAATCTTTGAGGAGGCTTAACAATCCTACCAGCTTTAGTTACAACTGTGTCTGCTTGGAGGCGTTCAGGTTGTCTACAAACTATAGGGTCGACTGTAACTGAAACAGGGTTATTGACAGCTCGTGGGGGTGGAGCAACTGGGATTGTCAAGGAGCACTGCAAGGAGTCCAGTCCTAATTCATCACCAGAAGGTTGACTGTCATCTGAGTATTGAGGAACATCACTTCCTTGATCAGAGCACACCAAACTATCACGAGTGTCGGAACCTGCCTCAGAATCGGATTTCTGCACATCCAAAGAACACTGAACCCCAGGCAAAACAACTGAGTCACTCTCAACATCAGGGTATGTGTGTATGTCAGACTGCATAACCCATTTAGCTGTTCTCACATCACTCTCGGGAGAATCAGGTAAGTCTGCAATTAAATCACTTGAATTAGGCTCGGGTGGTACACTGATGCCGCCATCATTGTACAAAAAGTTAACAGGGAGTAGGAGATTCCTGTGCACAGTCTTTTCCCTGTCTGTGTCTGAAGTCTCTATTCCGGTAGACATTAATGCGTGATCTCACAGACATCACTTCATAGATGTTAGACTCCCATTTGTCTGCTATCTTCCGTTTGCCACTCTCACCACGATTCGCCAGAAGGACTCTGTCACCAACACTCAAATGTGAACCTTTCGCTTTTTGATTGTAGATCCTTGCATGCCGAGCTTGCTCAATTGCACTGTGCTTTCGTGCAATCTTCGCAGCTTCGCTGAGGTCATACTTAACCCTTGATACAAAGTCTGAGTACTTGACAACAACATCATTCTTGAGGACATGTTGGAACATCGCATCAACTGGAAGACGTGGAACTCTCCCAAACATCAGATAGAAAGGCACAAAACCTGTTGTCTCATGGATGGTACAGTTATAACAGAACGTCAGCATCTGCAAAGATTGCGGCCATTTGGCTTTGGACTGGGGAGGTAAGGCTCTTATCATGTTACCTAAGGTCCTGTTAAAGCGTTCGTTGATCCCATTTCCCATTGGGTGGTAGGGAGTGGTATGTGATTTCTTGAAACCTACCATAGTCAGCAACTCCTTCATCAATTTACCCTCAAAACTTGGACCTTGATCTGAATGCACCCTCCTTGGGAATCTATAAATGCAGAAGAGACTTTTCCATAAATGATGAGCAACTTGCTTTGCTGACTGGTTTTTACAGGGGAAAGCGTAGGCTAATTTGGTGAAATGATCCATTGCTACGAGAACATCCACACTTTTATCACCCTGCTCTGCCGTCCAGAAATCAATACAGATGAGTTCCATCGGTTCTGAGGTACGTATATTTTCAAGAGGAGCACGGTCACTGATGAGGTGGTATGCTTTGGATCATGAGCAGTTCCTTTCCTTCTCCATACTCTTCTCTTCCCATCACTCTGGTACAAGTTGATTTTGGTCTCATCGGTCCATAGGATCTTGTTCCAGAACTGTGAAGGCTTTTTTAGATGTTGTTTGGCAAACTCTAATCTGGCCTTCCTGTTTTTGAGGCTTACCAATGGTTTATATCTTGTGGTGAACCCTCTGTATTCACTCTGGTGAAGTTTTCTCTTGATTGTTGACTTTGACACACATACACACACCTCCTGGAGAGTGTTCTTGATCTGGCCAACTGTTGTGAAGGGTGTTTTCTTCACCAGGGAAATAATTATTTGGTCATCCAACACAGTTGTTTTCTGTGGTCTTCCGGGTCTTTTGGTGTTGCTGAGCTCACCGGTGCGTTCTTTCTTTTTAAGGATGTTCCAAACAGTTGATTTGGCAACACCTAAAGTTTTTGCTATCTCTCCGATGGGTTTGTTTAGTTTTTTCAGCCTAAAGATGGCTTGCTTCACTGATAGTGACCGCTCTTTGGATCTCATATTGAGGGTTGACAGCAACAGTTTCCAAATGCAAATAACACACTTGAAATTAACTCTGAAACCGTTTTTCTGCTACTTGTAAATGAAATAATGAGGGAATAACACACACCTGGCCATGGAACAGCTGTGTAGCCAATTGTCCCATTACTTTTGGTCCCTTAAAAAGTGGGGGGCACATATACAAACTCTTGTAACTCCTACACCGTTCGCCTGATTTGGATGTAAATACCCTCAAATTAAAGCTAAAAGTCTGCAGTTAAAGCACATCTTGTTCATTTAATTTCAAATCCATTGTGGTGGTGTATAGAGCCAAAAAGATTATAATTGTGTCGTTGTCCCAATATTTATGGACCTGACTGTATCACGTTCCATGCCTGTCCAGAAGAACCTTTGTCTGGCCAGTAAAAGAGTCCTGGAACGCCCTTGATGGCCAGCTGCATCATGCAGTCCATGCAACACTTGTTGTTTTAGAGCATGCGGGACAATGGATTGAAACAACTTCTTATTCATTTGAATGTCTCTTTTGATTTTGAAAAGCATGCCATCTCTTATGGTGAGTCCATTCCAATGTTTAAGAAGCTTTAAAACTGTACGAGGCTCACTGGCACGATCTCGTTTTTTAGGACGTCTGTGTCTCCGAATATAAAAGAGTGCTCTACTCACAGCAGTATCTTGTTCTTGTGCAGATGAAAGTGCACTAACATTGAGTGCTGTAGTCTGATCCACATCGAGAGAGAGCGGAACAGATTCAATGCCCATGAACCGTCCTACACCACCAGAACAATGAGCATCCAATACTGCAGCTATATCCTGTTGACTCAAAGCACCCACCGATATCTGGTCCGTACAATAAACTTCAATCCCTTCGGAATTAACATCAGCAGGACTCAAGGCTTGACAGTTAGTGGTAAGTCGGAAGGAATCTTGGACAGCTCGATCCATAACTCCATCAACCTGATTGAGCAAGGACAGGTAAGGTTCTGAAACCAGCCGATGACTCATGCTGGATCGGACAAAAGGTTCTCTGCTCAGCGCGTCTGCAACATGTTTTTAGAACCAGGCACGAACTTCAAGCTGAAATTGAAGGAAGCTAACTTAGCATCCCAACGCTGCTCACAGGCATCAAGACTTGGCTTAGTGAGAATGTAGGTTTATTATGTAGGATTATTGTGGCAAGGAGTGATACCATCAGAGCAACACCGGTAATGGCCTTTATCTTCTCTGGATCTGTCTTAACACCATCCTCGCAGATGACATGGCCAAGAAACATTACTGACCTACGCAAGAAATGGCATTTTTTAGAGGAAAGCTTAAGATTATGAGCCTTAAGTCTGGAGAACACCATCTCCAGCCTTTCAAGAGCGACCTGCTCATTAGGAGCAAAGACCATGAGATCGCCCAGATAACATAGAAGACTTGTGAAGTTCTTGTCACCAAAAATAGACATCATCATGTGCATGAATGTAGCTGGACTATTGCAAAGGCCCTGTGGCATCCTGTTATATTCATGTAGAACAAATGGCGACGAGAATGCTGTATATTTTTGATCCTCCTCATGCAAGGAACATTATAGAAACCAGAAGTAAGGTCCATAGTCGAGAAGAAGGCATTACCTCCAAGAGCAGCTAAAGAATCCGCTTGGTGTGGCAAGGGTGTCCTTTACAGTTCTGGCGTTCAACCATCGAAAGTCTGTACAGATTCTAAGATCACCGTTTTTCTTCCACACTAGAACAAGGGGAGAAGCGTACTCACTGTTTGATTTTCTGATAATACTTTTCTCTTCCATTTCATCCAATGCCACTCTAAGTTTCTCATAATGGCCTGGAGGAACAGGACGGTAAGGAAGACGAAATGGTTTGTCGTCCGCTAGGAGGATCCGATGTACAAAGTCTTTAGCCTCACCACAATCCATCTTGTTCCTCGAAAAGATTGACTCATTTTTCTCAATGAGATGGAGTGGTGCAACTTTCCAATCGGGAGACACTTCACAAGCTGCCAAATCCAAGTAATTTAAGTCTAGGTCATTCAGGATACGTGCCATCTCATCTTCAGATTCCTGTGAACCGTTCTCGTGATGAAGGTATTGAACTTGAGACTTAATGTGGCTACAACTTGGAAGGTCTTCCACAGCGATGCATGGGGAAACATCTGCGATCTTTACATTTCTTCTCAGGGTTAACGCACCGTTTGTGGCATTCATAACTTTCACAGGTATCCAACCATCACCCCATAAAGGTGTGATGACTCGGCCTACCATGATCTGCTTAGGAACACTTTTGGATTGAGTAGGTTCCACAATCACTGTACTGCCCAATGACATTGTAGTACTGACAGGAAGCTTGCCCCACACCAGATGTTCACTCTGCGGTTGAAGAGTCACACTATGCTTGAGCTTGACAGTGCCAACTTTTCCCGGTAGTTGCTCACCTCTCCATCTCTGTGTGTTGGACAGCAATGAAATGAACTCTAGACTCTCGCTCTCTCCTTTACCGCATGGCAGTGAGACCAGTTTCCAGTAATCATCTGTTTTCTTTAGTAGTGTCATCAGGCTTTTAATGGCATTACTGCCCAAGATCATCTCATCAGTGTGGCCTGGAACAGTTAGCACAGGTATTATTATTTTGCATCCATAAACACAGACCGACAGATCATACATTGCTGTTGGAGTGACACGATGACCACCACATCCAATAATCACTACATCATCGGCAGAAAGCTTTGCTAATCTAGAAGGGCCTGCTGATAACCTCGCCTCGGCTGCTTCGCTGATAGTGCAGGCCTTACTATCAAGTAAGGCAGTGAAGGATGGGCCATTTTCTACAGACACGGAAGTGTAAAACAATGAGTCAGCTCTGGGTACTCGTTGTAGTCTTTGAAAAACAGCAGTTTTATCAGGTGCGACACTGGTTTTGTATTCTTCGTGTACGGACTCAAAATCTTGTGTATCAAAGCTAGGAGGATTATCAATCTGGTCTGCACTAACCTCCTTTACGCACAGACCTGATAGTTTTCCTGAGCGGGCTGAGGTGATTGTCTTCTCCTAGGGCAGGAACGTCTGGAATGATCAGATGACTGGCACTGAAAACACAGTCGGTGCTCACGACAATGTGTCAAAGCAGAATGAGCAGCATCATTGCAGATAGCACAAGGAAAAGCATCGAAACCTTCAATCCAAGGAAGTGTGCTATTAGACTGACGTTTAGGATGAGGCTGGGGTTTGGCAGTATTGGACAGCAGGACTTTCTCAAGCATATTTATAACCTTTTCAAGGGCAGAGAAATCTGTACTTTGCTGTTTTTGGTCATGAACAGTAGGAGCAGGAGCAGGAGCCGGAGCCGGAGCTGGAGCAGGAGCCGGAGCAACATCAAGCTTATTAACTGAAACACGTTCATTTGAACTTCGCTGTACTGAGTTGGTGGCTGTAAATGGCAAGTCAGATTGATAGTCATTAAGAACAGCCTGTACTTCATGTCCTGGCCACTTGTCAATTGGTTTGGACCTGAATGTCAACGCCAAGTCTCTACTCGCAGTGTCTGATAAACATTCAGACAATTTCCACACCGGGCTTGTCAAGTGCTTTACCTTGCTCTCGCAGACATTCTACTGCAACATCTGCTGCTTTGTTGAGTCTCAGCCAATAGTCATAAGGATTCTCTGACCCTTCAGGTAAAGTAGTGTAAAAATCTGCAAGAGGGACAGGTGAATAGTGGTTACAACTGAAATGTTTGCGCAGTAGGCTATAAATGGAACTTGGGCAGACATTGGAGGAGGAGTCACAATTCCTGATCCAGAATTTCGCTAGATCTTTTGCTTTACCACTCAAGTGAACAAGGATTTCCTCTACATGTTCTTCCACATTCATGTTGCTTTTTTTAACAAATGTTCTCATAAAATCTTCCCATTCTTCAACATCTATTGTATCAGTACCATCCCCTCTGAAGGAAGGTGGCTCCTTGATTTTCCTGTGTTGAATCAGTTGGTTTTGTGACAACTCTACCGTGCCAGAAGAGCCAGTAGCTTTATAATCATCAGGAGGCTGTCTATGTTGTGTGACAGTGTCAAAGCTGTGAGGGCTAAGATGAGACATAATGTTGTCTGCTAACTGCTGACCAATTTGATGGACAATTCAACTCATTTGCCCTAACATATCAGGTATACCATGTTCAGCACTCGGTGTTGATGTGCTCCACCCTTTATGATTTCCATTATTTGGCTGCATGTCTGCTGCATCATTCTCTCTTACAGGACACACCCTTTGTGAAACGCGAGGACTACTATCACCAGTGTTGGGGCTGTTCACTGAAAAGAGAATTGGCACACCTAGAACGCCCCTGCCTCTACCCACTGGACAGGGAGTGAATTTTCCAGGCAAATATCTGTTATTATTACTCATCATGAGTGACAAAATGAGTATATAAAACCCAATAATCAAAAGAACAGAGTGGAAAGTTTCATGGACTGAAAAAGTATAAAAAGCAAGTCCTTTGACAAAATACTATGAAATGATGACTAGCTGTACAACTGATGATGGAAACTTCCAATCCTTTTGCAGCTATGCTATCTCCAACAGCTTGCTTGAAGACACACGACCCACAGCAACACAGCGGCATCACAATTTCACTGCACCAATGTGACGATCTTGCCTGGGTGGTCTTCCTACTGTATTGTGCTGCACACTATATACTTTCGACTCCAAACACATCTCAACATTTCTCTTAAATATTAATTATAGGATAAATCCACAATTAGCACATTATTTATATGTTTTACACTTTTTAACTGACAATTCTCCCGTTCCTCAGAATTTGTAACTTACCCACACCAATTTCCGTTAACTCTGCTGAGGGCGGTCCCTATTCCACATACTAAATACCATCACACGCCCAACAGATGGCGATGTTTCCATTTGTGCAGAATTTAACTCTTTACACACTGTTACACATACTTGTTGAGAAAGCACATTAGGCAGGCAGAACGCGAGAAAGTATGCAATCTAGTACAGCCACACACGCACAAACACATCCCTGTTTCTGTTCTGACACGTGGTCTGCTCAGCGCCGCTGCGGATTGAAGAGCCAAGGTTATTAAAAGATGGGACGAAGCCGAATTTGTTGAGAAAGCACATTAGACGGGCAGAACGCAAAATTAAAGGTTTGTATCGAGAATTGAAGATGTTTTTTTATTGTATACTTGTAAATCTCTGCTGTTAGTGTATGTACATTTTACACAGTGTATGTACATTTTTAGACAATGCCGATCACTTCATCAAATAAATCTACTGTTGGATTACCTGAGTTTGTTTCATTTAATAAAGAATATTGTTATTTCAAGCCTTTTACAATCATATTCATCTTCATCAGACTAGACTTTTACAAGCAGGAGATTCTCATTGTTTATATTGTATTTATTATATTTATATATATTCTTATTATTTTATTTTTATTCTAGTAGCGAAAAATGTGCCTTAATATCCAAAAATTCTTTAGCTTGAAAATGTTTAAAAAGATTGTTCTGTATGACTTAAGTTTGTAAAGCCATAGAACCAAATTTGAATAGATTTGTGGAAATATAGAAATACTGAAAGAAATAGGTGAGGATTTACTTTGCAACAATATTCAATCAAAAATTGCTCATAATTTCACAAATAATTACAAAGAATCTACAAGTAACATTTAATTAAATGTGACTTTTTTAAGTTAAAAATCCTGAAACAGTATTTTCTGTATTTCATTTACAACATTGATTTATTTAGTTTTACAGTAAAGGTGGATTTAAATTTGAAATGTAGTCCGCATTTTAAATATAAACCAAATGTAGTGCTTTGATCATTTTAAATATAAACACTTTGCATTTTGACAAGCTTATTAAAATAATTGTATTGTATTCCCATAATTAAACTATAATTTGCACCAAAAGAGAACTTATGTTGCATAAAGGATTCTTTGTTCTTGTGTTTTTTGGCCAGCATTCACAGTAAAAAAGTCAAACTTTCTGTGATGTTTTCATTTCTAACAGTGCTTGAAGACATATGTGCTTGCAAACCAATATTCACTTACTGATATGCCAAACCTTCAAAAATGAAGCTCACAACTGTACGGATTATATGGAATACTATTTATAATTATTAGACATAACTAATGTACATATGACTGAATTCACATAAGTATTAGTCGGTTTTACTAAGAAGCATATTTGCCAGTCTGAGGTTACAATACAATTCAGTTCTTACAGTGTTTTCAAAAGTTCATGTGTCATGATCAGAGACTTACAGGAATAAAATACACTTTTATCCACACTCCATAGTGATAACATGTCCAAGTCAAAAGAAACATTTTAATAAGCTTGCTCTACCTGCAGTTCTTACTATATGCCATGACAAATAATCACAATAAAACCAATAATTGTATAGGTTATTGTACATAAACCTGGATTTCACCTGAATTTATACATTGTGGTATAGATTCAACATAAACCCCTACTGTATAGAAATGCGGTCCGGTGCAAGTCCGGTGCGACGGCTCTAGATGTATCACATGACACAGGCCTTTAACTCACCAGCACCAGGAGAAAACTGGCAGGAAGGGTCTTCATGTTGATGCAGGTGATATGCTGTGATCTCAAGAAGACCAGTGCGACTGAGTCTGAACTTCCCTCTTTGTCATTGAGAAATAATATTCTGCACTACTTGTACAACATATGGTAGCGGGGAGGAGATATTCAAATCAGAGTGGGCAGGTTATTTTAGTTTCATTGATATACTATTATAGTTTTAGTTCATATTTTAAGTCTAATAATTAATAATAGCTACTAATTTTGTTATTATATTGTTTATATGTCTATCGTTTTATTAAGTTTCAGTTTTCTGTCATGTGAAAGTGAAATTTTAATTTATTTTCATTTAGTTTACTTTAGATAACACAAATAATGACAAGTTCAAAAGACCTGAAGGTTTGTTGTGATGTCTTTTAAATATATGTACCATATATGTTGTTATTTTATTCTAAACAACCACTAGAAGAAGAAAAAAGAAGAAAATCCAACAGTAGTCACTTCTAGTTTGAAGTTCTCTCTTGATTCTGTTAAAGAAAGAAAAGGTTTCATAACTTATATGTTTAAGTATATATTTTTTACATATATATACTAAAACAGTATTTAATTAATAAAATAGTCAGTTGTTACCTTGTGTAGTTGCTTGGTTAGAATTCTTTGGAAACACTGCACATGAACTGTAAATGATGAAAATAATCTGACTCAAGGCACACCTAGTAAATATCATGTCATCAGAGAACTTACCCGCCACTCTTTCAACGCCACTGCATGGTTCCTGAGCACGGAACAGGCCTGGCCAGTTCCCACTCGCTGAGTCTTTGTTTAGTCCATTATTTTTATTTTACAAATGACAATATTATCCTTGTCTGTATGTACCGTGAATAATTTAATTTTAAGCATTTTAATAATAAAAATTGTAATAAAAAAGCAAACATTTGGAAACAACTTGAAAAAATATTGAACCAATATGTACTGTAAAACATTTAAACGGTAAACAGTATCAACATTTAAGTGAAAGTTTAGAGAAAATGTTGTATTGAAAATTTAACAAGAATATGATGATTCCGTTGATGCATGTTTTCTAATTAGACTTCCAGTAAACTGTAACGCTTCTGTAAGATTTTGTTCTTTTGGGGGGACATTTAGGATGTTTCAATGGAAATGATGTAGTAAAATCCATTCAGTCCATTCAGACTTTTTTACCTTTCCATAGAAAATGAGTCACTTCACAGGTAGTGTCATTGGCTAACCACACACAGAAAAGTAACATTTCAAAATCTATGGCTGACAAATTTGGATAAACCAGTAGCACCCGAATGTGTTGAAACACTGCAAGCTGTGGAAACACACACCCAGAGCAGTGGGCAGATAATCACTGAAACAAACCCAGAACGTTCAGGTTACAATGCAATGCTTTTACCACCTCAGATATGGCTTCAGAGAGAGATTAGGGAAAAATAACATAAGAAAAGAGATCTGTAGGAGTAAAGCCTCTGACTAAATAATTGTAAACTGACACAATAAATCAATAAAGTAAAACTTTTGGGAGAACATTTCTCAGGCTCTGGCAGTTTCTTCTATCCTTTTATTCTGCTTCACACTTGACTGGTAAGCAGGTGCCGCTGGGGGCAATCAGTTACCTGGCAGATAGATTGAGTAAGAGGAGCAAAAGGAGAAACAGGGTGAGAAACACAGAAAAAGCACACAAAACACAAATTCAAGAAAACTAAACTTTTGAAAGCCTTTAACAATAAAGAATATTCTCTGGAACATATCTGAATGACAGAACACTCAGGAGATATCTTACTTAAGTCTTAGATTATCTAAATGGACAAATTGAACCAAGGAACTAAGAAAACACAGGGCTTAAATACATGAAGATTGTGCAAAATGGAACAAGTGCAGGAACTAATTAGTAAGTAGGGAAATTAACTAGGGATCACAGGCAAGCAGACAGATAGTGGAAAACAAAACCAGGGACCAGCCAAGGTAGTGGTTTGGCTGATGGCACCAAGGCGGTGACATACGTTGACAAAGCCAGGAGACTGAGATGGAGACCCCATCAATCTAGATACCAATCTTTCATTTGAAAGCCACGTTTCTAGCATCTGTAAAACGGCATTCTTCCATCTTAAAAATATATCTAAATTGCGACATATGCTCTCAAAGACAAATGCGGAAAAGTTAGTTCATGCGTTCATGAGTTCAAGGCTAGATTATTGTAATGCTTTACTAGGTGGTTTCCCTGCACGTTTAATAAACAAATTCCAGCTGGTCCAAAATGCAGCAGCAAGAGTTCTTACTAGAACCAGGAAGTATGAGCATATTAGCCCAGTTCTGTCAAACCTGCACTGGCTTCCTATTAATCACCGAATACATTTTAAAATCTTGCTAATTATTTACAAAGCATTAAATGGTTTAGCTCCCCAGTACTTGAGATACAATACAATCTGTATTTGTATTTATTTTATTTTTATAGCACAAGTTTAACACATCCATAGATGGGATCCAAAGTGCTTTAGATTAAAAATAATTTAAATAAGTAAAATAAAATATAAATAAATTTAAGAGAAAAAAGCAGAAAAAAAGAAATCAATCAAAATGTCTATATATACATACATAACGTAGAAGACCAGCCATTCAAAATACACCAAATCACTCGAATACTAGAGAGTAAAACTAAGTATTTAAACTGGATTTAAAAGCCTCCAATGATGGAAAGGCCATGATGTCTAAAGGTATACTGTTCCAGGCCTTTGGATCACATTTTGATTTACAATGAGAATGAGTGTTATCTTAAGACAGATAAAAGAAACTGATCACTAGAAGTTAATAATCTAGATGCTGTGTTGGCCTAATAAGATCACAAAAATGCCTTGCAGTGCAGTGCTTTGTAAGTAAAAAGAAAGATCTCAAAGTCGAGTCGAATTGTAAAGAGAGGCAATGCAATGAGGCAAGGATTTGCAAGATATGATCCCTTTTCTTAGTTCTCAGAAAGTGTACTACTTTTTCTACAGATCTGAGTATATAAAATGTACTCTTTACAACTGCATTTACATACTAATCAAATTAAAAAAGAGGATCAAAATAGACAAAAAAAATTTAATTTTTGCATGGTTGTGTAAGTTGTTACTTAAGGAACCTAACTTTAATGGAGTTGTTAGTAGCAGCAGTACCACCTCAGTTTTAATTGCAGAGAGTTGTTTGTTATCCAGGTCTTGACTTGATTGAGGCCTGAAAAGAAATTATCTAATAAAAATTAATTTCCTGTGTAGTGTTCTCTATGGTGGTTGATTGTTCGGTTATCAATGTGCATGTCTAAAGCTAAATGGTATTTGATTGGTTGAGTCTGTTATGGATGTTTTTTCCCAAGTTGGTTCTGTGATAAAAGTGTGCGCACCGTCCTTCAGTAAAACAAGATAAGCTCGGAGTTGCTTAAAAAGAACTTGGTTTCCTGGTTTTCTCTATACACCACATTTTGAAGACGAAGATGTCCGATTGCACTTTATCCCCACCGGAGCCCTTCCTCACACTCCCTGACAAGCCTCCTGTCCCATGGTCCCGCTGGCTGCAGTCTTTTGAAACTTAACTCGTCGCGGCAGGCCTTACCGAGGTGAGCACAGTCAGGAAAAAGGCGCTTCTACAAAACTGTCTGGGTACAGAAGGACAGCGAGTGCTCGGAATGATCAACGGCGATAACTACACTACTTATGATGAAGCCGTGAATCTATTGACTGAACATTTCTCAGAGCGTTTTACTGCTCTGATTCATATTTCGCCGCCACCACCAGCTTCCCGGTGAGTCAGTTCATCAATACGTCGCTAATCTGAAGGGACTGGCAAACTCCTGTAAATTTGGGGCGTTACGTGACGAAATGATTCGTGATCAACTGATTGAACACACAAATAATTACAAAATTCGGGACGTTCTGTTATTGGAGTCTGACGATCTACAACTGTCTAGAGCAATAGTCATTGCATTTCAAGTAGAGAGTGCAGCAAAATGTGCGTCCACATTGGCAAGTCAAACTAAGCCCACATTTAGCCAACTAGCACACATGGATGCACCTCCAACCTTGGACCAATCACCGGCCAGGGACACAGAAGTGGCTGCCGATGCTCCTGATTCTGTAATGCATTTAATGCGGCAACAACGATTGCCACAGCCATGCCATGCCAACAGCAATCGTGTGGTAACTTTTAATGTGAAAAGAACACTGCCTTCTTTTGTGTTCCATGTGGCAAAAAAGGAGGAAATTTGATGGGGTTGGATCTGTTCACTGCTTTGGGGTTTGCATTGCTGGACTCAGGGGGGCTACTATTGTGGCTGTGACTACAACATGGCAGCAACAGTGGCCAACACTGTTCAAAGGGCTGGGCTGCCTCACCATGTTTAACCACCAACCTCTCCTCAATCCCGCAATAATCCCCGTTATTCAACCACTACGCCGCATTCCCCTGTCCCTTTGTGATGGAGTGACTGTGGAGCTGCAGCGGCTGCAGGACGCGGGTATCATTGAGCCTGTGGGTTTCAAATCTGGTTTTGACCACAAAAAAATCAGGTGCCTTACGTGTCTGCTCAGATTTGCGGCAAGTAAACAAGGCAGTAATCCCTGACAAATACCCGCTGCCAACTGCAGAGGAACTCACAGCCCAGTTCTATGGCTGTACGGTGTTCTCAAAACTGGACCTTAGAGAACGGTATCTGCAGGTGCCCTTACACCCAAGCAGCAGGAACCTAACATCGTTTTTGACTCACACAGGGGTCTTTCGTTATACCAGGATGCCATTTGGCCTTAGCTCCGCCCCTTCCTGCTTCCAAAAAATAATGACTTCGGTGCTTGCTGGCATAACAGGCTAAGCATATCAATGACGAGTGCCTAAGTAAGGTGTTCGACGCACTAACCAAGCATAACTTGACTCAACAGTGACAAATGTGTCTTGGCTGTGGCCGAAATTCAATTTGTGGGATTCAACTTGTCAGCGGAGGGCATTTCTCCACTTCATTCCATCCCTGAGCCAACTTCACCGGCACAAGTAGCTTCCTTTCTAGGGATGACAGGCTACTACTTAAAGTTTCTTCCCCAATATTCATCCACAACAGCCCCTCTGCGACAATTATTGCGAAAAGACCCTGGGTATGGACTCAAGCATGTACGGAGAGCATCCGTACTCTTAAGGCTCAGCTCACCTCTAGTGAAAGTCTGGCCATTGGCGCCGTGCTGTAACAAGTACAGAGTGGTGTCGAACGGCCCATAGCCTTTGCTTCTCGTGCCCTTAACCCAACATAGCAACGTTACTCAGTGGGGGAGTGGGAAGAGCTAGCATGTATCTGGGCATGCGAAAGATGGCACAGTCGGCATTTCACCCTGAGGACAGACAATCATGCTCTCGTGACATTGCTTGCAACATCAGGAACAGGCTACAAACCACTGAGACTGCATCGCTGGTACAATCGTCTTCGCCAGTATAACTATAGTCTCCAATTTACCCCGGGCCGTGATAATGTGGTAGCCAACCTTTTGTCCCACTCCATCCACGCTGAACACATATCCACAGGCAGTAGTTATGTTGAAACTGACATTGCAATCTCAGTGCATGCGCAGTGAACTAGGTACGAACTTAGTCACGAGATAACCATGTAAAGTGGCGAATTTGTCCCTCTTTTGTGCTCGAGACACTAGGGTTTGGCGACATTAAAGAATCGATGTAACCTATCAGAAAATGCTAAGACAAATAGGGAGCTTGGCGGTTCCACTTCAAAAAAGTTGACATAATAGGATTGGCGAGTTAACCGTGAGTCGAGATAATTGAACTCCACTGTATTTAATTTAACCTTGTGTTGCGTATATGAAAAGACAATGACACACGAATACCCTTCTACCGCGTCATTGGCTACCGTTGTTGGACCAGTGGGGGGGCCTTACAATCGGATTTGCTTCATTGACTTCACAGCATTCCTTTAAGTTTAACTTACATTCATATTTGTCTTGACACTATCATAATTGTTTTGTTTTTTTCAATTGTAAAGTAATTGTATCAAAGATCATTGTTATGGGAACAAGCAGGTGGGAACCAGAGAGCGTTCAAAGACACTTTAAGAAATCACAATATAAACAAACACAAAAAGAAACTAAATCCGGCTGATTTCTAATACAAAAATTTCTAATACTAATTCTAAATACTAAACTGCCCTCTCTTCTCTTGCACTATAGTCGCTCCTTCTTTTTTATGTATCCAGATCTCCTTCAATGAGAATCTTGTCACGCCACTGGCCTCACCCTGTTCCCAGACTCATCTTGCTTTCCACAGTATTTCAAGGTTTTTAATTTTAATTTCATCAAAGAAAAAAAAATTCTAACCTGGCCGTTGAAGGTATGAGTTACCAAATAAAAAGAAGAACTAGCCTATCTACATTTACATTTGTACATTTGGCAGACACTTTTATCCATTCAAGGTACACATTGACATTCTAATCAATTCTTCTTTCCCTGGAAATCAAACCCATTACATTGACGTTGCAAGTTTCGAACTAAACAATTTATGCTACTGGAAAGCCCAGAAGGTCTCTCACACCCTTACACAGCACGGTTACTATTTTTTGTTGTTGTGTGTGTGTGGGGGTGGGGTGGGGGGGAGTCTTATCATAACTTCTCATGCATCATTGTGAACTAAACTGAGGAATGCAAGCACTGTGACAGGAATTTGGCAATCGTTTTGAGTGAGTTGCTGGAACAGAAATGCATAAATGAGCACATTGTGAGTTAAGTGAACAAACTTTACTTATATTTCACACCCTTGTGTTGTTCTAATCATGTATGGCTTACTTTCTTCTGTGGAACACAGAGCCAGGTATTTTGAAAAATTAATTCAGTGTTGTTTTGGACCCTATTGAAAACTAAAATTTTCTGTTTGACAAAAGAAAATAGTTTGAAACAACAAAATGTTTATTTTAGGGCGAACTAGCCTTGTTGAAGGTATTTTGTACCTTGTACCTTATCCTGGGATCAATCCTGAATAACTTACGACCCTGGGGTTCCTGGATCCAACTGTAAAACCTGATGAAAGGGTGTAAAGAGAATCGACTTGCTGCAACTTGCTAGACATGTAAAGGTGCACCAGTAGCAAGAGCCTTGGAAGACATAGACATTTTCCCCTCCGTAGGATCTTCTGTGACTGTCTAAGGAAACATCCTTTTACACATTGTAAACACATTGTAGCCTCTCAGTTGTGCGATGAAGTGTTTCACTGCCAAAATCACTGCTGTCATCTCAAGACAATTTATGTGCCATGAAAGATGAGGATGTCCCCAAAGGGCCATGGTCTTGTTGGCTATCAAGCACCCCTCCCCAACCCATCCAATTGATCTGTGATTAGGCCATCGCCCAACTCACAACCTCGAGTAGCTCCTCAACTGTAGCAAATTGAAGAAACTACTCTGCCAAAGCACCTGCCAGCTTGTTAACATCCACACCCTTGGAGTCAGATGCAGACAGCGTGAGTTCTTGTTTTGGTCAGAAGAATTTGGTTTGATATCCAAAATGACCTGAGTCATCGTGCTGCCTCGCTGAACCCGAGCTACAAGGTACATGTGCTTAATTGGGTCCTCAGGAAGAGACCCAAGCGGGGTCGGAGTTTATGCACTTATACTAAAGTGCATACTGTACTAAAGTGTGTTAAGAAAGAAAGTCATGAAAATATGCTCTCTTTAAGTACACTTAAATGGCCTTTTATTTAATTAATCTTATAATAGCTGTAAGTATTTTTTTGTAAATATTAAGTGAAAGTCAGTGCTGTACTATCCATATTTGACAGCATTGTTTTATATAAGATATTAAATTATATTATATTTTTTTAGATATATTAAGTACTAGACTTTTTGTGAAACGGTGAAAGTAGCCATTTAATATGTATCATTTATAATTTATTCTTGCAACTTGCAACTTTTTTCTTTTCTTTAAAATTTTTTTTTCATTAAATATGATGCAGCCCATCCTAATTTAACATAGAGGTGTTTCCCAACTAACTGCTGTTTTTGAAGGTTTGTGAGTTGATGAAAAGCTAATAATTTATTAAATATTTGAAAAATGTATATTAAGTATATTAAAATAATATCTGCATGTCATGTGCTCTAACTGTCATCAAAGTGTGTTTTCTTATATAAATATGTTATAATTTGAGAAACATTTACAAAAAATTTCAGGGGGTACTTTCATTAATCATTATTTATCTTCAAAAAGGTAGGCTGACAAAAAAACATTACGAATCCTAGCTGATATAGCTTGTGTCATGACGGGCCACGGGTCAGAAAGAACCTGGCACATGCCATCGCTGACAAAAACAAAACAAAAACAATAAAAAAACAGTAAGTAAAAGACAAGTTCTGAATGACTGACAAACCACATGGAAAATATCTGAACACAAAAGCAGCATGCAACATTCTATTCTTAGAAACATGTGTAATTTATTCAAGATCATTCTTTTTTTTTTATTATTACAATTTTTTTATTTAGTTTGTCTGACTTTAATTCAATCTACTGTTCTTGATGGCACCCTACTTATTAGCTGTAAAAAAGTTAACATCAACTACAGTAACAATACTTTTACAGCATTTTTTTTATCTAGGTGACTGCTCATTTCTTTATACTAATCCTATATTAAAATATAATATAAAATGTTTTTGTTTAAAATAACATTATCAAACAATTATATTAATAGTTTTTTTTAATAAATTACCTTTAAACTAGATTAATAAATACTGTAAATAACTGTGATAAAGACCATTGAACATTGTTGTAATCCCATTTATTTAGATGATAAAATACATTTTTAGAGAGGTTGTTCCTCAAGATGATTTACAAGAGAACATCTCAGGCCCTCATCACCTCTACACCAAAACCATCCAGATAACTGTTTTTAAAATATATAATCAATCCTTACCTAAAAACAGTTGTAGATGAAAAAAACATTTACAATACAATTAGCAATATAAATGAAACAGATGAACACTGCATTGTGTGCACACTTAGAAAATGTAAATGTAACATGATAAAAAGAAAGTAAAAAAAAAATATCTTTTCCAGCCACTCTTCATAAAGTCTCCCAATATATATTTATAAAAAACAAAAAAAGATAAACAAAGGCCCTTTAAGAATAGGGAATACAAACACGGAAGTGGGATGTCATTTTTACTGATGGTGCATTACTGCCACCTATCACACTTCCACATTCTGCTGAAGTGAAAACAGATCATTACTTTCATTCCTTGCTCTCTGAAAATGGCTTCTGCATGTTCACGTTTGCTGTTTTTTAACACTCATTCACTAAAGGAAAAGTTCACTAAAAATAGGAAAAAATATTTAGTCATTACTTACTTTCATGTCCTTCAAAAATATGTAAAATATGTTAAAAACTGTACTTGTCTAAACGGAAGTCAACAGTGCCCAATTTATTTATTTATTTTTTTGCGGAAGAAATACAGTCAAAAAATATCCCAGAAGAAATAAAGTCATAGAAGTTTGTTTGGAAGCTTATTTTCGAATCAGAAAAAATCAGAAAAAATTATATCGCCACATTTTGCTCACCATTCTGACCTTTCTTTAAGAATTGCAGTTTATAATTTTGCCTGTGCACATGGACAGGTCTGGTGCATAAAACCAAAACAAAAAAACAACAACTGGACATAAACTCAGGCAGAAATAAGCTCCAATATGTTTGGAACAACATGAAGTTGAGTAAATCCTAGAACTATCAATGTTAGAACTACTGGACGAACCCTTTAAATACACAAGCGATTCTGCCATGCAAAGTGCATTAAACTATACAGTAACCAAAGGCAGCATCCCATTAGTATCATGTAAGTGTTAGACAGCCTCAGAAAAGCATTTGCTTACAATCAGCACAGTGTGGTTGTGATGTGTGGCTTTACATTTGCTGATGGAAATTCAAATGAGAGCCAATCAAGACAGTGGCTTATTAGTTCAGTTTTGAGAAAAGAAGCTCTCTACTCACTGCCAAGACCCAAAAACCAGGCTGGCACAAACTGAGGTCAAGCTGCCAATGTGCTTCCATATACATTCATAGTGAAAGCAAATACATAGTGTATCCCATAATTCATTGAGTCTAGTTGTGGCACTGAAGACGTAATGTTCACAGTTCACCCATAATAAGGTTTTCCAAAGTTTGTCTTTGAGCAACTCTGTCCCAGAACTCTAAAAATCCATGCACAAAAAAATCCCTGGAACCCCTTTGCAGCTGAAAGCATTATAGAAATGTGGAACAAGCATTATGGAAATGTGGAATGATATGAACCAGAATTACTCAAGCCTCAAATCATTATCCATTTTCACAGTCAGACATTTCTGCGCTCCAATGACTGTTGACAAATCCCACCCAGAGCGCTGAACTTTGGCCCAAGGTTCTGCAGGAAGTCCAGGTTATCACCAAGGTTGCTAACAGTCAGCTGATCCAGTGACTGGCGATCACTTACTCCCCCCTCATATTTATACTGATATGGGGAATATTCCGGATAGTCATTCAGTCCTTCCGGAAACCCACTGATTCTCTGTATAATTATATAGCGGAAAGAGAAAAATTATAATTGTAATGGACTTGATATTATTATTTGAAGATTTTCACAGTCTACAGATTTTCATACATTAATATTAAAATATTATAACAATATGTGCTTTGAAGGATCTATCAGACAGGTGGCGACAGTGCACTGGATTTTTTTTATTTTCAAGAACAAGTTGAGCAAGGTCTCTTTTTCACCAGTAATGAGCCAAAGGGAAGCCATGCAGTGGAAGAATATTTAAACAGTTCTTGTTTCTACAACAACTTACATAAAAAAACAAAGTTAACCTGTATGTTGATTCACTTTTACCTTTAAGCGCACTTTAAACTGATATAACCTTTATGAAAAAAAATGTCTTTCATTATACTGAATGTGCATTTCTTCACGGATCAAAAGCTTATATTATGCATTTGCAGATAATCTAATGAAATAAATTTTACAAATATTTTTAAAATACATGACATGCAATTTTCAATAGAAACGACATTAAATTATATTGTCAGTGCATTTTAACCCAAACATTTCAAAGAGATTAACATCAAAATGTACTAAAGTGCTAGTTAAATGGGATAAACACAGTAGCCTAAAAGATCAAATAGTTACATATAAATGTAAACCATAATATGTTCAGTTTACATACAATGTTTGAAAACATTACGATTGCCCTTAATTATCTTCACTGTACATATATTTCCGTAATAGGCTCTTTTTTAAAAGTATGCTAAAGTTCTCTTCTTTTCACACAGGACTATAAACAATAATATAACATGAGCGGTTGTTGAAAATTAATCCCTGTGAAATCTCATCTCACTGGTGAAATGATAACAAATGTATCAGGAGCTTATGAGAATTTCCCTCTCTCTTGTTCTCTTCTTCTCTTTTGATATTAAGTAGACTAATATCAAAAGTGAATGCTAGTTTAAAAAGACAAGGGACTTCCACACCTTTATATTAATGGCGAACCAACAAGTTTTAGAGTGTGTGCTTCCCCTGCCCTCACTAGAGTTTGCGTTTGGACCTCAGGGCTCGGATCCCGCTGTTGCCGAGGCTCAACGGCGATTTTTGTTCTGGGATTCGCATGATATACAAATATTTGGATCTGGCAGCGGGGTTTGAGATGGGCTCTCCCTTATCTCAGCCCTTACCTGGCAGATTTGTTCCTATGCCTGTATCCGGAGGCACACTCTAGGGCAGTTTCTTACGACCAGGCAGGGTCACACTGACGATGCAACGGTCCACCTCTGAAGAGTTGGAGGTGTTAGTTTCGAAGCTGGAGAGGAAGTTTCGCCATCTTCCTCCCAGGCCTATGAGGAGATTGTCGAGTCTGTGAATTGTGACTAAGCATTAAAAAATATGACTGCTGAGCCCAGAAACGCATGAAAATGCATCTGGATGAATGTCTCCTGCACGATTCCATCCCAGCGTCTGAGGTAAATCCCCGGCGCTGACCATCCAGCCATGCAGGTCACTTTACTCTGGTGGGCAGAGCATATTCTGCTCCAACCTGGCAGTGGTAGGCACCCTACTTAAGCACCCTACTTCTACTGCAGACTTTACAAGTTGAATTGGTTGGGACCTCGATAAAGGTGAGGGCTCTCTCCAGGCTGCTAGGGATTCGAGCTCTTCGAGAAGTTGGCCACTCCAAGAATATGGCTCTGGCAGCTACGGAGGGTTTTTAAAAAAGAAAAAAGAAAAGATCCTGACATCCCTCTGTCACCTTCAGGTCTTCTCGGCAACTCGGTCTGAGGATTTGTTGTTGAAAGGTTTCAGGGGGCTTTGTACGGCAGGTGGTGTTCAGGATGTTTTGCCCTGCCCCCCTTAAGCTAAGCCAGCCACAGCCTCACAGCTTCACTCCTAGGACCGTTCAAGTGGGGTGTTGCCACCCATTACCCCCTCAAGAAAACTGAGGGGTCGGGCAAATACTCTAAGGCTCAGCCTCTGGCATAAGGATGGATCTGAGGACCATCCTCGCCGCTAAGCAGGCTAAGAACATGAGAATCTGGCGCTAGTGCACCAGGCCAAGGCACCTTGCTCTTGGGAGTCTCCCCCTCCGAGGAGGGTCTTAGAGCACTTAACCCAGGTGTTCCCCAAGAAACCAGGCCCTGTGGTGGTAACTCTTCGAGTACCAGAGGCAAGCCTCGAGAGCCTCGTTACCCGCTACCCTTCCCTAAAAACTAGTGGGTCAGGCCAACGCTCTCAGGCTCAACCCTCTGGCACGGGGCTGGATCTAAGGACCGCTTCCTAGTGCGACCTCACAATGGCTATCCTCCTCAACTGCCACCTTCGAGTCGGTGTTGCTTTGAGGAGTCACCCCCTCCTAGAGTATCTCTGTGCTTGGCCTCTGAGGGAGCCTAGCGCATAGTTTCCGGTCTCTCAACCGAGGTTGCTGAGACCACTCTCCTCTCCAGAGCCCCGACCACGAGGAAACTGTACACCCCTAAATCATGCTGTATCCTGTGGGACAGCTTCACTTTAGGGTTCTCTCCTCCAACCCAAGAGGTTTACGTGGCTGCCTTGCTTACCACGTACCTCTGGGTGACTCGTTCTCTGTACTTTCTTTCGTGACTTGAGGCTTCTGTCCTCTCCCCCTTGGGGATCATGGCCAGTATTCAAGAACAAGGTCATTCCAGTGTGAGCACTGGACCCTTATGTCCACTAGTTCTCCCTGTGGCATCGGACCGATCAGCTGTTCTTCTGCCAAGAGTTTCGAGTGGGCTCCGGCATCTAAACTACTTTGAGCAGATAGATAGCTGAGGCTATCTGTCTGGCTTAGGAGTCGGCCAGATTTCCTTATCTGTGAACAACCGCGCAATCAATTTCACAGTGCTTCACGAGACTACAATACAAAGGCATTCTCCTAGAGTTTTTGACGCAGCGTCTTGTACCCCCTTTGGGAACTAAGGTTACATACGTAACCCGAGACGTTCTCAAAAAGACACTGAAGAATATTTAAAAAGTTTTTACATTTTTAAATTACACTAAAACATGTTTCAAAATGGTTTTTAAAAAATAATTTCTTAAATTTACATTGTAAAGTGTCTTTATGTATTTATATAACTATTAATTTTAATCTACCTGAAAATCATTTTCGTTTTTTCTCTGTTATATTTACCACAGGTTTCCTGAAAAGATTTGTGTTGTGGACTCACCCTCTCAATCTGCTCTGCCAGGCTTCTTCTTTCTGTTCGAGCCAAGCTAAACGACTGGGACAGCGACCCATTCTTAAAAATAAATGTGATATTTCATTCAGACTTTGTTTAAAACTTTGTTTTTTTCTTTAATGTTCATTTAATTTTCTTGTTATTTTTGTATTCAACACGTGGTCTAAAGATTATGTCTATGTAACATTAACAAGTTTCAAAACCTTTAGGGTGTTTAGTTGATTAAAAGATCTGTGCAAAGATTTTGTGTAATTTATATGAATCATTTGAAAAGCTTACCCTTAAGCTTCCCCTTTCCCTTCGGACCGTTGACCGGTTGTGATATGGCTTATAGAGAAAAGAGGAGAAAAACAAGTACTTTATTAAATACATATCATAATGAGATTGAACACTTATATATTTACTGTATACCCTGCTGTTTAAAAGTTTGGGGTAAGTACGCCAATTCATTAACGCATGGCACAAGCTGATTGGCCTCTACCGATTCAGCTGATGAGATTGCTTGCTCAACTTTGAAATAATCTGGTTTATTGTTTGCTGTACACTAGTCCTTGCAAAATCAGATTTCATCTGAGCCCCTCCACCTCCCCCAGCTCCACCTGTCTAGATCTGCTACAGTATACAGTACAGTAGTACCTCAAGATACGAAAGGCTCAACTTACAAAAAATCCAAGTTACGAAAGCAAAGACGAAAAATTTACTGCTCTACATACGAAAAGTTTTCAAGATACGAAAGGTTTCTGAAAGTGACAATTTTGAAACTCGCGCCGCACGCCGCCATCTTAGTTATAGTAGACTCGCCACCATCCTCCTGCTCTCCTGATTGGTTCCTGATGCTAGCCAAGCCATGAGATCCTTCTCTCTAATTGTACAGCATCTTTCCCATCATGCATCTTCTATATGTACTGTCAGGGTAGGAGAGAGCGAGGACTCAATTGCAGGGAGGACAGGGTTTTATTAAAAAAATAAATCAAAACTCACGGACATAGACACACGGACGAGAGCAGGCGCGGCTCGTGCAAGGCTTGAAACTGCGCCCACTCACATGACATAGAGCTTGCAAGAACGAGTGTAAACACCTGTTCTCATGAGCTCACGACAAGGATGAACACACGAGTTATGAATGCCCGAATCCCGATCCAAAACCGAAACTGAAACTAGACAAGACCAGTCTCGGGATCAGACATCATAACCCGCACATGAGACGTTACACAGACAAGCGCGCACGCGGCTCGAATCCTCTGTAACATCCTCTGTAATGTCTGTAACACGAGACATTACAGTAGTGTCAGAGCTCTGCCACAAAACCAAGAAATGACTAGACCGAATGTGGCAGAACCCTGACACGTATGTGCTGGCGTGCTTTAGCTCAGCCACTCCGCACCCGAAACTTTAAATTTTTTATGTGCTTTCGTAAAGTTAAGTATTCGTACGTTATCTGCCGTTTGTCCTCCTCCTCCTCTGCCGCCACTTTCGGAGATAGCCTCACTCGAAAGGTAAGCTTCGACATTTTACGTTATTTCATTGTTTTTATAGGTCAATTTAGCTTTATTATGAAATTGAATGGGGTGTTTTTGGAGGGCTTGGAACGGATTAGCCATTTTACATGTAAAATGTGTTCCAAGATACGAAAAACTCATTATACGAAGGCCGCCTCAGAACGGATTAATTTCGTATCTCGAGGTACCACTGTATTTCTGTATGTCCATTCATGCAGCAGCAGATCTTACAGGCTCACAGCAGTGTGTGTCTGTATCTGTTAGTAGAAGCAGATAGAGTCCACCAAGACCAAACGTTATAGCCATTTGCGTTATAGCCATTTGAAGTGTAGTCATGACTGAAATACATTTATTCAGCAAGAAAGATTACATTGATTTTTTTTTATAAATTCCAACATGATAATTTATGATAATAATAAAAAATGCTACTTGAGCACCAAACAAGACAAGATTAATGGCGTTTGAGACAGACAAACTCGAGTGTAAAAAAGTCTGTAAACCAGACCTATGTTTAATAATATAATGAATGCAAGAAAATCTACCATCCATTTACATTTTATTAATAATCTTAAAGGGCAGAATCTCAGATTTCTCAGAATCTCAGAATCTCAGTCTCAGATATTTGACCCCACCTGTGACTTGTGTCAAAGTACAAAAACTCAAAATTACTTTATTTTCATTAGCAACTCTTCTGTATCCTGTCTGTCCTGCCTGACTCTCATCTAAGTTTGATGAATGCCATCACTCACCATGTTCATCACACCCCCGCCACTGGATAATTCCTGGAATGTCCCAGAGCTATACTGAAACTGTGAGAGAAGGAATAAATTAGTCAATATTTCACACTACCTAAAGAACTCTTGGACTAATTATGACCATAACATATGATATTTAGCATTAATATCAAAAATGTCATGTGTCAACAAAAAGCCATTCACTGGTTATGCCAACACAATCTCACAGCTAATTGTCAACTGGTGGCTAATTTGTATGAGTTTGTACATTTGTTAGATCTCATTTGTTAATTTTCATATGATCTTCTTACACACCACAGATGGTTAGGTGTAGGATTAGACCTTTATGCTTGCTTTTTCTCTAACATTTGTTTTTGCACAAATCACCACACTCATTTATGATTCAGATCACCATTTGAGTCATTCACCATCTCCAGGGCCTGTTTAGTCACAATTCTAAGGAAATAACTGGGAAACCTAACCAGTCTCAACTCAGCCTTTTTGCATGAGATCTTTTCAGTGCTTTATCATATATTATTCCTTTCCCACTCCAACACTCTGTTAGGCAAATAGCTATTAAATATGACACTGGTACAATTTCACAACATCACAGCCTTTACATTTTCTCCCTATAAGTAAAGAACAAGGGTGGAATATATCTGTTTTTTTTTTTTGTTTTTTTTTTCACTTTTAGTCATTGATTTGATTTGTTTAAAAAGGCAGGAAAATTTAGCCTCTTTTTTTCCTGAATTGTCAAAAATGTCCCACATACAAATAATGAAATATTTGAAATAATCTGTTACCATATTGAAATCCATTTCGCAGTGATACTTATGCTAATGCTTATGCATATGTATTTGTATAGTTGTCCTGCATCACATTTTTTTAAATAGAGTTCAAAAGAACTGCATTTATCTGACAGACTGTAAAACCTTTGTAATATATAAAGGTCTTTACTGTCACTTTTGATCATTTTTATATTAGAATTTTGAAGGCATAGAGTAAAAGTCACCACATAACTGTGAGAAAGAACTGCACCATGTATCTACACATTAAATACTTTGATTATTACGTGTCATTTTGGCATAACAGGTCCTAACATGTAAAAGAAAATTGATGGCCCAATTTTAGCAAGTGTGTATTATTAATGTGCGGTTGAGCTGACAACCTGCTTTTAAATGTTAATTCTACAGACTGCATGCGGAGACATGTATTTCTTTTCAGTGTAACTTATCTTGGGATCATGTTCACTATGCCAAAATGAGATACAACATCCATGTCTTATCTTGTGGTATTCATCAATAAAGACATTAAGTCGAAGGGGGAAAAAATTATTAAAGATAGAGAAAAAAACATTTATGTACCGGTGCAGATGCAATTGTAATGCCTTCGGTCAGACCATTATTGTAAGGAAGAATGTACTGGAGCTGTGGAGAAAAAAAGTACAGGCAAAAAAAAATGAATCGCTGTTTGCTCTCAGACCACAGTTCTCATAAAAATGCTCCAAATATTCTCTTGTAAACAGTTTCAGACTTTACATGCAAATACACTGGAATGTCCCCACTCGCAGAACCTGATTTTACCAAGTACAACATGCTACTGGATCAACATTCAGTCAGTAAATCAGTTTTGATGGACAAGTTTAAAGATTATGTAATGTTTAGGCTTACAACCAGGTGCTTCTATATCAAGGTTATTCACATATCATTTCTCTCTGATTTTAGGGATAACTTCTGGGTAGAGTTAAAGATACAGAAAAAAACATGCATGTACCGGTGCAGATGCAGTTTTCGTGCCTTCTAGCAGACCATTATTGTAAGGATGACTATCCTGGGGCTGTGCAGAAAAAAATTCATCATGGCTTGCTCTTAGACAACAGTTACTGTTCCTCATAAATTTGCTCCAGATATTCTCATGTAAACAGTTTCAGACTTAACTAAACACACTATACACTATTTTACACAAATAGATTTTTCAATGGATAATTTGATGTGATTGCAACAGCGTGCATGAATTTGATGAACCTAAGTTATAATCTTACTGAAAATAATTACCAATGACACAAATATTTAATACGTGTCAGATCTATTCTCATATAATTATCTTAAACAATATGTTAACATAATTAATCGCTGTGAACAAGACCAGTTTCACATACCTTATAGATTGAGCCTCCTCCCTCCTCATTGTATTTGACGAGGGTTTGGGTGCCCTCATCCTGCAGGTGCAGAGGTATGTGTTGAAAGTTCTTGCTTTGACAGTCACAGGAGAAACAAAGGAGAAGTACAACTGCAAAAAACAACAAGGTGTGTCATTATATTACGTACATTACATGTGAGAACGGATTCGAAAGTCAGTATGTTCCTTGAATGCAATGTAAGTTGCTTTGAATAAAAGCATCTTCCAAATGCGTAAATGTAAATGTAAAATTACATAACACTCCATACATTGAAAAGATTTCATGAAAATACAGTAAGAGTAAGCGATATATGAACAGCACATTGCTTTAACAATCACAATAGGTTAGCAGACAATAGGTTATGTCTACAGGAGAACAATATACTAAAAAGTTTTGCTTTTGTACAGACAGCAAAGTTGTCAAAACGATCTGCAACCACAAGGTTCCATGAAAACGTCTAAAAACACTGTATTATTCAATTCAGACAAGTAGTTTGTGATGTCACTTTGTAAAACAAAAACAAAAAACTACAGGCCAAAATGTTGCATATGTAAACAGAATTTAGAACTGTTGTGTTTGGCTGTATTTGATTTGTATGTCTGTTGAAGATGCACATTTGATGTTGCTATGTGTTCTGAAAACTCACGGGCCAAAAGGAGAATTCCGGCAAACAAGAGACCAATGGCTGCTGGACCCAGCCTTGAGGAGAAAGGAAGAGGCTTACGACACACGTTTTTCTCCGTACATTCACACACTACCACATGCAGAACCTCTTCTGACTGCATCGCTTGCTGATCCTGCATCTTCAAAGGAACTGAATAGTTTCCATATGGCAAAACCGTCAAACTTATCAGAGAGGTGTTTGCTCCTATGGTATAAACCCAGAAAAACTTTATTGATAGAGTGAAACAGGGTCATTATTATTCAATTAAAATATATTTAAAAAATAACTAAACATTTTTGCTAATTGAAATAAAATAAAATAAATTGTACCAATATCAAATTTATAATGAAATAAAAATGAGAGATGTTTCACTAGCATATATATATATATATATATATATATATATATATATATATATATATACATACATACATACATACAGTAATACCTCGGTTTACGAGTTTAATTCGTTCCAAGAGTGAGCTCGTAGCCCAAAATGCTCGTACACCAAAACAATTGTCCCCATAAGAATGCATTAAAATTGATTTTTTCCACTCGACCATAAATGCTAATTAATAATTGACAATTAAACTCTAAAAATACTTGACAATTTACTGTAATGCACTTCAGCTTTGAGCAGCATCTGCTGGCGTGAAGGAAACGGGAGGAGGGAGGAGGGGGGAGCGGGGAAAGCAAGGGAAAACACAAAACCTGGAATCAAGTGCAAATGAGTGAATTTATTATAATAGCGTAGAAAACAAACAAAGTGATAATCCAGAGTGAAGGTCATGGAATATGGAACACGGGAGACGGGAGCCGCGAACGAACGCGGGAGACAGGGAGCAGCGAACGAACACGGGAGATGGGGAGCCGCGAACGAACGCGGGAGAGCCAAAGACAGTGCAGACATAACAGAGACAACGACTCGACAACACAGGACAGCCTGCGGGACAGCTGCGGGACAGCTTTGCTTCAGGGCTCTCTCCTCCCGAGAGGTTTATGTGGCTGCTCTGCTTACCACATACCTCCGGGTGACTCACCCTCAGTTACGGTTTTCTCCGTGGCTCACCATTTCTTGATTTACATCCAAGACTGGCTCATTCTGGACCAGTCTCGGGACATCGCGGTGCGACATCGAGATGTCATTCTCACACACATGAAGGAGCTCAGGCTGAGACTGAATGCTAAGAGGAGTGTGCTCTTACCGAGACAGAGCACTACGTCCTTCGGTGTTGTACGGGACTATTTGTCAATGTTAGCACGGCTTTCCCCCGTGCGTATTGCCTCTATCCCGTCCACAGTCAAGAGCATGAAGCAAGGCCAGCCACTCACAGTCAGACACTTCTAGGGAGTATTAAGTTTCGCGGCAGCAGTACCCAGCGTTATTCCACTAGGTCTGCTCCATATGTGACTGTTATAGTGGCTCAAAACCAGGGGGTTTTCCTCGAGGGGCAACCCTTTCCACCTGATCAAGGTCTCAAGGAGATGCCTGCAGGTCTTGCATCAGTGGAAGAAAGCCTGGGTGACAGGGGGGGGGGGAGCAGTCGTCCTGTTGGGGCTTGCGGAGTGATTTAAAACGATTTATTTTTGGGAGCTTCCGGAAGCTTCCGCAAACGACCGAATGACGACTAAAGATCGACCAGTCGATCGCGATTGATGGGTTGGCGACCACTACTCTACGGGAACGTCCAAAATACGTAAGTAACCTGAGACATTTTTGTCCTAATTAATTAGTTTAACACATTTTATAGGCCTGTATATATACTTGGACTGTTGGAGAAAATAAAATAAAAAATACACAAAATGATACAATAAACTATAGCAAGTATTGTGCAGTTAAATTTCAAAATACAGAGGAGTTCACTTATCTCGAGTCACGGTTAACTCACCAATACTATTATGTAGACGATTTTGAAGTGGATCCGCCAAACTCTCTATTTGTCTCAGTATTTTCTTGTGGGCTATGTCGATTCCTTAATGTCGCCGAAATAGAGTTTGCGTTGCAGGTGGAGCGCGCGCTCACTTCAATGACAGTTCACTCTGCAGGGATTCTGTTTTGTTTTTTTTCTTCTGTCTTTGATCCAGAAAGAAAAAAACTTAGACTGGCTGAGCACAAAGATGTCGACGATGCAGTGTTTCAGTGGTTCACAAATAGTGGTTCACAGTTCTGGATGAGACTGAATATTTCAGCTGATCGCTTCATCAAACAAATCGCGGCAACACTGTTGTGTAAAAAAACACCAAAAACACAAGCATCTACATTCTCATTTAATCTCATTTTTCTCATTTTCATCATGTCCATCAATACATTTTAATTTTTCTTTCTTGAGGGTTGTTATGTTTGGGCAGCGGAGCGAGAGCAGCGGAGAGAGGAGAGAGGGAATAGACTACTTTGGAGAGAGGGAGAGACTGCTTTTTCTTTTTCTTCTGATTCAGACTTGTGTTTGTTTTCTTATTGTGTGAATTTCGCACTGTGTGCGAAAATAGCACTGTGTACGGATTATCTGCGTCTGAGGGTTATATGTGGGGAATTTGGTAATATATTATATGGGTTGTATATTAATATATGCAATATATGATGTATGGGTTATCTCGATGCTTTTTCCCGACCCCCGACACCGTCGACATAACTGAACTCCACTGTAGCTCCACAATATCAAATACTAGAGTTGTATGGAGAAACTGTCTCCAAATCCCTGTATAAATTAATATATAGCGAATTGCAAGCACTTGGAAAATGCAAGTTTCAGATCCGGACCCTGTATCAGTAGATACTCAACATTCAATGACTTTGATCGGACTAGGTGCACAAAACGTTTAATTGGGGCATCCCTAAAATGAAGTAAATGTACATGACTGACCTGTGGTCGGGTCCAGCTTCCAGAGTTCCTTAAGCGCTTCTTCTCCCCCCAGAGAGAAGGTAAAAGGACTTGAATATGGAGGGCCATCAAGGTCTGTTGCTCCCACACTGACTCGGTTGACCTTGTTCTCGCACATGACCAAGTTATTGGAGGTGAGATTGGGGGCATTATCATTCACGTCTCCCACGTAGATCACAACAGTACATGTACCTGTAGCTGGAGGTTTTCCTGTGAAGAGCATGTAGAAAAATATGTGCATGCAAATTAAATTTAGATTTTTAAAAATATAACATTTTAGCTTCATATATATATATATTTTTTTTTTTTTTTTTTATATATAAATTATAATATAATATACTGTAATTTAATATATAATATTTTAATTAAAAATGCTATTTGTTCCTCAGAAATGCATGTTGTATTTGCTGGCCATGCTTCCATCCCTCCCTGTGGACCTCCTCCCCTCCAGAACCCAATAGAAGAGGGGATATGTCACATTTGTTCTCGCTTCCTGTTTCCAGTTTGTGTATTACAGTCTATAATTTTGAAATATGTCACGTTTCTCCTGTCATGTGATTCTTCTGGTCCATGTGTCATAATTTCCTTGTTACATTGTCTGTTTCTGGTGCTATATATATAACCCACACGTCTTTTGTTAATGTCTCTTGTCTAGTTTTGCTATTGTAACCTTCTGTTGGTCCGTTTTGTCAAGTCTGTTTATAGTCGTGTTCAAGTGAAGTGCTCATGGTTTAGTTCATGTTTGTTTTGTATTGGTTGTGGTAATTGTTCTTTGTTCTGTAATGGATTTTTTAAAATGGCACAGTTCAGTGGAATAACAGTAGTGCCCACTGCTCTTGCAAAGTATTGAACCCTCCTGGAAAACATTGCATTCACTAAATCAGAGGTGCCCAAATCCGTCCGAGGGGAGAGGGAGAGAGGGAGAGAGGGAGAGAGGGAGAGAGGGAGAGAGAGAGAGAGAGAGAGAGAGAGAGAGAGAGAGAGAGAGAGAGAGAGAGAGAGAGAGAGAGAGAGAGAGAGAGAGAGAGAGAGAGAGAGAGCGAGAGAGTTTTTGTTTGTTTTATAGTTGAACTACAACCGAGTAAACTGAAATTAAATGTAAAAAGGGTAGATTTTTTTTTTTTTTATTGTAAATGCGCAATTCAAGGCGCGGCGCAGCACTGCGTGCTTTGCGACACATGACGTCAATAAACGTCAACAAATTAAACGCAATAATGGAGAAATCAAGGCAGTGGCACAAAGACAAGAGATATTTTTTTAAAGCTGGGGAAGATTAGTTTTTATTCACAGAAGTCAAATCAAAGGCAGTTTGTCTAGTTTGCAAACAGTCTGTTGCTGTTTTTAAAGGAGTACAATATCGGTTGTCATTATGAAACAAAAATTGTGCAGCTTTCTCAAAGTACAGCGGCGAGACGCGAAAATAGCAGGCTCACGAGCAGCTCACTGGACTTCGATCTGAACAGAGCTACCTCCATCATCATCATTCATCAGTGATGTCTCTGTTTGGCAGTACAATGATCCCTCGTTTATTGCGGTTAATGTGGACCGGAACTATCGCGATAGGTGAAAGTAGGATCAGCCAATCAGCTCACGGGATACCTCCCCTCGTGCTCTCATTGGTCGAGCTCCCACCGGGAACCAATCACGTGTCTTGTCTGATTGCCGTGGGCGTGTACAAAGCCTCAGATAGTTTCTCTCTGTCTGTCATCCTGGGAAACCGTTTCTCTCGCATCACGATTAAGCAACGCTGCTTTACGCAATACGGCTGTACATGGCGGTATTTTTGAAATTTTATTTTTTGATGAATATTTTTGAAAAATCCGCGATGCACTGAGACCGCGAAGTGGCGAGGGATTACTGTATCTACTTCTGTGAGCAGACTTTCAGTCTGATGAACTTGAACAAGAGTAAACTAAGAAGCCAAATAACTGACTCTCACCTACATAATATCTTGTCTTTGTCTGTAAGTCAGCTAGAGCCCAATCTTGAAAAACTTCTGAAAAGTAAGGACCAGCTTCATATCTCTCATTAAGGTCACTGACATTGCAACCACATAGGCATTGAATTTTACATTGAACACTTGGGGATTGTTGCCCATTTAAATTGTTCATTAAACTGCAAAGCTTTAGAAAAAAACTGCATTAGTTAATCAGATTAAAGTTGTTTTATATTTATTTTAAATATTATGAAATAAATAAACCCATAGCAACTTTAATGTAATACAGTTTGATTTATGATGCAAAATTTACTTTTGGCCCGCGGCTCTCAATGAAGTTTGATTTTTGGCCCTTCATAGGAAAAAGTTTGGGCACCCCTGCACTAAATCATTTAAATATTGTTTTTTACTCCCTTCTGGAGCAAATGCAAAGTTTCTAAAAAAAAAATTTTGTTACCATCACCATATGTCTTTTGGTATCATGTGTCATATTATATCACCATATCTCATATTATATGTCATAGTATATCACCATATTAGGGTCTTCCTACTGTGCAGTATTCTGTAAGTTAGTGTTCCATTCTTGTGTCTTTTTTTTTACTTGTTACTTGCATGTTTCCTGTTTAATAATAAAAAAGTATAGATATATTGTCTATGGTGTCACAGTTCACATTTGGAATAGTGTTCGGATTGAATGAACATACTGGGAGTAGATATTTTGGTGCTTACCGTCATCTATAGCCTGGACTACAACAGTGTAGGTGCCATTTTCAACATATTTTGATTCCCGGTCCATCTTCTGAACTGTGGTGATCTTTCCTGTCTTCGGGTCAACACTCACCCATTTGGCTTTGTCTTGTACCAACTCATACCTACATACACAATACCTCTGTTTTACGTTCTTCTAAGTGATCATACAAAATCTAGTTTCCCATCTCCGATTAAGCCTCTGTTTTTACAGTGTAAATTAATATTTTTATTCACCAAGGATGTAAAAAATGTATCAAAAGTGACAGTAAACATACATTATCACAAAATAGCTCTATTTTCGAGGAATTAATTCAAGCCATTTACAAATTTTACCAGAATAACTGTTTTAAACATTAATAATGAGAAATGTTTCTTGAACTTCAGTCGGCGTATCAGAAGGATCACGTGACTGAAGGCTGGAGTAATGATGCTGAAAATCCAGCTTTGATTGCATGGATAATTTACATTTGAACAATGTCTTCAAATAGGAATATTTTAAATTGTAACAATATTTCCACAAAATGATAGCTTTTACTGTATTTTTGACATTTAAAATCAATAAAACATAAAAAAATGTATTTATAAAATTATATTATAAAATGAAAGTGGAATAAAAGAAAAGCTCAATCACACCTGATTTTGTTTATGTCCGAGTCTTCATCTGTGATTTCAGGGACATACAACACATCTCCTGGATCTCCATTTTCATTTCGGTAAACTATTTCAGTCGTCTTCTTAAATACAGGTGGATCATTCACGTCAATGACCTTCACTGCCACTTTGGTAGTGTTTAGCTTTGGTTTATTTACAGTTTGGAACTTTCCATTGACACACTGAAATAACTTATCCTGGTTTTTTACTTCTATTTCCAGCTCTGTGATTTCAGTTTTCTCAAAATCTTTCCCCTGTGAAATACAATTATAATGAGTCCACATAGCCACAGACTGTCCATTTTTTTCTTATTCTGTCTTTTTTTTCAGCTCATCAACACAATGTGAAACAATCAAGTGTGGCTTGTTATGATTTAAACAATATGACTTAATATTCTGCAATATTATTATTAATACTATTGATTTGACTGCACTGACACTATCAGATGAAAACTGAACAGAGTTGAACGATGACATCACTGTTTTCTAGCTGCTTTATAGATTAGTTGAACTGACACTATTGCCTTTATAGAGCTGCTTTAGAGCAGAACTGAATTCTGTTTGCATCATTAGCTGTTTATCACTGTAAAGCTGCCTTGAGACAAATGCTTTTGTACAGAGCACTAAATAAGTAGAGGTGAAGACTTGATTCTCTTTAAATACACCTGATAAACGTTTCTAAGAACTGAATAAAACATTAAAGGGATCAGTGGTATTTACCTTGATAACAGACAGCACACCTTCATTGGTTTTGGGGTCTGTCTTAATCTCATAATTGATATCTTCGTTGCCCTTCACGATGCTAAACACGGCTTTTGATGCAGGAGTGTTCGGTGCGTCCTTGTCTATGACGCCAATTCTTAGGATCTCCTTATTCGATTCCATTTCCATCACTTCAGTTTTGTACTGTTCCACAAATATACATGCATATCACAGTAAATCATGTCACACATAAGCTTTGCTATCTAATTACTCAATAATGCCTACTATTTAGTACGGGTGAAGTGTGCAATTTCTATACCACTTGCAGCATAAATTGGCTCAAAAATAAATAAATGCAAATAAATATTTGCTTGATGTTTTGCATTTTATGAAGAAAATGCCCATCCAAAAATGCGGGACTGTGATTGTTGCTGTGCGGTCTTCTTATTTTGAGTGAGCTGCTATGCTGCCTTGCCTTAACCAGCACCCATTTCACTGCTTACTAACAAGTTTCCCAAACACTGCCCTTCCTTCATTGGTCAGCCAAACAGATCGTTCTGCCCTATACTAATGCCTTTGGCTAACCCGATGTTGCTATATCAGAAGGCAAACAGCAATATTTTGAAACCACCACATGGTCACAACTGCCAAGGACTCTGTTTTCCTGCAGAAATATGCTATTTTTAAACTCATGACTTTTTGTTTTCCTGCACGATTCTTGCAGGTTTTCATAATTGTACTTGTACAATTGTACTTGACTGAAATGCTTGTATAGAAATGTACCCTTTTTAGATTCTACCAATGCTAGATAGATGAGGGGTTTTGTGATGGAGAGGATCTGGAAACCCTTTTTCAGCTCAAATTTAAAAAAACTAAATTGTCAGGCTTTTAGCAGTGATTATTTAATAATTGTATAATAATTATATTCCTAATCCATTACACATAAGGAAATGTAGCTTAATTATTATTATTAAGCATTTAGTTTAAAAATGACCAAACGTGAGCAAGTCTCAATATACCTATTTATATATTATGAAGTATATAAATTAATTTCACAACTTTCTCTTGTTCTTCTTGTTATTTAAATGTGTTAAAATACTTCATATTCATCAAACTTCTGCAGAGGCATGTCATTGGCTGTTCCCTCCGGATGTTTCATAATGGATAATTTCATGTGACTCATTAAACTCAGAATCTAGGCCTGATTTTAAGTGTAATGGTAAGAACAAATCATGATTGGATTGATTTGTTGTTGTTTTTTTCAACTCGAAGCTAATCCTGTAACACTTTTGTTTGTTCAACTACCATCATGGCACAGATTCCTTGCAAACCTGGTCACAGTGTTTACACTTTTATCTGGCACATCAATCTACAAAAAATGGTCTGGCCTGACTCACATTGGCAGAACTGAATTCTGGTAGATGGGTGTTGGAATCTGTGATGTCCAGAAGAACAGTTGCAGTTGAAGACAATGCAGGTTTTCCTTGATCCTTTGCTTCAACTAGGACTTTATATGTTTTTGCTATCTAAAACACAAGAGACAGAATATATTTAAAGTACTGTAGAATGCCCCCCCCCCCCACACACACACACACACACCCAAAAACCCATGCATTTTCCTTGGCATTAGTTACTCACGTCATAATTAAGGCATCCCATGAGGATGAGCTGATTGATTGTAGGGTCCCCAGTAATGTTCCTTAGGGAAAATGGTGGGAAGGCAGGTTCTTGTGACACCAACCTCATAACGAACTGGGAATTAGGAGTATTCACCTTATCATTGTCACGAGCTTTTAATGTTGCCAGCACAGTGCCTGTTCAAACAAGGATGATTAAAAAAGAGAACATATCTCTGTTTGACATAAATATCACATTCAACAATGGTTTCTTTTGAACTAGGAATGGAAATTTTGACTCAAGTTATTATCTTCTACTGCAAATGCACATATATTTGTATCTGAAATGCTCATATATTGACAAGGCTTGTCAATAAGACAACTTATCAACAAGAAATGACTGGGGGAAAAAATATGCCGCTTATCATAATTCTAAAGTCCCAATACTGATCTTCCAACATCACTAGAGAAAACATCCCATTTCTTTAATGTCAACTTGTGTAATTTTTGTGCTGCAATAGACTTTAATGTTTTTCAGATTTCCAGGCCACTCCCTCATCGGCCATTAGCCAGCAAAATAGTTTAATGTTGCCCCTAAATCACAATGTTGGTTGTATTGAGCTGGTCTGCATGCTCAAACAAATTATTGTCTTGTCAATTTTTACACCTTGCATGAGAAATCACTCTACAAATGGCTAACTTATTATAGTCTCTGCATATTAAACTGTATGATAGAAGAAAGCATTTTTACTGACAAAACTGCACACTTTATCTTTGTATATGCAATAATACATGTTCTCCGTACCATCAGGAGAATTCTCGGGAACTGATGAAGAGATAGTGCTCGGCGTAAACTCAGGTTTATTGTCATTCACGTCCTTTATTTCCACGTCAAATGATAGGGTTTTGTCCAACGTCTTGTCGGTCTGCCTATCCAGCACGTCAAAGTCCACCTACAAAAGAATCAAAATGCCACTCTGAATTACATCAGCATAAACTGAATCAGTCCATTCTTTGAATCCTGTGTTATTTTGTTAGCATTAGTGTCATATAAATATCAAAATGTGAAATCTTACATGGAAGATAGGATAGACTTCTCGGTCAATCGGCCGGTGTACGAATAAAGTCCCTAAGTCTTCATCAATGGTAAACAAACCAAGTGGTTCTTTCGTCACCCCATCTCCTTGGATTCTGAACTTGACGGTGTTGTCTCCCTTTTTGTCATTGAACATCTTGCAACAATTAAAAAAAAATGACATTCAGGTACCATTTACGATTATAAATGTGTTCACTTTTTGGACAAAAACATTCATTATTCTAAACAGATCCATTGTGAAAATTAAGCATCAAGCAGTATGTAATATTACTGCAGTCCATATTCAAAATATTGGTGATAGTTTTCCCTTGCCCCTCCTCTTTAGACTTGATACTCATATGGATTGGCTAGTTTGAATGTCTCACATTGTGCTTTCAGTCACTTGGTCTAAGAAAGGATAAATGAAGATTGTGACTGTAACTGAACGGTTATTTTCTAGCTGTTCTTTTCTTTGGCTCTTCTTCTTGGGGGCTTTGCTCTTTCTCTCTACACTTTATTTCAATTTCTTGCTTTTTCTCTCTTTCTATCTCACAGATAACATTCTAATTTTTTTGGGTACAATTAACTGTTTTATATGATTTTATTCATGTGTAACCATAACCAAAAACTGTTCTCATAACCAAAAACTGTTAAACCTTCTAAATTGTAATTTCTGTGCTTACTAGTTTTGATTCTGTATTAAGATTAATGTGTTATCAATTTCAAAACAACAATATATTGCAACACTATAGCAGCGCTTTCCCACATTTTGCTATTATAACTGTGATTATCTCCAGCAGGTAGCATTGGGTGATAATAGACAAGAAATGTACAGTTTCATACCATCTGCCTGATAACTTTTCTTTAGTCATTTGTAAATCCTGCAGCCTGAAGCTCTGTAGGCAAATCACCCTTACAATATAACTGTATATGTCCTACTATGAAATGTCCTACCCAAATATGCATGGCAACACAAAAAAAGAAAACTATAGAATCACTGATATTTTATGAGGTCTTTACGTTTTCATTAACAGATCGAACCACATGACTGTGTGCACTTACCCGTGTAACTTCAATGGGATACGGTCCAGGCTTGTTCTCCTCAAGATCAATGGTGGACAAAACCCATCTTCTCTTTGAACGAATAAGAACAGTGTCCTTTGAAATATAGAGAGATAAAGTATAATGAGTGATGATTAGTTTTCTTTCTGATTCTGCACTGTAAAGCCTAAGTTGAGTCTACTCAAATTAACCCACTAAACTTAAAAATTAATAAAATAAAATTCCATTAACACATTATTTTGATATTTGGCATGGTGAAATACATACATGTACTCAATTCTAAATTATGTCTTGTGTTATGTTCTGATGACAGAAGGGAATTTGTTGTTTTAAAAGACATGCTGTGTCAAGACATAACTTTCAGCTGACACATAACTTTCAAATTTGTTCTTTAATGTTACCTACCCGCTTTTCATGATTGCCATCTTTTATACTGGAAGTGGTCACTTCAACAAGCTGATGGATAGACAAAAAAACAGGATAATACTAATTGACAAACATACAATCAATTATGGTAAATTATCCCTCTTAATGTCTGAATAATGATTGGTATGTAAATATTGTTACATATGTGTTAACGTCCATTTGACCATTCCATGTCAAAAAATAAATCAACTTTTCAGGCTAGTCTGATCCAAATGAGATATTTGAAAATGTGAGTTTTTTTTAATATATATATATATATATATATGTGTAGTTTGTTTTAAGACTGAAGACTTTTAAGACAGGGCCAACATGAGAAACAACAATCCATAAAAATCCTCTTGCCAAGTATTATAAAAAAATGCCATGTGTGAACATTCTCAGACGCAGTTTATAACATTTATACATCGTTCAACCGCATTACCAATTTTGTTGTACGTGATGTGATTGAATAATTCTACAAACTTGGGTACATATTAGGCTACCATCAAATCAATGCAACTGTCATCAATGTATACCCTATTTAATTACTTTAAACTTACTGGGAAGCCTTTTTTTTAAAGGTTAAATAAGTGCCACAATGGAACTGGTGCTTGTACCCTCTAGATCAGTGGTCCCCAACCTTTTTTGTTCCGCGGACCGGTAAACGTGTGATAATTTTTCTGCGGACCGGTGGTGTGTGGGGGGGGGGGGAGGCAAGATTGTTGGAGTACACCTCTTCACCGCCGAAGATACAGCGACGGACCGGTCCACGAATTCGGTCCGCGGCCCAGTAACATTTGATCGACGGACCGGTACCACTTCTTCCCCAATCAGTGTTGCTAGATTGGGCGGGTTCCCGCCCTTTTGGTCACGTCCGACCAGAAAAAAATGCATTGGGCTGGTCGATAAAAATTGGGCTTGTTTCATATTCATATTTTCAATTTCATACATAAATGCATATAAATTAATATAAATTCCATTAAAACAAGCCCCCCCCCGTCAACAATTTTTGGTCTTGGGCAGGTATTTTTGTAAATGGGCGGGTTTTTTGCTGTAGTTGGGCTGGAAAACGTCAGTCCAATCTGGCAACACTGTCCCCAATCCCCAGACCGGGGGTTGGGGACCACTGCGCTAGATAATACCACATTGCTTCCCTCAGATTAAATGCTTTCATGTTTATACAGTCTACTAAACATGAACTACAAGACAAAAGTCTTTAGAAAAAAAGTTTGATCATTTAAAAACAACTAACCACTCAAAGCGAAACATACACTGTCCTAACTATCCATGGAATACAAGGAAGCAACTTAACAGGTAAACAAATCACCTAAGAACGTCCCATATCACCATAGAAATGTCACTTGATATGACCAACAAATGTTTGATAAACTACAGATCAGTCTGTATTTCATACCGTACATGACTGTAATTCAGGCTCTCTTTAACGTTTATACCACTTGTGCACTGCTGCATGCTGTACTAAAACATGACATTCTCCCTTTTGGAAAACCACTATTATAGTTCACACAGATCACAGTGTGAATTTCTATTCATTGGGTTAGGGTTTGAATACATCGACATGGTAGTTGCAAAGTTACTATAGTCAGTAGAATGTCTGTTGGAGTACCACAATAAAAAGTTATTATGAAAAGCAGATATTAATAAATGACTCTAGTTTAGAAGAAAAAAATAGTCCAGTAGTAACCAGTATCAGATAAAACAATTAAATATTATCATGCATTACAGTTGATTGTGATGATTAAAGTTGACTCAGGTTTACTCACTGCGAGTAGAAACAGGAAAAAGGCGCCCTTGGCCATGTTGCTGCGCTCCTCTTACTGCTGCTTTCAAAATGTCAGCTCAGCACCTGAGGAAATCACCTTTACTAGGATTAGCTGTGAAACGAGATAGACATCCCACACCTTTTGTGTGCATTTGTGCAATGTAGACCATCGATGAGGATATATATGCGATTATGTGTGAGTGTCTTTAAATTCAATGAGTCATATCAACACAAAAGCCCTTGGGTCAGAAACCTGGGAGTGGCTATTCTAGAAAACAGCGAGTGAGCTATCATCTTGTTTTTTTTTCCTTCAGCTAAAAGAGGACAAACAGGCTGCTCAGCTTGCCATCTGCCAAGAGAAAATAAGCAGCGCTTTTGGCAGTAAGCCACTGTTTAAATGATGTTCAGATCGACTAATTCAACTCAATTTTATACACCTAGCATCAAACAAACAACATTATTATTGTTCAAAGTAATAAAAGACATTTATTAAAGATTAAAGAAAAAGATTAAAATGATCTGCAACACACTGTGGGTTGACTGAAAATACTCCTGGACACATTTTTGGAAAAGGCGTATCTCGAGTAAGCAAGATTCGGGGTGTATGTGTTTACACACAGCAATCTGATTGGCTGAACATGTATGTGGAGGTTGTGAGGTAGTGTAGCGTGTCACTGAGTCCATAATGCCAGAAATACATGTCGACAGCTTCTTTGTCTTCAGAACTCATATGTTTGTTGTAGTGCGTGTACGTTTTCGGCACTATGTGTGAAAGAAATAAAAAGTTAGTCTGTATCATGTCAGGGTTGAGATACAGAAAATGTGTGATGGCATGTCAAGTCAAGTCACCTTTATTTCTATAGCACTTTTTACAATGCAGATTGTATTGTAAAAATTCAATACAATACAGATTGTTTTGTATTGTTGAAAACATAAAAAACAAAGTTTGTTTTGGCTGAACAGCAGCTCTAAAAGAGCAGGCAAATCAATAATATTGATAAATATAAAGTGTTAAGTTTCCCCAACTAAGCAAGCCAGAGGCGACAGCGGCAAGGAACCAAAACTCCAGCAGGTGACGGAATGAATGAAGAACAGAATGGAGAAAAAACCTTGGGAGAAACCAGGCTCAGTCGGGGGACCAGTTCTTCTCTGGCCAACAGTAAAACAGTGCATGATTATTATATTGACAACATTTCAGGTCAAAATTTTTAATCCAGGTTGGTCCGGTTGGAGATTAATGATCTTCACAGGCTCTAGTAGAGTCTCGGTCTCCGCAGACATTCAGGGCAGTGCTGTGCTCGTGTCCAGGTGTAGGTCCTTCATCTGATCTGGATACGGCCATGATAACTTCGGAATAAACAGAGACTAATAGCAGCGTAGATGCCATCATGCCATGCCACTGATTTATTAGACATCAGGTGTGGGTGAGGATCAAGGTCAATCCTTGAGGATTATAATCACTTTACTATCTTCAAGCTCAGTTCTCGCATGGCTCTTTTCTTCACTTATAGTTGGCAGAAAAATAGTTTGAGATGGAAGACAACTCCCATCTTTCGCTGTCTCAGCTGAGTTAGAGGACCCACTTCTGATTCTTGAAACTCACTCTGTGAGTACTTCAGGGCAGAACAAGGAACTTGTGCTTTCTGTATCTGACTCGGAGGGGATGAATGTAGATGAGCAGACAGGTACTTCGGTAGAGTAGCTCCCTCAATCTGCCATATTTGAGGACATGCTTAAGGTTATTACCCGTACAATGGCCAAGCTTAAAATATTTGGCCTGATAAAAGGCAATCAGTCATGCACTCAAAACTTGATGCCAGCTTCCTCACTTCTGAATAAGTATAGCCTCCCCACCACCCGCTCTTCCTGGATCTCCACACCAAGGTGTCGATATGATGGGAGAATCAATAATAAATAGGATAAAATTACAGCAAAAGTTTATTTTTGCCTTGAAGAATCTTAAAGTGTGATTTATAGCCCCAGATAAGTCAATGGTAAAATTGTAAAATCCAATGGGAATTATTATACACTAAATTAATAAAAAACAAAAGTTGTAGCTATGCCAAGCTCTAATATATTTTATCAGGTAGAAATTCGAAGTAAATGTGGAAAGGTGGGGCCTTCAAACATTGTTTTGGACAACGGTTTTTGAAGGTAGAAAACAACTGGCATAAGATTCCCATGCTGAAAAAAACATAGGAAAAAGACAAGCAACCTAAAAGCTAAAACCAAAAGCTAAAAAAAGACAAACAACCAAACAAAAAATAAACCAGTTTTTTCTGATCACATGCATTGAGTTTGTGTTTTATAGTCATAATTTTTTACTGGCTAGATGTTTGTCTGTTGACTTTAATCACTCTCCTTTCACACACACCTTTTCAGCGCTGCTACACTAGTAATTATCTGTTTGCACACCTTAGCACTGACAAAAGAGTGATTCTTACAGCACATACAAACATTGTGACTCATTTATACCATCTGTGAGAATCTTATCAGATGATAAGATTTGTGCTGATTTCAATCCATTACCTGAATTTGCTGGTTTAAACAGCAAACATACATCCAAACAGCACTTCTAAAACCATTTTAATATGGAATGCTGTTAAACACTTTGTACTTTGGAATGTTTGTGACATTTAGAAATCAATTATGTATTCAATAATGTATATCCATATGTGAAAAAATATATATTTTTGAGGGAATTCATTTTGCCATTTTGCCTTAGTCTAGAGGGCAACTGTTCTGCAGAGTTTAACACCAACACCAATTAAAGCAAGCTCTTAAAGATCTTTGGAAAAACTACAAACTGCCAACCAGATGTGTCTGGGGCAGGTTAGTGCTAAACCCAGCATTCACCCTTCATTTGCATTATTGGGAACTCAGCTTTATATGATGTGATTAACGGTGTGTTACAGAGCTACACCCTCAGCCATTTTCCATATAATAACCCATCAACTTTTGCACAGCTAAAATAATGCTGAAACTCTGATTCTAATCAAACATAATTCAGTTTAATTCAAGCATCATGAAAATCTAAATTATCCAAAACAACCTTACAAGTGAGCAGAGTGAGCCAGCCAAAGACAAGAGTGGAAACTCCTCACTTGAGATGTTAAAGTGGATAAGAAAAAAAACTTTGGGAGGAGACTGGGAGAGCCCATCTCATCAGTCTGACATCCCTAACAATTAAAGTAAAATTTATTGCTGCACTTAAAGCACTATTAAATTTGTCAAACAAACCTTGTAATGAAATATTATATTCTGAAATATTTTAGTAAGATAGGAATATATTCAATATTGAAATGAGGGATGTCAATTGTGGTGAGGATTAAGACTACACTAGATGAGACTGGATATTGCAAATGTAATATACAGTGAATGGTAAATGTGTTGACTTTTGCAAGTCACATTCACAGTTTGGTGAATGAAGAAGGTTAGTGTCGTACCAGGATGCTGCTATGTCATTGCTAAGGTCTTCTGAGTGATTTTAGTGTTGCATAACCTTTGCTAGGATATTTAGAGTGGTTGCATACTGAAAGGAAATGTCTATATTTTCAGTAATTCACATTTCAGTCCACATAATCTTTATTTCAAACACAAGATTATTGTAACGAGAACATTTTAATTCATCACAGAAACACAACAGGATGATCTTTCAATTTAGTACTTAGAAAATACACGTACATTACCAAACTTACGTAACATAAAATCCATAATGTCTGTAATAGTATTTTCAGTATGCTATCACAATATGTGGTTATGACACAGCCATGAAGCAAACAAATAGCAACCTTCTCTGTAGTGGTGGAGGATTGCAGATGATTACAGAGGATTTATTCAACAGTGTTTGTTACAGTTTGAATTGCAGACTCAGTGGTTTCCCACCGAAAAAGCCAAAATGTCCTATATAATATCAGCCGCACCAATTAGGGATTCTATGCAGGTTGATTCATTCCATCTCACCCAATCTAAGCAACAGCAATTTATTTACATTTACATTTATTCACTTAGCAGATGCTTTTATGCAAAGCGACTTACAATTTGAGCAATACAAAAAGTGATTCATCCTGAAGATGCAAAAGTACACAAGAGTGCTCACAGTACAAAGCCTGGAGAATAGAGCAAGGATTTTTTTGTTTTTGCTTTTTGTTTTTTGTTGAGGTGATGTGTGTGTGTCATGTTAGGTGTTCACGAAAAAGGATCTTTTCAAGGATTCTGCATT
This sequence comes from Rhodeus uyekii, assembly GCA_037043235.1. Lineage (NCBI taxonomy): Eukaryota > Metazoa > Chordata > Actinopteri > Cypriniformes > Acheilognathidae > Rhodeus > Rhodeus uyekii. Next base: position 46,892 of record JAWRVZ010000381.1, on the reverse strand, counting down.
CTGGATTAAGGCATGGAGGTCGCTCCACCATCAAGGAACGATGAACGAAAATGTTCTTGGGTGATTTTTTGTCTCTCTGTGAAAGTACCACAAGTCGTCTCTCATTGATCAATCAAAGGTTTTTGGTAGGTGTGTATATTTGAAGTAGCGTCTGGAAGTATGAGGGTGCTGAGCCTGTTTTTAAAACAAAAGTTTTTAAAACAAAATCCTAATATTAAGCCCAAACAAAACTTACAGATGTAAATACAAATGCATGAGGACAGAGTTAAGTGACAATACTGAGAATTCATAATTAAATGTTAAAGTGCTAAATCTTTCCTAATAAAACTCAAATGTAGTTTCCCTCTCAAGAGTTGGGGTTTGATTCACACAGAAAGAATTGGCACGAGGTGCAGCAGAACCCTCAACCCCTCTATCTCCCATGGACATGTGAAGTTGCTACATTTGGAGGCACCCCTAGGGCTGAAATGGAGTGAAGATTGGCATCCACACAGATGGTCTGCCTCCAGTGTCAATCATATTGACGCACAGCAGTGGAGAAAAGCAGTGAGAGAATTTCAGTCATCCATGGAAGAACAGTGCGTGCTATCTGAGGCTGATATCTGGAGAGTTGCCATCTTCAAACTAGAAAAAAACTTATTTTATGCATCAGACTGCACACACCCAAAGCAAAAGTAAACCATGGTCATTGTATTCACTGCCAAGAGAAAACCTTGAGAAAGTTTGTTTATGCATCTACATCTACAATGCATCTCTCACTGACTAGGGAGCCATCATGAGTGATTGCTCAGCTAGTTTGGCATTTGTTTTGTTTTTTAGGAATTAATAGACCCTAACGGACAACTGCCGCTCACACAAACACTACATAACGTCCAGGCCTGGTCCTCTCTTGTGTTACAAATGGTACTCACAGGCAGGGATCCAAATGTGTGTCTTTATTAAGAGTGGTCGTACAGGCAGATGGCCAGGACAAACAGAGAGGGGAGCGCAGAGCTCGTACTCATAACATCTTGTGCTATACTGTTGTTGCTTCTCCTTTTATGCTTCTACTTCTCTGTGAAATATGAGCCCATTCTAATGTTCACCACAGAAGGACACTGAGCTCAACATATCTGGCAGACATTCATATAATCCCATCACCAGTTACAATGTAACTTTGTACAGTTACAGGTGACTCAGCCTAATACTAGTTGGTGGTGAAAACCATTGCTAATGTTGAAGGAAACAAGATTCAAGCATTCATCAAGCAAGTGCAGGCAGAAATGTCAAGTGAGTACATACTAATCTGAGTACATCATAACCACAGTAAAATATGGTGGAGGTAATGCGATGGTCTGGGGCAGATTTGCTGCTTCAGGACTTGAAAGACTGGATGTGATAAATGTAACCATGAATTCTACCAACAAAAAATCCTGAAGGAGAATGTCTGACCATCTGTTCATGTACTCAGGTGAACGTAAACTCTGCAGCAGGACAATGATACAAAACACATCAGCAAGTCCACCTCTGAATGGCTGAAGAAAAACAAAATGAAAACTTTGGCCTAGTCAAAGTCCTGACCTGAATCCTTTTGAGATGCTGAACTGAACTGTGTCTGAATTACAACAATTCTGCAAAGATGAGTTTAGGTTTTGGGGGCAAGTATTTTTTCACAAAGGGTTTTCCATGCAGGTTTGGATTTGTTATACCGTAATAATAACAACCTTTGTTTACTTGTTATCTTTTTAAGTGTGACAAAGATACAAAATACTAAGAAATCAGGAAGGTGGCAAACATTTCATCACACCACTTAAGTATCCACTTACCAGTGCCAAACTTAGATAGGTTGCAGAACTCACAGACTTCCATTTTAATCATAAATCACTGTCTTGGCAAAGAAAACATTGCAGCTGACAGCTGTGCCACTGGATGTTGGAACAATGATGGAGCAGTAAACAGAGGATTGTGTCAAAGTAATCATACAGGCTTTAGAAGCTCAAGATCTTGCCATGTCATGGGCAGCCATGATTTCCTCAATGGAACATTTTGAACAATACAAGGGATGTCAGTGGGGTACAGTTTTTACACCACTATTCTTCCATCAAGAGGTTAAAGTTTATAAAGAGTTTAAAGTTGTTAGAATGTGATTAGAATGCCAATGTGGACCTTAAGTGCAATTTAAGTTGCTTTGGATAAAAGCAACAGCCAAATGCATAAATGTACATATAAAGGTAAAGAGCTAAAATGTTGTAAAATAGTAACAAATTAAGTAAAATAAATAAACTTTACATTAAATTATATGTTCCTTTAAAAGTATACAATTGATTAGATTTTAAAATTGACATGTACTGTAAATAAATTCATAACAAACCATTTTCCATCATTTTTGAAACACGTTCACAAATATCACAAGTCTGCCTTTGCATGTACAACACTGGGCTGCTCAGCAGAGTCATGCATGACCTTTATTCTATATACACAATTGCAAAAAAATGCCCAAACCAAACATTAACATGTATGAGCAGTTTCCTGTCATTCAGAATGGATATGAAACAAACTGTCACTCCCTGGGAGGGGGCAGAAAATATAAAAATAACAAAAAATCGCATTCTGCTGATGTTTGAATGTAATGAAGCTACTTAAAACGGGCTAAGCTGATCGGCATTGTTAGTCATCGTTTCTGCATTTAGCCTCAGTTACCACCAAAACTTCTGGTGCAGTGCAGTGGATGGAAATTGTGAACAAAGTAAGTACTAAGCAAAATATTAACATGTATAATTATTAACATGTGGCAATTTGGGTGTTACTTATGGTTCCTATGCTTGCACAGAATGAGATTTATTCAATTTATTCAATCCTATTGTTATGATCTTGAGTTTTGTTAATCATTGTGTTCTGTTTACAGTCTCTGTGCATGTTCGTCTTCCAGGTGGGCGTTTCCCCAAGTAAATTCATTGGAAGATGTGATTAGTTCCCCTCCTCACTTGATCTACTTATAAGGACCACCCCAAACACTCAGAGGGCACTACTACTGTGCCATTGTTTGTCTGATTGGTTACCCATCATCATGGCTATTACATTGTATCGCCTTTGTCTTGTCTAGAGCAGTCATTTCCAAACTGTGGTCCGTGAGGGTACTGCAGGTGGTCCGTGGAAAGGCAAAATACCTTTACCTTCATTTTATCAGGAAATTCCCATTAAAAAAATTAAAAGAATATGTAGGCCTATATTGATATAACATTTGCATTAAATTGTCAAGTTATTGTGCGATTACTAAAATAGGCCAGTGGTGTTCGGCCGTGACATTCAAGTTCAGTGTCGTTATGGATCGGTGGGCAACAGGTTCTCTGAAGAGAAAAGAAGCAGAAGTTCGAGAAAATTAAGAGATTCACAGTGAGTCGGATGCATCTATGAGCTAGATTCATCAGAAAACAACAAAGAAAAAGAGGGTGAAGAGAAAATACTGTGAAAGCTACTTAGCATTAGGTTTCAGCTACACCAGCCGTTGCCCGTTTGCGTTTGTATATGTCTACGAGACACTGGCTAATGAGAGCATGAAACCAGCAAATCTTCGCCGGCATTTGGAAACCAGGCATGAATTTAAGTCCAAGTCCAAGCGTTTTTCGAAAGCAAGCTCCATGAAGCAAAAAGCAAAAAAAAGTAATAAAATCAACATCTGCAGGTGGCGCTACTGCTAAAGCAGTAGAAGTCTCATACCGGGTGTCCCGAATCATAGTGAAAAAAGGGATGCCACATACACTCAGGGAGGATGTGGTGCTACCAGAAATTAAAGAGACAATGGACTTGATTCCATTATCAGACAACACTGTGCAGCGCAGAATCGAGGAGATGGCCAGCAATGTGAACGACCAGCTAATATCGCGGATCAAAGCCAGTCGATATTTTGCTCTTCAGCTGGACGAATCCACGGACATAGCGAGCCTTGCCAACCTGCTCGCCTACGTAAGATATGAATACAACGGAGAAATAGAGGAGGAATTTCTCTACTTTGCAGACATGTACAACGTTCCTTCGGAGGAATTTACCTTTGCAGACACGCACAATGGCAGAGGCGCTTTTTGACATGTTGAACGGTTTCATGACAGAACATGGGATTGATTGGTCAAGATGTGTGGGAATAAGCTCAGACGGGGCAGCGGCCATGGTAGGCCAACACAGTGGCCTTGTTAAACGTGTGCAAGCAGTTGCTCCGCAAGCAAAATCTATCCACAGCTCATAAAATTTGCTTTGTATGTTGTTGATTGCCTAGTGGTTTTCACTTTAAGGGAATTCGGAATGGCCTTGAAATTTGAGCTTAAGAAGTTTGCAGTTCAGCCTACATTGCAACAATTAGAGATCATCCGTAAAGATGATCTGTTTTTGATTGCAGATTTGTATCAAATCACAGTTTCTCTTAATGCAGTGAAAAAGGATATTAAGGATGTGATTTATAAACAGTTTGTGGAGCAAAAAGTTTTACCAGAGGAAAGTAAGTTGGCGGGTGTTGCAGTTCGGTTGACCTTTTCTGTAGGTGAGGATGTTGCACAGCCCAAACATGTGGAGCTGGCCAGCATAGATCCTGTTGATCTACCTTCTCTGAAAGATCCATTACTGCCAATCAAACTAAAAGAGTTAGAGGTCGAGTTGGGCAGGCAACAATACCAAAGTCAGCTGTTGTATGTATGCACGGTTGAGCTTGAAACCAATCAGGTGCAAGAAGCTAGAGCTGGAGCTCAAAACTAAATTGTAAAACTAAAAACCATGTTTGAGAGAATCGCTGCAACTTTAAAATGGCCACAGAATATTTAGCAACTGTTTGGAGTACTTGCAACTGTTGTTGCAATGCAAGCTGGTCGGTAAAGCTCAAGAATTTGAGCTTGGACTATGAAGTAATGAAAAATGAAGTTTTGCGTGCTTATGAGTTAGTTCCTGAAGCATACAGACAAAGGTTGCGCAGTCATGTGAAAACCTCTACTCAAAGGAATGTAGAATTTACGAGAGAAAAAGCTAATTTGTTTGATAAGTGGTGCGCTGAGCAGCTTAGATTTGAAACTGTTGGAGGAGTTTAAGAAACGCTTATTAGAGTAAATTGTGGTTTACTTGAATGAGCAGAAATTTTCCCTCTTTCTGAGGCTGCCGTGTTTTCTGATGAGCTTGTGCTTACTCATAAGTAGTGTTTTCACCCACAAATTGTAATTTCCCTGATCGAACTCGTAGTTCTAAGGATACTATAACGGAAAATGAAAGCCGTGAGTGTTTTTATTGTCATGATGTGGGTCACCTCATTTCTACGTGTCTACTAGCACGAACCAGGAACATTCCCATAACACCTGATGTACTCGATACATCGGAAGAAGAATGGCATCTACGCTGATACTGGTCTCTGTTTATTCCGAGGTTACCATGGTCAGCCGGATCCAGGCCGTATCCAGATCAGATGAAGGACCTGCGCCTGGACACGAGTACAGCACTGCCCTGAAGTGTCTGCAGAGACCGTGACTCTACTAAACCCTCCCCTGTGAAGAGCATGAACCCATCTCCAACTTTGTATTGGACTTGAAATGTTGTCAATATAATAATCATGCACTGTTTGGCTTTTGGCCAGAGGAGAACTGGTTCCCCGACTGAGCCTGGTTTCTCCCAAGGTTTTTTCTCCATTCCGTTATTCATTCATTTCGACACCTGCTGGAGTTTTGGTTCCTTGCCGCTGTCGCCTGTGGCTTGCTTAGTTGGGGAAACTTAACACTTTATATTCATCAATTGTATTGATTCGCCTGCTCTTTTAAAGCTGCTGTTTAGCCAAACCAGCTGTTTTTTTCCTGTGACCACTATAAAGCTGGTTTGAAACAATCTGTATTGTAAAAAGGGTTATATGAATAAAGGTGACGACTTTACTAGTCTAGGTTATTATGCGCGTAACTTTTTGGTCTAATCAAATCAAATCAAAATCAAATCAAATTTATTTATATAGCGCCTTAAAACAGCCAAAAGGTGCACAAGGCGCTTTCCAAAAGAACAAAAACAAACATCAAACGACAACATAAAGAAAAGAAAAGAAAACAAATTAAAGAAATGAAACCAGAATCAAGTCCAATGCTATGTGTTAAAAACTTGATTAAAAAAGTGGGTTTTCAGGTGTGCTTTGAAAACACTCAGCACCGTGATGCTTCGGAGGTGCACAGGGAGAGCATTCCACAACTTTGGTCCCTGAACACTAAATGACCGGCCTCCAAACTTTTTATATCTGTATGATGGAATCACCAGAGAAATGTGATCAGAGGAGCGGAGTGTTCTGGCTGGCTGATAGACTTTTACTAAGTCAGTGAGGTATACTGGGGCCAAGCCATGAATGGCCTTGAAGACAAACAACAGGACTTTATACTCCACCCTAAACTGCACTGGGAGCCAGTGAAGCGAGCGGAGGACAGGGGTGATGTGAGACCTTTTCGATGTGTTTGAGAGGAGACGTGCGGCAGCGTTTTGCACCAGTTGAAGGCGACTGATGAGTGATGTATTTAGTCCAGTGTATAGGGCATTACAGTAGTCGATCCTCAAACTGATGAATGCATGAATTGCTTTTTCAAGGTCGGCTCTTGACAAAAAATATTTGACCTTACTAAGAAGTCTTAACTGGTAAAAACTCGTCTTCACTACTGCACCAATCTGTTTATCAAACTTCAAGTTTTTGTCCAAAATAACACCCAGGTTACGCACAGACTGAGCAAACTGAGGTGTCATTTGACCAGAGCTAAAAACACTGTTGAGTGAATCCGGGCTGAACAGGATGTACTCAGTCTTATTTTCATTTAAATGAAGGAAATTCTGTGAAAGCCACTGTTTGATGTCCTGAAGACAATTATGGAGAGGGTCCAGTGCCAAACGATTACTCAGAATCACAGGAAGGTAGATCTGGAGGTCGTCGGCATAGAAATGAAAATGAACATTGTGTTTGGAGATAAGTTGACCAAGTGGCAGCATATAGAGCGAAAACAAAATAGGACCAAGAATGGAACCCTGTGGCACTCCAGATGACAAAGGGGCAACTGAGGAGGAGAAGTCATTGAGCATTACTGAAAAGGTTCTATTAGTGAGGTATGAGGAGAACCAATTCAGCACCGCTTTCTGCAGAACAGCAACATGTTGTAGACGAGAGATGAGAATAGCATGATCCACAGTGTCAAATGCAGCGGTAAGGTCCAGTAAAACCAGAACCATAGAGCTTTTTCTGTCCAGTGTTTCAAGAATGTCATTATGCACCCTCAGTAATGCAGATTCAGTGCTGTGCCTGGTCCTGAAACCAGACTGGAATCTATCACCAATGCTGTTCAGTTGGAGATGAGCCTGGAGCTGAGCGTAAACAAGCTTCTCCATCAGCTTTGACAGAAATGATAGATGAGAGATAGGGCGGAAGTTTGATATAATGGAGGGGTCTAGGTTGGGTTTCTTAAGCAACGGTCTAATAATGGCATGTTTGAGAGCAGTAGGAACAGTACCCAAAATAAGACAGCTGTTTATGAAGGAGACAAGGCAGGGACCAATGATGTCAACAGCCTCCTTCAAAATCCTTGCAGGAACAACGTCTAAAGGGCAGGTGGTAGGCTTCAACTCGAGAACAGCTTTTTTGAGGTCCACAAGAGTAACAGCCTCAAAGTGCTCTAGCACACAATGCACCGCACAAGACGGCATGACAACAGTAGAGTGTTGAGTAATAGTTTGCCTGACAGACAAAACCTTGTCTACAAAATATTGCTTGAATGCATTGCATGTATTTTCAGAAACATCATTCAAGACAACAGACACTGGATTAATAACAGAATTAATAGTGTTAAATAAAATTCCAGGACGGTGGCTATTGCTGTTGATGAGATAGGAGAGGTATTGTCCCTTAGCATCCTTCATTGCTCTCTGATATGTGGCCAGACTGTCTCTAAACATCTCCAACGACACCCGCAACCTATCCTTCTTCCATTTTCGCTCAGCCTGTCTACATTGGCGCTTAAGGGCCCTAGTTGTGTCATTGAGCCAGGGGTCCAGAGGACCATTAGTCGACTTCACCTTGTAGGGTGCAACAGAGTCCATAATCTGGGAGCAGATGGTGTTGAAGGAAGAAATGAAAACGTCCGGGCAAAGAGGTGATGATAGCTCGATGGAAGCAAGATCAGAAACAGAGAATGAAGCAACAAAATCTTCAACAGTAGATGAGGTAATAATGCGACGACGATGAGGGGCAGTAGTAGAAGGTTCTGGCGAAACAGCACAAATGTCAAACTGTATGAGGGAATGGTCAGAGATGGGAAAATCCACAACCTCACAAGCTGACACAATTACCCCACGAGAGATGATAAGGTCAAGAGTGTGACCTAACCGATGAGTAGGACCAGATATGGACTGAACCAGATCTAATGAAGCTAAAAGTGCCTTAAAATCATTAGCAGGTTTACCAGAGGGGCAGCAAACATGAATGTTAAAATCACCACAAATTAAAATGTTATCAAACTTAGCCAGAAATTCTGTTAGGAACTCTGAGAACTCAGTTAAGAAAACCTTATTAAATTTGGGCGGCCTGTAGATTACTGCACATAAAATAGGACAGGGTAGTGTTAGTATAAAAACTTGCAGCTCAAAGCTGGAATACCCTCTAGTAGACAACTGGCGACACTTCAGGGACTGTCTATGTGCGGTGGCTATACCCCCGCCCCTACCCGCTTGCCGCGGGGAGTTTAGGTAGAGGTAACCCGAGGGGAGGAGCTCCGAGAAAGCACTGACGTCACCTGGGGGAAGCCAGGTTTCGGTGAGGAAAAACAAATCCAGATTGTGAGAGGAAATGATATCATTGAAGACAAATGTCTTGTTATTTACTGATCTGGTGTTGCAAAGTGCCAAGTGGAGCGTAGTCAAGTTGTTGACAGGTGGCGATGTCACACAGGGAATCGGTTTTCCTGAACGCGACCCCGGGTAGATGTTCCAACCCGGCGGCAACATGGAGAAGGGACGCCAGTGTAGAGGCCAACCGGCCGAAGCCATCGGTAGCATTCCCGCGATCTTCTAGCGTATCCAACTCCAGACTGATTACCACCCCTTTGCGATGACGAATCCAGGTAAATCCTCAGCCTGACATGAAGTCCGCCTCTCCGACCGCGCCTTCTGCGGCGCTTACTGCCTGGTAGCAGACAGACAGGGCGCCTCAGGAAATGGGGAATTGATAACAGCAGTGGTGGTGGAAGTTTAAATGAATGTGAGTTTAAAAGGCGGTGAGTTGTAAGACGTAAATCCAGCAGCGTTGAGCGGTCGTAAACAGTGAGCGACGAGACTAACGCGAAAACAAACACGAGAAAACAGACGAGCAAGTGGCCAGCCAAACATAGCGGCGCCATCTTCAACATGTCCAACATTCCACACTGATAATAATTAGAATCTCTGTTTTTTTTTCAGAATTAAGCAGTAGAAAGCTATTAGTCATCAAATTTATATCAGATATGCATTCTCTTAATTTAATGAATTGGTACATTTCATCAGGATGAGAAGAAATACAGAGCTGAGTATCATCAGCGTAACAGTGAAATGCCATGCTTCCTAATAATTGCACCCAAAGGAAGCATGTACAGGGTGAAAAGACACGGTCCTTGAGGAACTCCAAGGACCTACTGATTCCGTGATCGACATGACATCTCCTCATTTACTGCTCCAAATTGATAACTGTCAGATAAGTATCATTTGAATCTAATGCAATTCCACTAATGTGTAACAGATGAACAGATGACTTGACAAGTAGCTTGAGCATAGGATTGAGCAGCAAACTTAAGTAAAAGAAATAAGTCCATAAATCTGAGATACAAAACACAAACTTGAATAGCCAGAACAACAAGACAACTAAAGACAGATAAATGATAGAGATTTTAGACCAAGAAAGCCCTGATTTGATAGTGACGCTCTTCTGGGACTTGTTGTCATGGTAACAGATCCGTTAGCTTATACCTGTTCGGGAGCAGGCTTACTTCATGTTACCAGGATTAGATCATGGCTTTATAAGCGGAGGTGATATGGGAAGTTTGTCGCAGCATGCCCTGTTCGTTTTTACGAGAGCAAACTGTTGCTGAAGGTGCAAGGGTAATTCAGAGAGCTTTTAGAATTAAGCGCATATTGCGGGATAGACAGGATCCGTTAGCAGAGTGGAACAATATTTTGTTGGAAAGATATCGTTTTTCACTTAAGGGTATTATTTATCTTATGTCAAAGTTTGACACGTCGTAGTCATGCGTTAACAACAGCTCAAACTGTTTGTATTGCCTTGCGTTACTTTGTGAGTGGCACGTTCCTTTACATGGTTGGAGATGCGGAGAACATTGTTAAAAGTGCTGAAAAAGTGCAAAGTTTACCTGGCACTCAAGCAGTCTTTGGATGTTTCTGTTGTTTTTCCAAGCCACTTAAGACCCCAAGTTGTTAAAGTGAGCTTTTTCGCTTGTACATTATAATTGATCAGAGATTGTGAAATCATGACCATGCCAGTAAATATGACGTGATTGTCCCCAGGCTTCCCTAATGTGATTGGTGCCATAGACTGCACACACATTGCCATCAGAAAGGAGAGGATCATGTGGTGGAAATGCAGCTGGTGATGACCTCCAGCCAGTGCAATTGGACTTAGTGGCAGAGCTGCATGGTCAAGATTGTCCAGCATCATTTTTGAAAAGAGGGAACTTTGCACACAGTTTAGTTTACAGTTTATTTTATTTTGAAAAATCCAGCTGGTCATCTCTTGCCTGTGGAATGAAATAAATAAATCATGCAAGGTCATCAATCATACATTGTGTTTATTAGTGTATTTTACTAACTTTGAAGATCTTTTTGAAGCAATTCAATCTCAAGTCTGACTTTTTGCTTCATTAGTTCTTGCAATTCTATCATCTATCATCTATCAATTTCATCAACTCTATGTAATCAACTTTTTGGACGATACTCCTCTTGTAGAGGGAACGGATGTCACCCTGTGCAGTTTGCCATAAACAAAATATAAAAGGCCTAATAAAGGCCTTCTTCTTGGTTGCTGTTAGAAATAGCCAAACAAATTAAATCCAGTCTTTTTAAGAGACAACAGCCGAACAGCGGAAGTGATAAAGATTAACATTTTGTAGAATTTTTATTTATTTTACTTTTACTTGTTCCCAAGTTCTGGTGGGTCCTGTGGTGGGTCTATAATATAAAAGAGGATTATGAAATACAATTACATACAAGACAATATAATGACACACACGATCACAAGACTACCCACAAATTTAATTTGTCTGGAACTTTTTTCCAGCCCTCTCTCCTGGCTTTTGCAGCCTTTAAAGTGTTACCTTGTGTTTTAATTAAACACTGAAATTCAGCGAAGCCCTCAAGCAACAGGTGCGTTCGAAGAACCAAATCCTCCAGACCATAGTTAGCGCGATTATCTCATCTCGGATGTGTCATCTGATCTTGGATGTAGTAAGCGAAGTACGAAGAGCGGGCTCCAGGTGAACACAATCAAGCAAAAAAGGATTAAACAAGGGGGTGTGGTAACATGAGGAGGTGGGACAAGAGGGGCATTTTTCAAACACAAACAAAGAGAGCCATGTACTCTAGCACAAGACAAACAAGAAAACATTGAACAAAGACAAAACAGACAAGACTGTCAAGGCAGAAACATAATGGCACAAACACCAGTAAACTGAAGAGAAAACAACCTTGCATGATTGATTTAAATACTTTCCTCCCATACATTTTGCTTCAGGCAGGGAAATTCCCACACATGCAAGTGAACAATAAAGTCAGACACTAAAATAACTCACACCTTTTTAGTGTTCATTTTTCACTGCTGGTGCAAGCTGCAGTCTGGCCCTTAATGTGAATTCACAACTTATGCAAATCCACTGAAAAACTTAAGCAATCATCAACTTAAGCAAGTTCATGAGTAATATTATACGCCTGTAATCACCTGAAGTGAAAGTAGGAGGGTGATGAGCTTGTTTGTCAGCATCAATGCCTTGAACTTGAATTTGTGAAGCCCCATTCAGCCAGAAGACATCTGTGAAGGGGAAGGTATGTTGATGGATTTTTGGATGACAAGGTTGGGGTGACAATGGCAGAGGTAAGAGAGGGAAACATTTGGGTAAAAAGCTGGTATCCAACTTCAAGATCCCTCCTGTTGATGGATTATGCTGCACTAGCCATGGGTGCGATCTGCGGTGGATCCTCCAGAACCAGGAGATGGAGTTCCTTAACGTGAAGTTGGCCGATGCAAAGCTGTAGGGCTCCTTAAGTGTAGCGAATATGCCTTCGACTGAGACGTTTTCTAGTTATCGATTGGACCTGATAAATGGTCTTGAATGGCATTGTGGATAGGTTGAGTTGGCGGCAGAGGCTCCTAGAGATGAAGTCAAGAAGGGTCAGTATTAAGGTTCCCAAAGCATCTCAATGCAGCTCAAATGCCTCAGGTTACGACTGTAACCCTGGTTCCCTGAAGACAGAAGGAGACTCTGTTGTTCTGTCATACCTCTTGCAAACCTGCAAAGATGACTAGCTAGTGCTGCTTGGTCTGGGTATGCTTTATTGTTTCCTGGCCATGACGTCACCCGACTATGGCGTTCCGTCACGCGTTCCCTCTTCAGGGATCAAGGGTTTCAGCCGTATCCTGAAACATTTTCTGTGCATTGCACTAATGTCTTTAGTTATTTTTGTAATATTGTTTAATGATATTGAAAAATTAAAGAGTCTGTCGGTTTATGCTTTGTTTCTTTTAAGGTTCATTGTGTTATTAGTTTGATTTTTCCCTGTGCCTTTTTGACTGACTTTTAATCCTGTTGGTTCTCATGGTTTCTAATTAGTTCTACACTTGTTCTCTGTTCTGTTAATTGTCTCCCTCATCTATTTAAGCTCTTAGTTCTCCCCAGTTATTTGTCTTGCGATAATGTGATCGCCCTTGTTTCTTTTAGTAATACTTTTTGTAGAATATAAACACGTTTTTGTCATGATGGAAAGGTGGACACAGATCAATTCAACAGACTTTATTGCTGGCAGACATGAAACAGAGAGTTGGTGATAACAGGTTGAGTGAATGGCAAACAGTCTTTTGGTGTCTTATCTGAGTGTGGACAGTGAAGAGTGAATCCAGGCAGACAGGTAGATCATGAGCTGAGCGTGTGGGAGTCTGGTGCGAGGGGCGTGGCCAGATCGTGACAGTTTTTATGACATCCATCTAATTACCATCTTAAAAATAATTAAAAACATAATAATAACTTTCCTGTAGCTCAACCAGTAGAGCATTGGTATTTACAACAACAAGGTCATGGGTTCGATCCCAGGGAATGCAAGAATTGAGTTTAAGCAAAGAGTTTCTTTAATTCTTTTAGCTACTGTATGACATTTATTGTGGACGGCAAAGTAAGAATTTCGTTCTGCAGGGAAACATGCTTTCTGTCTGTGCATATGACAATAAACACTTTGAATCTTGAATGCAATGTAATTCGCTTTGGATAAAAGCGTCTGCCAAATGCATAAATGTGAATGCAATTACAACAATGGAAAGCAGAAATGTCTTCTATTTTTTATTTAGTGCATAAATTGAAAAAGAATATCTGGGTTAAAAAGATTCAAAATCATGGAGCATATCATTCATAAAACATTTAATGAAACTATCGTGTTCACAACATAGACTAATTAGCCTAGTAATCGCTTATTTTTGCATGAATCCGTCATTACATTTTATGTTCAAATTTAATACACTGAAAGATGATTATTATATTGTAAACATTGTTTCACTTATATATTATATGCTGTTATTACCTTTTAAACAGTGAAAGTTGCCACAATCTGTTTGTAATGGAATACATTTCTCAATTTCAAATTCATCCTGGGATGAAAAACATTCCTGTCCCAAAACAATGTGCAGCTAGTTTGTACATGTGTGAATGCTTCAATAAAGCAATAAAAAATACAGCTTTCTGGAGACTACTTTCTGAAGTTCATAAATGTTAGGATTTCTGAAATAACTCTTTAGCATTGAAAAAACTGAACAGGATTGAAAGGTAATGACACGCCAGAGGGAGAGAAAAAAAATTGTAAGCTATATGCAAATAAAATGTATTTTAAGCACAATACATTTCACAAAATAGGCATCGTCTTAATATTATATTTTTGTCAGGGTTCTGTCACCTCAGTTTGGGTTTCTAGTGTGGTGGTTGACAGAGCTCTGACACTGCCCCTTTGCTGTGTCTTGTGATTGTGAAACCCTGCCCTCTTGTTACCTCGTTTCCCTTAATTGATCCCATCTGTCTCTGCTCATTACCTTTCCTCATGTGTTCCCTATTTAATCCCAGTGTGTTCGCTATCCTGTGTCATGTCGTTGTCATTCCTAGATATCCTTACATGCCAGTGATTCCCTGCCTTGCGCGTTTGTTTGTTTGTTTGTTTGTTTGTTTGTTTGTTTGTTTGTTTGTTTGTTTGTTTGTTTGTTTGTTTGTTTGTTTGTTTGTTTGTTTGTTTGTTTGTTTGTTTGTTTGTTTGTTTGTTTGTTTGTTTGTTTGTTTGTTTGTTTGTTTGTGTTCTTGTCGAGTCTCTGTTATTTTGATCCTTGTTGTGTTTTCCCCCTCGTGGGTGTTTCTTTTGTGAGTTTTGTTTATTTATGTTATAAATTGCTTTCCTCCCTCATTTGATCTGTGACAATTTTTTTATGATAATCATAGGTTGACTTCTGCCTCTAGCAAAACAGTGTGGTGTAGGTTTTATTGTGTTAAAATAGCCTTGCAAAAAACAAATGACAATTAGTCATGAAAGTACAACTCATTGAATTCCAACAGCAGTCCACTGGATTCTTTCATTTCATTCTTGCATTTATTAATGATACAGAAACGTACAAATATGATGCTTTCAATATGTTTAATGTACTTGTTAAAAGAATCATTGCTACTGCCTCTCATTGCTTATAAATGACTATATAATCTACTCTAAAAGATGAATAGAACAGAAATGAGTGGAGTAGAATAGAATAAAGCGGAGTAGAAAAGAATAATCACTGGTGAACATGCGAGTCAGGTGAAACTGTCCATTTGTGATGAAGTAATCAGAATGTAATTCATTATTACACAATTCACTTCAGCTGTCATTAGATGTCATAAGGATGTCAGTTCATACCATTAGTTTGTTCAGCAATTACTCTGGTAGTTTTTCATTTTCCTTTACTTTAAAATGTCATGTTTTAGATGTTAAAGTTGTTATTTTTATGCATTCTAGTGTATATAGTTTTGAATTATTGCATTCTTATGGTGTCGGAGATGTCGTTAAAAGAACCTGTTCTCAACCAGTTATTTGATATTTAAAACATAATTACTCTGCAAGTCAAAAGACACCTGCACATTCTGTACTTAGGCAGTTTCACCAACAGCAAAGTCAAAGCAACAATGAAAACAAATGGAAGTATGAGATGCATAAAATAAAAATGTTAATCTTATATTACATTTTGTCTAAATTTCAGCTCTACAAACTCATGAGAAATTCAGTCAATAGTCCAAACTTAAAATCTTTGTATACCTTGAAACAGGGCCGTCACTAATGAGAGGAATTCCTAGCAGTTCTATACATTGTATACCACCCAATCGGTCCAACAACAGTTTCTGATAAGCAGGTGCACCATGTTCTTTATCTGACATTTTTATCATGACCTCAATTTTATTTTGGAATGGTGCATGATGGAAAAGATCAACCAAGACTTTTCATGCCAAGCTGTTCCCGAGACACACCTCACTCTCACAATTAAAATACCAGAGACACCTGAACACCTTAGTATTGTCTTAATACACATCTCCAGAGACACGCCACGCTGGGCAGCCAACACCTTACTCTCACTTCAGCATTTCTCTCTGTTCCCCCTTTTTCTCCCCCTCACATAAATCTCACTCAAAATCCATGCAACATTAAGAGTGTATCATACAATGTTAATGTTATACATGTTTGGTATCTTTTGAAAAATCTCCATGCAACTGGTACAAAGGTCTTTATCTACTGTATGATTTATTTATGATATAGGGGGCAACAAAATATTGATCAACTCTGTTTAAGTGTATGTAGGAAACCACGACAAGACTAAACCAAATCTACTATCCGGCACACTATAGTGAATGCGAATGCATAACAACTTAACTAAAGTCGTTCAGTTAGTCAGAAATCTGGAATCTCACCTGATGTGCCCCAATCAATCTAACCGAGATCTAGTACTTAACCCTGGGCACAGATTTGTGGTAACATGAGTAGACATTGTTGATGATATTATTAATTGTGATTTCTCTAGCAGCAGATTGCAGAAGGCAGGATGGATGGTTAGTGATGCACACACCTCATGGATTTGGATAAGTGGAGATGTCGAAGTTGGAGAGGAGAACAGGATGGAGGTAGGTTGTAGCAAACATTGGAGAGAAACCACTTGGACGCATCGGAAAGTCATGACGCGCAGTCGTGTGCCAGAAGAGACACTGGACAACTGACTGAGGTGAGGTGTGTGTTTAAGAAGTCTGGTGATGGTGGTGACAATGAGGTGCAGGTGTGTGTGATTAGTTCTCAGTGGTGTTACACAAAGCGAACCTGTGCAATGCGGAGGAAGACAAGGAGCAAACACGATCCAACGGAAACTCACTTTATTACAAAATGAAAACGGCTCTTAACAGTAGTGATGGGATATCTGAAGCGAGGCTCCAGAGCTTGTGTCGAGCAAAAAGGGCATTCCAGATGAAGCCTCGATTCGAGGCTTGTATCGTTTACGTGAAAATCATGTGACGATGACAAACGAGGCCTCAGTTTCTGTTGAATACGTCATTGCTTCATTCTGAGTATCGCTTCCGGATAAAAGTTTTTCGAAACCTCGCGCCTCTTGTGGGGTTTGCAGTAGGCGTTTGCATTGGTGTTGAGGTGTTGGTTGTACGTAGTATCGAGTAGTAGTGAGTAGTAGCGTGTTTGTAGTAGCATAGTTATCATTATATATCATAGCTTGTATTATAAATTATAATTGTAATAATAATAATAATAAAATTGTATTTGTAAATTAGCCTATAGCCTAGTTGTAATGCCTATAATACGTAATTATATATATATATAGCCTATATTAATAGTAATGTTATTATTATACACTATGATTATTGTTGTTATTATTACTATTATTATTATAAGACTAGACTGTATTAGGGAAAGCTTATAAAGTTGGTCTAGTGCAAACGTTCTTCTGTTGTCCAGCATCATCGGTGCCCTGTGAAAGGGTGTTTTCTAAGGCTGAAGAGGTGGTTTCCAAAAAGAGAAACCATCTCAGTCCAAATACTGTTAAAAAAAAAATTATAAATGAAAACCAGTAAACACTTTCCCATCCCTGTTGCAGTTTGCTGTTCCACAATTCCAGTCCCATAAGCACTGCACTACTGCAATCCCAGTCCCATAAGCACTGCACTACTGCAATCCCAGTCCCATAAGCACTGCACTCACAATAAGTTCTTTACAATCATTTGGGGCATTCACTGTCATAACTAACCCAAAAAACTACTGAATAGTTGAACACAAAGTTGTATGAGTTGTGTGTGCATAGGTTAATACAAGCAGAGTAAAATACTTTATTTAATACACAGGCAATAGAAAAAGGATGTGTACACACTATGACAATTTGGTTGCTCAGGATGAATTGATTTGTGTGCGATTCATTGCTTTGCACAGCAGGTGTCACTAGGGAGCACACTGTTCCATGAGGCTTCGGGTAAATGAACCTTTTGGTGAACCAATGGGCTGGAAAGCCTCAGTGGTTCAGGAAGCCTCATTTGGCCATCACTACTTAACAGTGCAAAACTCAGAACCAAGAAAACACTGGGAACATCCACACTGATGGAATCAACAAAGACAAGGGAGAACACGAGGGTTTAAATAGACAGGAAAACAGGGAGCACCTGACACTACCAACAAGGGGGAGTGGCTGAAGTGACAGTGACGGAAACACAGAAGGCTCAAACAGGAGGAAGGTGAAGAGGACATGTAGAGGGTATGAGCTAGGAGAACATTAAAAACATAACAAATACCTGAAATACCTGATTGTTTCCAAATATATACTGTGAAATATTGTTACAATTTATACTGTTTTCTGTTGTGATATATTGTAAGTTGTAACTTATTCCTATGATCTGAGTGTATTTTCAGCATCATTAATCCAGTCTTCAGTGTCACATGATCTGTCAGAAGTCATTCTAAGATCATTTCTTATTGTTATCAATGTTGAAAACAGTTTAAGGGGCTTATTTGTATTTTATCTTATTTTTATATCATGATACACTACTATTCAAAAGTTTGTGAATTTAAATTACATGTATTAGATTTAATTAAACCAAAAAAATAAAACATTTAATTAAATTACACGAAAGAAAGAAAGAAAAAGAAAGAAAGAAAGAAAGAAAGAAAGAAAGAAAGAAAGAAAGAAAGAAAGAAAGAAAGAAAGAAAGAAAGAAAGTATTAGTGAGGAATGCGGTCTGTGATGCGAAGAGTACAACGCGCAGCAGGATTCCAACAGAGAGCCTCTTTATTAAAAACCAAAAACAACCACTTTAAATAATAAACTCAAAATGGCATTAAGTTGTGCAAAAACTCTGGAACTAGAAGCAAGGAACCATCCACACCTGGAGAGACGCTCAAGCAGTTTCAACAATCAACAATCACATGGGGACACAGAAGGGTATTTAATGAGAACACACATTAGGGACACCTGACAGGACTTGATGAGATAAGTGATTAACACCACTGGTGATACAAGGGCACGGGAAGATACACAGACAGGAACCGGAAGTGGAACATGAAGAGACAGTGATAACACAACGAGACTGTGACAGGAAGACTTTAATTTAGCAAAAATGGCAAATTGAACTGATAATAAACTGCTCAAAAGAATCAAGGGAACACTTATAGAAGCATCACACCAAGTCAGTTAAACTTAGGTCAATATCAGTCTGTCTAATTTGAAAGCATAAGTTTATATAGAGAGTTGCTGTGATAAACTTCATGCAAGTTGGATCAGCCTGTAACTATAGTTTTTTACATAGATTTTTGCTATGATTTTGAATACAGCACTTGATTTGGTTTGTTGATCATTTCCATTGACTGGTCACATAATTTTGTTCTTAAGTTTTAGAATATATATAAATATTTAATTCACTGAACATTTCATTCATGTGTGATTTTAGTTTTTTCGTAATATTTTTTGAGCAGTGTGTGTGTGTGTATATATATATATATATATATATATATATATATATATATATATATATATATATATATATATATATATATATACAGTAATGCCTCGATTTACGAGCGACTTGGTATACGAGCAAATCGGTGTACGAGCATGGAGGGTCAAATCGGTGTACGAGCATTGTATCGGTTTACGAGAAAAAAAAATTCTTACCCACGCGCATTTTTGTGTGGAAAAAGTCCTAACACTCAGCATCGTCGCGCGCATTTTTACTGGAAATATCCTAAACACTCATAACACAGTTCCAACCCCTTTATCACCCCTGATCGCTATTGTTCACTTAGTGAAATATACACGTACAGTACCTCTAAGCAGTAACTGTCACGTTCATGAATTCATTGTCTCGTAGTTCTGTCTGTGTGTGTGTATGTGGTCACTGAGCACTGACACACCTGATTGTTATATCATCTGCCTATCTCCCCGCTTTCATTTCCCAGCTCTTGTTCGTGGCTTCCGTGTTTTCGTTCATAATGGGCTCCCGTGTGTTAGTTCGTATGGGGCTCCCGTGTGTTCGTTCTTTCGCGGCTCCTGTGCGTTCGTTCGTTCGCGGATCCTGTGTGTTTGTTTGTTCGTTGCTCCCGTGTGTTCGTTCGTTCACGGCTCCCGTGTGTTCGTTTGTTCGCGGCTTCGCCGTCTCCTGTCGCCGTCTCCTGTCGCCCATGTTCCATGACTTTCACTCTGGATTATCACTTCCTTTGTTTTCTGCACTATTATAATAAATTCACTCATTTGCACTTGAATACTTGCTTTCCCCACTCCCTGCTCCTCCCTCCTCTCGTCTCCTCCATGCATGCTGCTCAAAGCTGAAGTGCATTACAGTAAATTGTCAAGTATTGAATCAATTGATTTTTATTGCATTCTTATTGGGAAAATTGTTTTGGTGTACGAGCATTTTGGGTTACGAGCTCGCTCTTGGAACGAATTCAACTCGTAAACCGAGGTATTACTGTATGTATATAGGAGATGTTAGTGAGTTGCAATCATGCCACTACCAAACTAATACATTGTCATGTTCTGATTTTGAAAAGTTAGACGCGTCCCAAGATCAACATATTTTGTTGATTCTGAAACAACATTCCTATCTGAAATAGAACCTTATCCTTTCACCTAACCCTACCCATTATCCCAAAAATCAGAGAGCAATGATGTATTAGCACCTAACCCTGGTTGAAAAACTAAATTTGACATAAACTATAAACTTGACCCTCAAATCTGAAGACCACCCTCTGAATACTGTATTAGTCTGAATACAGACACAGTGTATATTCAATGCAGGTGTGTTTTAAACAAGAATCAATTAATAAAATTGCAGTTCAAATAAAGATAAAAAATCAAATATAAAAATGGCAGGACACAGGACGGTCATCTATCAGTAAGTAAAGGATTATAACACACCTGTTGAACTGTGAAAGCTTTTACACTTGAGGTAAAACATACTGTTGTTGTGGTTTTCGTCTTATTTTTTTAAACTCCACCTTTAGAAAATGTTTGCACTGCCCAACTCAAGCCTTCAGTGCAAAGGAAATAAAACAAAAGAGAGAACTATAGCAGGCAAAAACATGAATTCATGAAACATGATGCATGTGCTATATGTTGAGTGAGATCTGGGTGAGGCAGATTTGTGTGGGTTTTTTTTTCTTCTCTTCCATATGTAACTGACATGTTTTCCATACAGCATTTGACTTTGCACGGAGATCAAACGAGATTAAGATAATATAGGAGCATGCATAACTCTGACAAAAACTTTTTGAAATGCATTTGTCACATACTGCAGTCTGAACTTGTCATGTAGCTCTCGGCAATGACATTGGGAAAGGTATGTGGCTTCACCCTAACAGTTGAATAAAGAGAAGCAAAAAACAAACAAGCTGTGACTTAAAGTGTCTTAGTAAAGTAAAAAGTGATGAAGACTTTTATTATAACTGAAAATCTCTTCAAATTTTGTCACATAAAGTTGGTCATAGACTAGTAGACCAGTAATGGTCATTATTCTTTCATGGCTATAATGAGACTATTTAAACAAATAATAATAACTGAAATATACTACAATTCAACTGTTGGTGTTGGTAAAACTTAAAGAAAAATATTTTGCAAGGAATAAACGTAGGAAGGACATGTGACAAATATATTGATGAAAATAAATTGCTACAATTATATATATATATATATATATATATATACAGTGGAGTTCAGTTATGTCGACGACCTTGGGGGTTGCAAAAAAGCGTTGAGATAACTGTTTAGCGAGATAACCTATACCCAATATATCTATGTATTAGATGAAGTGATCGGCATGCTATAAAAATGTACATACAGTGTATATGTTTGTTAACAACAAAAGGCATATGTGCACCAACTAACAGCAGAGATTTACCAGTATACAATAAAAAACACCTTCAATTCTCGATACAAACCTTTAATTATATTCTCCAACATTGCAAACACAATGATCGCTAACAGCATAAACACAGTCACACACGTGTACACACATTCGCTCATAACATATTCGTGAGGTCATCACGCTGTACTAGATTGCATACTTTCTTGTGTTCTGCCCGTCTAATGTGCTTTCTCAACAAATTCGGCTTCATCCCGTCTTTTAATCACCTTCAATCAGTTCTTCAATCCGCAGCGGCACTGAGCAGACCGTGTCAGAACAGAAGCAGGGATTCATTTGCACGTGGAGGAGTGAATATCTGCTCTGCCTTCATCTGGGCGGATCTGCTGCGCGAGGACCGCGATCCACGTGCAACGTGAACTCAGCGCATGCGCAGTGAACTCTCAGTCACGAGATAACCATGTGAAGTGGCGCATGTCCCTCGTTTTTGCTTGTTTTCTTATTGTGTGAATTTTGCGCACAAGCACTGTGTACCGAGCCTGAACACTTATGGATAATTGACGTCATGCAAACAAAATTTGAAATTCGAAATGTGATCTTACACAAAAAAGTTAATCAGTCTATGGGGGCGGGTTATGCCAATGATTTTTTACACAAAACACAAAACCCGCTGGCTATATGAGTGTGCGGATTATCTGCGTCTGCGGGTTATATGTGGGAAAATCGGTAATCTTAATTCGGTTATCTTAATAATCGATTATCTCGATGGTTTTTTGCAACCCCCGAGGCCGTCGACATAACCGAACTCCACTGTATATATACATATATATATATATATATATATATATATATATATATATATACAGTAATACCTCGGTTTACGAGTTTAATTCGTTCCAAGAGCGAGCTGGTAAACCAAAATGCTCAGACACCAAAACAAATTTCCCCATAAGAATGCACTAAAAATCAATTAATTTGTTCCACACGACCACAAATGCCCATTTTAAATATTTTTTGGGTTTTACCCTATTAATTGCAGTTAAAATTATAACCATTAAGATCTCATATCAATACTAATTAATAATTGACAATTAAACTCTAAAAATACTTTTAGACAATTTACTGTAATGCACTTCAGGTTTGAGCAGCATGCGGAGGAGAGAGAGTAGGGAGGAGGGGGGAGCGGGGAAAGCAAGGATGACAGCAAATGAATGAATTTATTATAATAGTGCAGAAAACAAATGAAGTGATAATCAAGAGTGAAAGTCATGGAACATGGGAGCCGCGAACGAACGAATTTACGGGAGCCGCGAACGCACGAACTCACGGGAGCTGTGAAAGAACAAACTCACGGGAGCCGCGAACGAACGAATTCACAGGAGCTGCGAACGAATTAACTCACGAGAGCCGGGAACGCACAAATTCACGGGAGCCGCGAATGAACGAACTCACAGGAGCCGGAACGAAAGCGGGGAGAAAGGCAGATGATATGAGAATCAGGTTTCCACACACACACATACAAACTCAGGCAGAACTAGGAGACACTGAATTCAAGAACCGTGACAGTTACTGCTTAGAGGTACTGTACGTGTATATTTCACTACGTGAACAATAGCGATCACAATTAATTAATGTTAAGAGTATGAGGTAAAAAACCTCTGTAAATCACTTATAAAAGTATCACTGTGGTGAATGATGCAGCTGAGAGAATGAAAGAGGCAGGGGTGGGCAAACTACGGCCCATATCCGGCCCGTTGGGCTTTTTAATCCGGCCCGCCGAACTTGCTGAACCTGTATTAAACCTCCTTCATTTTACATTTCCCTGTAATATCACTCTGTCGCAAACCCCTCTACACCCCCCTTTATGGAGTTAATTCCGTGCTAAAAAGGAACGAGCGCAAAACTAATGTTTGTGCTCGCGTAAATTACATCCGCGAGCGGAAAACAGAGCTACATGTAAATACGGTACCCGCGAGCTCATTTTAATCACTCGCATGACATCTAATCTGCGCGTGCGCGCGAACATTCACCCGCTCTGGACTGCTGTTTTTGCTCGCGCAAGCACTATTATTTTTGTCAGTCGTGGGGCGGGCCTTTCTCTTGTAATAGTAACATCAAACATCATTGGTTAGTTCCCTTTTTTCCAGAGCTCAGTTGTGATGCCTGTGATTGTCAATCTAGAGCTGAGGCAAATATACGATTCAGTCACATTGCATATTATGGTTTTTCTGTTGATTAAATTGTAATAATTTTATTTTTGTTGTAATTTCACGTGTCCCAGTCAAGTGATTTAAGACCAAACTATACTTTATACAGGTTTTCTAGGATTTCTTATAAGTAAATGCACAGGTACGACCTTCACCCCAGCCCCTCTGTCAATTTTAAGAAACCAATGTGGCCCGCGAGACAAATAGTTTGCCCACCCCTGAGTTAAAGGGTGATAAAGGGGTCGGAACCTCCTGACTGTGTAATGAGAGGCTGTCATTAGGATATTTCCAGTAAAAATGGCACAACGATGCTGAGCATTAGGACTTTTTCCACACAAAAATGCACGTGGGTGAGGGAAAAAAATTTCTCATACACCGATACAATGCTCATACACCGATTCGACCCTCCATGCTCGTACACCGATTTGCTCGTATACCAAGTTGCTCGTAAACCGAGGTATTACTGTATATATATATATATATATATATATATATAAACAATTTTAACCATTTTCAATATTGATAAAAAATAACAATAATAAATGTTCTACATTCTACATACATATGATACTCAAAAACCTGTTTTATATCTGGCTAAAGTATTGTATGTTTGACAAGTCATCAACATATTTTGCCATAATATGTGTAGTGAACAGTAAATGCTGTGAGAGAACCTGTGAAATAGGAGGAGCTTTAGATAATCATATTCTTACTGTAAATAAGCATATGTAACAAGTAAATAAGTATACTGAAAAGAAGAACACTGATTGTTCCTGAGACTGACACACAACAGAGTTTGTATGTCATGCTGAAATATTTGTAAAGAATCTAAATAACTTATTTGTATAGCAATCAAAAAGCCCACACACACTTTACATTTATATCAGCAGTTCAAGCTGGTATTTGAACTCTCTAATGAATTACTTGGTTTGATTAAAGAGACAGAGTGAAATGCAGTCACAAATTACAAATTACACATTAGTTTAAATTACAACCAAACCCCACTCCACTCCAAAAAAAAAAAAATTCTCAGACAGTATTAGTCAACTACAGAAAAATGGTGATAATTACCATTAAGGGTTATTCCAGTTGTACAGTAACACTCTGTAACTTTGAAAATGATTATTCTTGTGTAAATAAAGATGGTTTTGCTCAAAAGAGTAGGCTATATTAGACATTAGTGCTTTATACTTTGTGATGTTTGTAGGAATTTTTATTTAATAAATTTCATTTATTAATTTTTATTTATTAAATGTATTACCACTAAAATGATACAAAGTGATATGATTGAGGACATGTAAAAAATGTAAACAATATTCACAGGAAAGCATATTAGAAAAAGAACAAAAATACCTATAATATTCTGGATTGATAGCATTGCTGGTTTGTTTAGTTTTTTATGCCATCCTCTGGAATCAATGTTTGAAGTGATGTGGATCTTTCTGGGGGTTTTTTGTTAGTTTTTTCTGTGAAGCTTTTCTGTAAGGTGCAGTATACTGCCATCTGCTAGTCAAAAAGATGAAGTAATCTGCAAAGACTAGCAGCTCATTTTACATGTGCTTCAGTGGATTGTTATCTTAAGTGGTCCTATTGTGTTATGTTAGTGTCACGGTTCTGTCATTCTAGTTTGGTCTCTTCAAGTGTCTGTTGACAGAGTCCTGACACTGCCCCTTTGTGTCTTGTGATTGTGAAACCCTGCCCTCTTGTTACCTCGTTTCCCTTGAGTGTTGTCAGCTGTTCTCAGCTCGTTACCCTTCCTCATGTGTTCCCCATTTAATCCCGGTGTGTTTGCTGTCCTGTGTGGTGAGGGGAAAAGATTACAGGCCAAACACGACAGGAGGGGGCCACTGGTGCAAGAGCATACAGTCTTTTCACCATGCACATGGGAGCCAACATATTTTCAAGCTGCTTAAGTTGTTTGTTTATTTAATAAACTCCAGTTCCCTATCAGTCAGTCACGTTCGACGCTACGTCGGACTGACGTCATGGGGTCTCGCTTGGGAGCCTAATCACCTCCCAGTATAACTAAATGCGCCAATGAACATTGGCTAGTGAGATTTGCATGCCGAGTCCCGCACCGCCCCACCCCGCCTGACTTCCGGGTATAAAAGGACCATACTTTCATTCATACTTTTGCTTCAAATAAAAGAGCTTCTCTCTTCGGCTGGAAGTACGGTGCTTCAGCGGCGGTGCGCGTGTCCCAGCTATCGTGTCAACCTCCCTGTGACTCGGTCGGAAAAGAGCAGTTTCCTCTAAAAGAGCAAAGCGCGGATGATCAGCATCTTTTTCAAGATGCCTTTTCGTCCGTGTGTTTCTGGATGCGGCCGTTTCCTGACCTCATCTAAAGGCCATGAGCACTGTTTCTCGTGTCTGGGCAGACAGCACGCTGAGAGAGCGCTTGTGGATGGTTCATGCTCTCATTACGGGGGCATGACCATGTCGGTGTTGCAGTCGTGGCTCTCCCTCTTTGATACGGAGGTTCGAGCCCCCTCTGCTGCTACCCATATCCCCTCTGCTTCTCAAGGTAGAGCTGAGGGGTTGGTTAGCACTCTGGGTGACCTGAGGGTTACAGTAGGAGCTACTTTGTCAGGCCAGCCCTCACGAGCCTCCCACTCCTCTCGCACACCGTGGGCTGTTGAGGTGCCAGGCGAGCCGCCAGGTCCTTCATGTGAGGTACCTCGGGTCTCGTTTGGCGCTCCGGATGAGGATCAGATGAGGATCGTTGCATCGGAGAGTGGGCTGTCATCCTCGAGTGAGGAAGCCGAGCAGCCCCCCTCGGGGGTTGCTGCTCGTGTGGAATCAGATTGGGAGATGATGGCCATGCTTTCCTGGGCTGCCGCGGGTATCAGGCTCGAGTGGAACCCTCCACCGTCGCCCGAGTGCTCGCGGCTGGACGATTGGTTTCTTGGCGTGGAGCACGGTTCACAGCCTCACTCTGCCCCGTTGCCTTTCTTCCCGGAAGTGCATGAGGAGGTCATTAAGGTCATCGTGGAAGGCACCTTTTACTGCCCGAAGCCGCTCTCTGGCCTTCTCCACTCTCACTACCCTCGATGGCGGGGCTGCCAAGGGTTACGCGGACATTCCCCAGGTGGAGCGTGCAGTTGCGGTGCATTTGTGCCCGCAAAATGCTGCCACCTGGCGCAATCGTCCGCGCCTCCCGTCCAAGACAGGTAAGTCGACGGCAGCCCTGGCTACCAAGGCTTACAGCGCCGCTGGACAGGCAGCTTCCGCTCTGCATGCCATGGCCATCCTGCAGGTCTATCAGGCAAAAGCTTGGGTAGGTCTGAGCCGGGGTTGATGCAGGAACTGCGCACAGCGACTGACTTCGCCCTCCGGTCACGCCCTCGGCCAGACGATGTGGTCCAGGAGCGCCATCTCTGGCTGGACCTGGATGAGATGAAGGACGCCGACAAAGTTCGCTTTCTCGACGCCCCCATCTCCCGGGCTGGCCTCTTCGGCGACACTGTTGTGGACTTTGCGCAGCAGTTCTCGACAGTGGAGAAGCAGACTGAGGCGATAAGCCACATCTTGTCCTGGCGGGATGCCCCGGCGATAAGCCACATCTTGCCCCGGCCAAACCGCTGCAGGCGTCCCCCTGCTGCTGCAAAGGGTCTGCGAATGTAATCCCGGGGGAAGGCGACGCAGCTCGTCCAGACCGCTAAACCCAGCAAGTGAAAATCTAAGCGGTCTTGAGACGGGCAACCCAGAGGTGGCAGGAACTGCTCGTTCCCAGGAGCTGGTGAGAGCACCACTCCTTCCCCCTTTCTTTCTGTACCCACATTTTAAATAAAAGAGCAGTTTCCTCCATCTCTGAGTCATACTCGGTCCAAGCTGACAGTGGGCGACGCACTGCTTCCTCCCTCTCAGCCGACCTCTCTTTCGCCATGGACAGGGAGCCAGGTGGCCCCCCAGGTTCAGCGGCATTCTGACTACCTCAGTGGCAGGCAAGGACGCCCCTGTACTTCGGGAGGAGATCGCTGTCCTCCTGGCGAAGGGCGCGATCAAGCCTGTCCCTCCAGCTGAGATGGAGTCAGAGTTTTACAGCCCCTACTTCATCGCTCCCAAGAAAGGCGGGGGGTTACGGCCTATCCTGGACCTGTGTGTCTTGAATCAGACCCTACACACACACCTCCATTCAAAATGTTAACGCAGAGAGGCATTCTCACATGCGTCCGCTCCCAGGACTGGTTTGCAGCAATCGACCTGAAGGACGCGTACTTTCATGTCTCGATACTCCCTCGTCACAAACTGTTCCATCGCTTTGCGTTCGAGGGTCGGGCATCCCAGTACAAAGTCCTCCCCTTTGGTTTGTCAAATATGCGTTCCCCCCAGTGCAAGGTCAGGTCTGCAAAGCTGCGGGCTGGGTGACACCTAATACATTCGCAAGATTCTACAATCTCCGGGTGGAGCCAGTTTCTTCCTGTGTGCTGGGAACAAACAGGTGATGTTGGACGACTGGCTCGGTGTCTTGCTTAAAGCACCGTGCCCCTTAATAAGAGGATACAAGCGCTTATCTACTCCTCAAGTGAGTTCCCCGTCTGGCAAACCCTTATTCGAGTTCCTCCTGCATCCTTCAGTGGCGGACGCGGCGGAGGTGTCTGACACCAGGCCCAGTACTCGTGTGCATGCCCCAGTGGTCGGCCCTTGTACAGGACAAGATTCCCTCTTGGTAATCCCATATGTGTACGCTCCACGGTATAGCTTCCCTCTTGTTAAACCCGTGTCTTTCCCTTGGCAGTTCTGCTCTGCCAGTCCCTTTAGTACGCTTTCCTCCCTGGGGTAGGACCTACCATGGGGACTTTACATATGTCGCACTGCCCCTCGGGTCAGTCCATATGTGTCCTACCGCACATTACCTCCCTCTTGGGCAGGGTGCGGTCTCCGTAGCGTGTGTGCGCTCTCCCAGTGTAGACAACTAAGCGGGTCGAGCTGATCTGCGGAATTGAGATCCGAAGCCCTCTTCCCCGTGAGGCTCACGTAGGAACAGCAGCTTAGTCCTTCCTCACGTTGGCCTTCCCCTCCATCCCGACTCGGCATGTAGATCTCACTAGCCAATGTTCATTGGTGCGTTTAGTTATACTGGGATGTGATTGGGCTCCCAAGCGAGACCCCATGACGTCAGTCCGACGTAACGTCTCCGTTCCCTCCTTCAGGGAACGGGGGTTACAATAGTAACCTAGACGTTATTGTTTGAAACTTCTCTGGATCTATTATTGGAACTTTGCATGCATCAGGAACTTTGTCTCTCACAGTGAACAATAAACAGGGATCAAATACA
Organism: Rhodeus uyekii; assembly: GCA_037043235.1. Taxonomy (NCBI): domain Eukaryota; kingdom Metazoa; phylum Chordata; class Actinopteri; order Cypriniformes; family Acheilognathidae; genus Rhodeus; species Rhodeus uyekii. The sequence goes on along the minus strand of JAWRVZ010000381.1, from coordinate 17,805 downwards.
GGAAACTTTGAAACTTGTTTTTACCACTACACAACATATGCTCATAATGACAAATGGCTAGATGGTTCTGGTTCTGTCAACACTGCATTGAAATAACACTGCATCTGTCAAGCACATACATTTTAAAATCTTGCTAATTACTTACAAAGCATTAAATGGTTTAGCTTCCCAGTACATGAGCAAGCTCTTAACACACGTTTTCACGTTTTATTGCAAAATTCTGGCCAGTTGATAATAGCTGGAACATCAAAATCATCCACAAGAGGAAGATTGTTTCCTATTCAGTTTCAGTGTAAATCTAGACTAAAAACACATCTCTTCAACCTGGCATACACATAACACGTTATACATAACACATTATACGTTCTATAATTCAAATTAGATTTTAAAAAATCAGTTAAGTTACTGTTAGGCTGCATAAATTAAATCAGACAGATCCAGGACCACTTTCTATTACACCCAATGTACTCGTTACATCATGTTAGGGTCTGTCACATTCATACTAGTAATTTCTTGGTTTTTCTATTTGCCCACATGATCTGTCTCGTGTGCGGGGCATGTTGTTTGATGATTCTAGTCCTGTTTTGGGAATCGGACACCCATGCTCCATGTATTTGTCTTTTGTTCTGAGCGCACAAGATGAGTGTTCGATTATGTGCTCTGTCTTGTGAGTGCATGCAGTTTCGACTTCACTCGAGCTGTGTGCAATCTTGTCCGCATGAGTTGTGTGTAGCACGCGGTTTGTGTTTACATCAGCTGCGTGCTTTCATATAATTGGGTTGTGTGAACACACGGCCTTTGAGTTCTCATTGGCTGCGTTTTTATGTCATGTTTTTGTCTGAGCGCATGGCTTGTCACATGCCATGTGCTCTTCATTTCTATTTGTTCCCCCTCTTCTCCCCCTCACATAAATCTCACTCAAAATCCTTGCAATGTTAAGAGTGTGCCATAAGTGACTATACATGTTTGGTCATGTTTGAAATGTCTCAGTGCGAATGGTACAAAAATCTGATTCCCATAGAACAGGGGTGCCCAAACTTTTTCCTATGGAGGGCCGAAAATCGAACTTGATTGAAAGGCGTGGGCCAAAAGTAAATTTTGTCAGTGTTACACTATTACACTATGGAGAGCAGGAACGTGTGTGATGCGGAGAGGAAGAACGAGGAGCAACAGGTTCCAAAACTGAAACTGTTTATTTAAACTCGGAAACAAAACACTTTAAATATGAACAGAAAACGGCACTTAACTGTGCAAAAACCTGGAGATACACGGGAGCACTAGAAGTAACACAGGTATTGTTCTGGCCTTTTTGAATTGCATCCACACACAAGATCACAGTAACACGGCGAGAGACATGCCTAATGAGAGACATGCAGCTTTTTCAGCAGTTTCTCAAGATTGGGCTGTAGCTGACTTACAGACAAAGACAAGACATCATGTAGGTGAGAGTCAGTTATTTGGCTTCTTAGTTTAGACTTGTTGAAGTTCATCAGACTGAAAGTCTGCTCGCAGAGGTGTGTACTGCCAAACAGAGACAGCATCACTTGTGTCTGCTTACACATCCTTGGGTACCGGTTTGCTGGGACACATTTGTAGAAGTCTGTCAAGGGAAGGGATGTGAACTTTTGTTTTAGTTCTGAATCACACTGAAGCTCAATTAGTTCCATCTGAAGATCATCTCTGACTGCATCCACATTGATGGTGAAGGGTTGAGCAAACAACTCAAAGTCAGCAGTGCTGTGTCTGAAGTCCTCAAAGTGGCTCTCAAACTCCTGGATACGGTTGCTGAGAACAGCATCATGCTCATGGACCTTCTCTTTCACCATGCCTACCTGTCCATAGAAAGAACAGTGCGAGATAAGGACAGGGATGTAAAAAAGGGAGAAAAAATAGAATAAATAACTGAAAAAAGAAGAAAATTATTATTTCATGATAATTTAAGAAACAAGCAAATTTTAAGCAAATTTTATCAGCTTAATGTACAACAAAAATACAAATGCTGACATGACATAAATGTACACTCCACATATAATTCTAAATATAAATAATAATAATAATAATAATAATAATAATAATAATAATAATAATAATATAATTATAATTGCACAAAATATCCTGAATATTACAACTGTAAATGTTACTGTTACCTGCTGAGAGATGTCTTCTGAGCAGCAGTAGTTTTTGTTTGAAGGCTCTGACATGATCAAAAAGCTGGGTGATAATCTGGTCCTTTCTCTGGAGCTGAACATTAAAAATATTGAGCATCTCTGTTACATCCACAAGGAAAGCCAGGTCAGAGAGCCATTTCTTATCAGTGGGCACTTGAATATTCCCTTCCTTGCATTCCTGAAAAACTCTGATCTCATCACGCAGATCAAAAAATCTCCTCAGAACTTTTTCACGGCTGAGCCATCTGACCTCCTGGTGGTACAACACATCACCATATTGCGCATCCATCTCATCCATCAGGTTCTTGAACTGTCGGTGAGAAAGTGCCTTGGAGCGTATATTGCTGGCAATTTTGACTACGTCACGCATTACATCCACAAGCCCGACAGATTTAGCACACAGTTGTTCTTGATGTAAAATGCAGTGGTACTTAAAAACTTTTCCTCCACATTCACTGACTTTCCGAGAGACAAATGCAGTAAGGCAAGATTTCCTCCCTAACATTGCCGGCGCTCCGTCAGTTGTAATGCCGGCCATCTTCTCCCACTTTAATTCATTTCTTTCCAACACTCTCTCAACAGCAAAAAAGAGATAAAACAGCAAAAAATAGATCCTTTAGTAGTACCAGAAAGGGTCTCAATGTCAGCCAGCTCTTGTGTACATCAAAAGTTTAATTTACTCCACGCAAAAATACCAACAGCTGTGTGGATATATCGGTGCTCTCGTCACAGGCTATTTAATAGGCAGAGAATGCACTTGCCTTTGCCTTGATTTGCTCTCCGATGTCTTGAGCCATGTCCTCTATGCGTCAGGTAACAGTATTTCTTGACAGGCTAATTTGTGAGAACATTCGTACCTGAGAAGGACAAATTGCTTCTGCAGCCACTGCAATACATTCCTTTACGAATTCTCCAGTAGCGAAGGCTCTTCCACTTTTAGCAATTAGAGCGGAAATCTGATAACTGGCCCGTGTGGCGCTTTCTTGTGCTGATGAAGGACGCAGCAGCGCGCTCTGTTCAGATTGAGGTGCAGCAAGCAGCTCGTTAGCCTTCTGTTTTCGCGCCTCGCCGCTATACTTTGAGAAAGCTGCAGAATGTTTTGTTTCGTAATGATGACGGATATTGTACTCTTTTAAAACCGCAACAGACTGTTTGCAAACTAGACATCCTGCCTTTGATTTGAATTCTGTGAATAAAAACTCATCTTACTAAACTTTTTTTAAATTTCTCTTGTCTTTGTGCCACTGCATTGATTTCTCCATTATTCTCCATTAATTCGTTGACGTTTATTGACGTTAATGTGGCCGCAACTGAGGCCGCAAAACGTGAATTGCGAAGTGGCGAGGGATTACTGATATATATTTTTTAATTAATTTACATTTACTTTAAACATTTAATATCAGTTTACACTGTTGTAGTTCAACAATAAAACAAACAAAATTGTTATGTCAAATTAGAAATGGCAATCTGTTTCGAAGGTATCCTCCCTCCTCCCCTTTCTCTCCTCGGATGGCACGGCATTAGTTTGGGCATCTCTGCCATAGAAGCAAACCAAAAGGTGTTAAACTTTGAAAAGTTTAGAGATGTTTTGCTTACTGTCAGTGTCCCCTCGCTCAGGGTGTTACATGCAAATTATCTTCTGTTCTCAGTAACCACATTTCCATTGATTAGATTAGATTCAACTTTATTGTAATTACACAAGTACAGGTACAAAGCAACAAAATGCAGTTTAGGTCTAACCAGAAGTGCAATAGTAGCAAGAGCAGGATATATACAATGGTTGAATAAGTGCAGGATATGGATATGTACAAAAAATATATATAGAGAGATGGTTATTACTATAACAAGATTTACAGGTAATATGTACAATGAATATAATATACAGATGGTTATTACTATAACAGATGTATGTGTGCTATAAATATAATATACAGATGTCTCTTACTATACACAGCATTTACAGGTGAATATGTATATAAATATAATATACAGATGTCTCTTACCATAAACAGAATTTTACAGATAGATGTAAACAGTTGTATGTTAGCCTAAGGTAAGCAGTAGATTTAAGGTAGTGCCATAAAGTATGGACAGAAGCTATCTGAAAGGTGTAAAAGTGAAACTGATTGCATATTACAGTTAAAAAGTGTGGTGCAAAATGTATATGTAAACAGTTTGTACTGTAAATAACAGTCGGAGTGGAAATGAGCATGTTCCAGTTAAGGTACAGTACTGTAGTGCAAGGTGCATATGTAAACAGTTGTTACTGTACTAAACAGTCGGCAGTGCAAATTGACATTCCAAAAGTGCAAATAATAGAGTGAGGCAGATGTAGGGGTGAGAGAAGAGTCTATGAGTGTAGCGGGGTCAACAAGGGTTGGAATTCAGTAAAGAGACATCTCTGGGGAAAAAAACTGTTCTTTAGTCTGCCTAGTCCGGAGGCACCTGAAGATACTTTGGTGCCTCTCTTCCTTCTAATAATATGGCACATAGTCTTAGAGTTGAACCTTGACTAACTGTGGCCCAGGTCAGTATGCAGATAGACTGGCTAAACTGATCATCTACTAGCTGTAGAGACTCTTTCGCCTATATATTATCACATAGAGACTGTACCTGTTACAGCTTTCCTGTAGCTCAATCGGTAGAGCATTGGTGCTTATGTAGCAGATTGGCTAATTAAGCAGATTAGCTACTATGGGCGGGCCTTTTGCCTGGTACCATCTATAAAAGGCATGGCTGTAGGCATGGCTGTATGCATCTAGGCAGGTGTCACTTCCTGCATTGATGTCATCTCCATTGACATGGCCTAACATGCACGCTGGATTTGGTCAGGTGAGTTAATGCGGGATTTAACAACATTGTTTGATCTGTGTTTTGAGTAGCACTGCCAATCTGCATTTTGTGACCGTTTGTCCAATCTTAGCGTTCAAGAGAGTGTGGCGTCCTACTATCTTTACAGGAAAAACAATATAAACAAAGTTTGTTTGGCTGAACAGAAGGCCCAAAAGAGCAGCTGAATCAATACAATTGATGAATTTTAAGTGTTAAGTTTCCCCAACTGAGCAAGCCATAGGCGACAGCGGCAAGGAACCAAAACTCCGGCAGGTGACGTAACGAATGAAGAATAGAATGGAGAAAAAACCTTGGGAGAAACCAGGCTCAGTCGGGGGACCAGTTCTCCTCTGGCCAACAGCCAAACAGTACATGATTATTATACAACAATTCAAGTCCAATATGAAGTCCAATTTGGTCCGGTTAGAGATGGGTTCATGATCGTCACAGAGGAGGGTTTAGTAGAGTCACGGTCTCCGCAGACACTTCAGGGCAGTGCTGTGCTCGTGTCCAGGTCCTTCATCTGATCTGGATATGGCCCGGATCCAGCTGACCACGATAACCTCGGAATAAACAGAGACCAATATCAGCGTAGATGCCATTCTTCTTATGATGTATCGAGTACATCAGGTGTTATGGGAATGTTCCTTAATATCTAAATTATGCAGCCTAACAATCATTTTACATGATTTGGATTAAAAATGTATGTATAATGTGTTATGTGTATGCCAGGTTGAAGAGATGTGTTTTTAGTCTACATTTAAACTGACAGAGTGTGTCTGCTTCCCGAACTGTAATAGGAAGACTGTTCCAGAGTTTAGGAGCTAAATAGGAAAAGGATCGACCGCCAGCAGTTGACTTTGATATTCTAGGTATTATAAGCTGGTCAGTATTTTGGGATCGCAATAGACGTGAAGGACTACAATGTGTTAAGAGATCGTTCAAGTACTGTGGAGCTAAACCATTTAATGCTTTGTAAGTAATTAGCAAGATTTTAAAATGTATTCTATGTTTAATAGGAAGCCAGTGCAGGTTTGACAGAACTGGGCTAATATGCTCATACTTCCTGGTTCTAGTAAGAACTCGAGCTGCTGCATTTTGGACCAGCTGGAATTTGTTTATTAAGCGTGCAGGGCAACCACCTAGTAAAGCATTACAATAATCTAGCCTTGAACTCATGAACGCATGAACTAACTTTTCCGCATTTGTCGTAGATAGCATATGTCGCAATTTAGATATATTTTTAAGATGGAAGAACGCCGTTTTACAGATGCTAGAAACATGGCTTTCAAATGAAAGATTGGTATCAAAGAGCACACCCAGGTTTCTAACTGACGACGAAGACTTGACAGAGCAGCCATCGAGTCTTAGGCAGTAGTCTAGATTATTATGTGCTGAACTTTTTGGTCTAATAATTAGAATCTCAGTTTTTTCAGAATTTAGCAGTAGAAAGTTATTAGTCATCCATTTTTTTATATCAGTTATGCATTCTGTTAATTTAGTGAATTTGTTCGTTTCATCAGGATGAGGAGAAATATAGAGCTGAGTATCATCAGCGTAACAATGAAAGCTAATGCCATGCTTCCTAATAACTGCACCCAAAGGAAGCATGTACAGGGTGAAAAGCAAGGGTGGTCCTAGTACTGAACCTTGAGGAACTCCATACTGAACCCGTGACCGATATGACATCTCCTCATTTACTGCTTCAAACTGATAACGGTCAGATAAGTATGACTTGAACCAGGCTAATGCAACTCCACTAATGCCAACATAATTTTCAAGTCTATTCAGAAGGATTTTGTGGTCAATTGTATCGAATGCAGCACTAAGGTCCAGCAACACTAACAGAGAGATACAACCACGATCGGATGACTAGAGCAAATCATTTGTAACTCTAATGAGAGCAGTCTCAGTACTATGATATGGTCTAAATCCTGACTGGAAATCCTCGTAGATGCTGTTTCTTTCTAGAAAGGAACATAGTTGTGAAGATATTGCCTTTTCTAGAATCTTTGACAAGAAAGGTAGATTCGATATCGGCCTGTAATTAACTAATTCTGTAGGATCAAGTTGTGGTTTTTTAATAAGCGGTTTAATTACAGCCAGCTTAAAGGTTTTTGGTACGTATCCTAATGACAAAGAAGAATTAACAATATCAAGAAGAGGATCTATGATTTCTGGAAGCATCTCTTTCAGTAGCTTATTTGGTATTGGGTCTAGCATACATGTTGTTGATTTTGATGATTTAACAAGTTTAGACAATTCTTCCTCCCCAATAGCAATGAAGGAGTGGAATTTTTCTTCAGGGACACTCAAATTTACTGTATTTTGTGATATTGAAGTAGACGGTTGCATGGTTATAATTTTCTCTCTAATATTATGAATTTTGCAAGTAAAGAAGTCCATGAAGTCATTAGTGCTGTACTGATTTAAAGCATCTGGGGTTGAGGCTTTATTTATTGTTAATTTAGTCACTGTATCAAATAAATACCTAGGGTTGTATTTGTTTTCTTCTAAGAGGGTAGAAAAGTAAGTAGATCTAGCTGATCTTAAGGCCTTTCTGAATGCAATAGAGCTGTCTTTCCATGAAATGCGAAAAACCTCCAGCTTAGTTTTTTTCCAGCTGCGCTCCATTTTTCTGGCTGCTCTCTTGAGGGCCCGGGTGTGCTCGTTGTACCACGGTGTTGGACTATTTTCTTTAATCTTTTTTAAGCTTAACAGAGCAACAGTGTCTAAAGTGCTGGAAAAGAGAGAGTTTATAGTTTCTGTTGCAACATCAAGTTCTTCTAGGCTATCTGGGATATTAAGTAGATGAAATTGATCAGGAAAATTATTTATAAAGCTATCTTTTGTGTTAGAAGTGATAGTTCTACTATATTTATTACAGGGAGTTAGTTTTTCGACTTTGGCTAAAGGTAATCTACACGCAACTAAGTAATGATCTGAGATGTCATCGCTCTGCTGCAGAATTTGAACAGTATCAAATGTAGTATCATCAGAAAGTCGTACAGACATGGGGGTTGGGTCTATTTGACAATCAGCCTTTGGAGTAACATCACTTCGAGCTGAAAAGCCACTCCTTAGCAACCAAATAGTTTACCCTAGCAACCATTTAGCCAGACCCATATCTCTGCTTCTAAGCGTCATAGAGACATGGGGGTTGGCTCTATTGACTCATGCTAGCAAACAGGACTTCCTACATGCTACATATGTTAGCAGTGAATAGCTACATGCTAATAGTGCCTAGCTAAGTGTTAGATTATGCTAATAATGCCATAGAAACCACCCAGAACAGCAGCCGCACCAGGCCCGGGGCGGATTTTGCCACTTCGAGCACCACTCACATTTTCTTCAGGAAATGTACATTCTAGTTAGTGGTGCTCGCCTCGAGCACTACTATTACTATCTTACCAAGCCTATAATAATGATGCTGATACCACCAAATTTTCGGCACGCTCCTCCTCCTAGAGCGTTGGTCCCAGACCCATGAATGAGGCGTCAAAACGTGCGGCCGATTGAGGAGAGTGGTGCTCTATCTTTTGTAAGCGATCGGGGGTACGATGGTCGCCCCAGGGGCGAAAAAGCAGCCGAAAAAACGCATAGACAACGCATTGCCACAAACTTTGATGATTAATAACTCGGAGTGAGGAATTTGTAAAAAGATGAAACTCGCCACATTTGTAGAGGCTGGCAGGCTCTGTAAGAACATACCAAAAAATGGGGTAAAAGTTGCACCCCTGGGGTGCTACAGCTGCCCAAACTTGCCCCCATAGACCTCAATGTTATTAGTGGTGCTCGCCTCGAGCACTACTATTACTATCTTACCAAGCCTATAATAATGATGCTGATACTACCAAATTTTTGGCGCGCTCCTCCTCCTAGAGCGTTGGTCCCAGACCCATGAATGAGGCATCAAAACGTGCGGCCGATTGAGGAGAGTGGTGCTCTATCTTTACTAAGCGATTGGGGGTACGATGTTCGCCCCAGGGGCGAAAAAGTACCGAAAAAAAACGCATAGACAATGATTTGAAAAATTCGTTGACTCTCAATAACTCGGAGTGAGGAATTCGTAAAAACATGAAACTCACCACATTTGAAGAGGCTGGCAGCCTCTAAAAGAATATACCACACAATGAGGTAAAAGTTGCACCCCTGGGGTGCTAGAGCTGCCCAAACGTGCCCCATAGACACCAATGGTTTATTAGTGGTGCTCGTTGGCGAGCACTACTATTACTATCTTGCCAAGCCTGAAATGATGATTTTTCGGCGCGCTACTCCTCCTAGAGCGTATGTCCCAGACTCATGAATGAGGCGTCTAAACGTACGGCCTATTGAGGAGAGGTGTGCTATATCATTTGTAAGCGATCGGGGGTACGATGTTCGCCCCAGGGGCGAAAAAGCAGCCGAAAAAACGCATAGACAATGCATTGCCACAAACTTTGATGATTAATAACTCGGAGCGAGGAATTTGTAAAAAGATGAAACTCGCCACATTTGAAGAAGCTGGCAGGCTCTGTAAGAACATACCACACAATGGGGTAAAAGTTCCACCCCTGGGGTGCTAGAGCTGCCCAAACTTGCCCCCATAGACCTCAATGTTATTAGTGGTGCTCGTTGGCGAGCACTACTATTACTATCTTACCAAGCCTATAATAATGATGCTGAAATCTTCGGCGCTGCTGCTCCTAAAGCGTTTGTCCCAGACCCATGAATGAGGCATCAAAACGTGCGGCCGATTGAGGAGAGGGGTGCTCTATCATCACTAAGCGATCAGGGGTACGATGTTCGCCCCAGGGGGCGGAACAAAAAACACCCCCATAGACGTCCCATTGAAACGAAATTTTGACGATTAATAACTCAGAGCGAGGAATTTGTAAAAAGATGAAACTCACCACATTTGAAGAGGCTGGCAGGCTCTGTAAGAACATACCAAAAAATGGGGTAAAAGTTGCACCCCTGGGGTGCTAGAGCTGCCCAAAAATTGACCCCGGTTTATTTTTCTTCTTCTTCTTCTTCTTCTTCTTCTTCTGGACACTTTTTTGGCGCGCTACTCCTCCTAGACGTTTTTTCCTAGACCCATGAATGAGGCATCAAAACGTGCGGCCTATTGAGGACAGGTGTGCTATATCTTTTCTAAGCGATCGGGGGTACGATGTTCGCCCCAGGGGCGAAAAAGCAGCCGAAAAAACGCATTGACTTAACATTGCGACCAACTTTGACGATTAATAACTCGGAGTGAGAAATTTTTAAAAAGATGAAACTCACCACATTTGTAGAGGCTGGCAGGCTCTGTAAGAACATATAAAAAAATGGGGTAAAAGTTGCACCCCTGGGGGGCTAGAGCTGCCCAAACGTGCCCCCATAGACACAATGGAAACGAAAATCCTAGAAGAGTATTTATACGCGGTGCAAACGACTTTGACGATTAATAACTCGGAGCGAGAAATTTGTAAAAAGACGAAACTCGCCACATCTGAAGAGGGTGGCTGGCTCTGTGAGAACATACCACAAAATGGGGTAAAAGTTGCACCCCTGGGGTGCTAGAGCTCCCCAAATTTTTCCCCATTGAAATGAATGGGGAAAACCGTCCCATGAAACACCATCTACTATGTGCATAGGGATTTTGAATTGAACATAGCTCTGCAGCACAGCGTCACAGAGACAAGGGGGAGGGCTCATTTTACTCAGGCGACCAATGAGTGTCTCAGGATCACTGGAGAGCTATTAAGCCACGCCCTAGCAACCATTTAGAGCACCTTAGCAACCCATCCCATAGACTTCCATTCAAATTGATTGACTCCTATCTCTGGATAGAAAAGTCATAGAAATTTGAGGGTGGGCTCGTTTGACTCGGGGCAGCAAACTGCCAATCACCAACGTCTTCAACACTTCCTAGCCACGCCCTAGCAACCATTATGGATCACCTTAGCAACCAAATACAAAGTGAGATATCTTCAGTTCTGATTGTCGTAGAGGCATTCTGGTTGGTTTGTATCGTTCATACTCACAAGGAGCCTTTGGAGGAACATCACTGGCTACTGCCAAGCCACTCCTTAGCAACCAAACAGAGTACCCTAACAACCATTTAGCTAGACCTATATCTCTGCATCAGAAAGTCATAGAGACATGGGGGTTGGGTAAGATTGACAATCAGCCTTTGGAATAACATCACTGGACGCTTGAAGCCATTCCATAGCAACCAAATAGAGTACCCTAGCAACCGTTTAGCCAGACCTATATCTCTGCATCAGAAAGTCATAGAGACATGGGGGTTGGGTAAGATTGACAATCAGCCTTTGGAATAACATCACTGGAAGCTTGAAGCCATTCCATAGCAACCAAATAGAGTACCCTAGCAACCGTTTAGCTAGACCTATATCTCTGCATCAGAAAGTCATAGAGACATGGGGGTTGGGTAAATTTGACAATCAGCCATTGACGTAACATCACTGGCAGCTCGAAGCCACTCCTTAGCAACCAAACAGAGTACCCTAGCAACCGTTTAGCCATACCTATATCTTTGCTTCTGAGCGTCGTACAGACATGGGGGTTGGCTCTATTGACTCATGCTAGCAAACAAGACTTTCAACATGCTACATATGCTAGCAATGAATAGCTACATGCTAATAGTGACTAGCTAAGTGTTATATTATGCTAAGAATGCCATAGAAACCACCTAGAACACCAGCCGCACCTGGCCCGGGGCGGATAGTGCCACTGCGAGCACCACTCACATTTTCTTCAGGAAATGTACATTCTAGTTAGTGGTGCTCGCCTCGAGCACTACTATTACTATCTTACCAAGCCTATAATAAGGATGCTGATACCACCAAATTTTCGGAGCGCTCTTCCTCCTAGAGCGTTGGTCCCAGACCCATGAATGAGGCGTCAAAACGTGCGGCCTATTGAGGAGAGGTGTGCTATATCTTTTGTAAGCGATCGGGGGTACGATGGTCGCCCCAGGGGTGAAAAAGCAGCCGAAAAAACGCATAGACAACGCATTGCCACAAACTTTGATGATTAATAACTCGGAGTGTGAAATTTGTAAAAAGATGAAACTCGCCACATTTGAAGAGGCTGGCAGGCTCTGTAAGAACATACCACACAACGGGGTAAAAGTTGCACCCCTGGGGTGATAGAGCTGCCCAAACTTGCCCCCATAGACCTCAATGTTATTAGTGGTGCTCGCCTCGAGCACTACTATTACTATCTTACCAAGCCTATAATAATGATGGTGATTCCACCGCGCTCCTGTTCCTAGAGCGTTTGTCCCAGACCCATGAATGAGGCGTCACAACGTGCGGCCTATTGAGGAGAGGTGTGCTATATCATTTGTAAGCGATCGGGGGTACGATGTTCGCCCCAGGGGCAAAAAAGCAGCCGAAAAAACGCATAGACAACGCATTGCCACAAACTTTGATGATTAATAACTCAGAGCGAGGAATTTGTAAAAAGATGAAATTCGCCACATTTGAAGAGGCTGGCAGGCTCTGTAAGAACATACCAAACAATGGGGTAAAAGTTGCACCCCTGGGGTGCTACAACTGCCCAAACTTGCCCCCATAGACCTCAATGTTATTTATTATTATTATTCTTCTTCCACTTTTTTTTCGGCGCGCTACTCCTCCAAGGGCGTTTGTCCTAAACCCATGAATGAGGCGTCATAACGTGCTGCCTATTGAGGAGAGGTGTGCTATATCTTTTCTAAGAGATCGGGGGTACGATGTTCGCCCCAGGGGCGAAAAAGGAGCGAAAAAAAACGCATAGACAACGCATTGAAATCAACTTTGACGATTAATATCTCGGAGCGAGAAATTTGTAAAAAGACAAAACTCACCACATTTGAAGAGGCTGGCAGGCTCTGTAAGAACATACCAAAAAATGGGGTATAAGTTGCACCCCTGGGGTGCTAGAGCTGCCCAAACGCGCCCCCATAGACATCAATGAAAACGGAAATCCTAGAAGAGTATTTATACGCGTTGCAAACGACTTTGACGATTGATAACTCGGAGCGAGAAATTTGTAAAAAGACGAAACTCACCACATTTGAAGAGGGTGGATGGCTCTGTGAGAACATAACACAAAATGGGGTAAAAGTTGCACCCCTGGGGTGCTAGAGCCCCCAAACTTTCCCCATTGAAATGAATGGGGAAAACCGTCCCATGAAACACCATCTACTATGTGCATAGGGATTTTGAATTGAACATAACTCTGCAGCACAGCGTCACAGAGACAAGGGGGAGGGCTCATTTTACTCAGGCGACCAATGAGGGTCTCAGGATCACTGGGAAGCTATTAAGCCACGCCCTAGCAACCATTTAGAGCACCTTAGCAACCCATCCCATAGACTTCCATTCAAATTGATTGACTCCTATCTCTGGATAGAAAAGTCATGGAAATTTGAGGGTGGGCTCGTTTGACTCGGGGCAGCAAACTGCCAATCACCAACGTCTTCAACACTTCCTAGCCACGCCCTAGCAACCATTATGGAGCACCTTAGCAACCAAATGCAAAGTGAGACATCTTCAGTTCTGAATGTCGTAGAGGCATTCTGGTTGGTTTATATCGTTTATACTCATAAGGATCCTTTGGAGTGACATCAATGACAAACGCTTAGCCACTCCTTAGCAACCTAACAGAGTACCCTAGCAACCATTTAGCCAGTCCTATATCTCCGCATCAGAAAGTCGTAGAGACATGTGAGTTGGGTCAATTAGACAATCAGCCTTTGGAGTAACATGACTGGCAGGTACCAAGCCACTCCTTAGCAACCAAACAGAGTACACTAGCAACCGTTTAGCCAGACCCATATCTCTGCTTCTGAGTATCGTAGAGACATGGGGGTTGGCTCTATTGGCTCATGCTAGCAAACAGGACTTCCAACATGCTACATATGCTAGCAGTGAATAGCTACATGCTAATAGTGATTAACTAAGTGTTAAATTAAGCTAATAATGCCATAGAAACCCCCCATAACACCTAATAACCACCTAGAAACAGCCCAGGACACCCTAGATGAGCCATAACAACCACCTAGCATAACCCTAGTAACCAACCAGTTAGCCTAGTGACACCTTAGCAACCGCCTAGGAACCACTCTGGTTACCCTAGCAACCACCTAGCAACACCTTAGCAACCACTCTGGTTACCCTAGCAACCACCTAGCAACCACCCCGGTTATCCTAGCAACTGCCTAGCAACCGCCTAGCAACTACTCCAGTTACCCTAGCAACCCCATAGCAACACCCTGGCAACCACTCAGTTTACCCTAGCAACGGCCTAGCAACCACTCTGGTTACCCTATGAACCACATAGCAACACTTTAGCAACCGCCTAGCAACCACCTAGAGACGACTCCGGTTACCCTAGCAACCACCTAGCAACACCCTAGCAACCACCCTGGTTACCCTAGCAACCACCTAGCAACACCCTAGCAACCACCCTGGTTACCCTAGCAACCGCCTAGCAACACCCTAGCAACCACCTAGCGACGACTCTGGTTACCTTAGCAACCACCTAGCAACACCCTAGCAACCAACCCAGTTACCCTAGCAACCACCTAGCAACACCTTAGCAACCACCCCAGTTACCCTAGCAACCGCATAGCAACACCTTAGCAACCACTCTGGTTACCCTGGCAACCGCCTAGCAACCACTATGGTTACCCTAGCAACCGCTTAGCAACCACCTAGCAACCATTCCGGTTACCCTAGCAACCGCCTAGCAACATCCTATTTACCACCTAGGTTTCCCTAGCAACAGCCTAGCAACCACTCTGCTTACCATAGCAACCGCATCGGTTACCCTAGCAACCACCTAGCAACACCCTAGCAACCACCTCAATATATATATATATATATATATATATATATATATATAGGAATGAAACAAAAACTAATATATACTAATATATACTAATATATATATATATATATATATATATATATATATATATATATATATATATATATATATATATATATATATATATATATATATATATAGTTTTTGTTTCATTCCTATGGATGAAATAACATCTAAATTGTGTTATATATTTTTTATTTAGATATGTCATTTCAAATGTGACCGAATAGCAAAAAAATTACTACACTTCTGAATTCCCATGATTTTTTTAGATAAAAAATGCAGGGAGTTATTATGACTGACAAAGAAGAGATGTCTAATTACTAAACATATCACTTTGACTTTTATCTTTTAATGCCAACTTAAATTAATGCAAAATATGGTAATATAAATTAACATTAATATGATTAATTACTACTTTATTTGCTGCTTTTCATAGTCACTGAAGTCTGGGAAATTGAGTCTTCGTGAAGATGTGATTTCATTGGTCACGCAATAAATGCCTGCTGTTGATTGGCTACAGTTTGAATGAGAGGGAGCTGACGCGTTTCAATCGTCCCACTCTATTCTGAACAGGTAAGAAAGATGGATTCCTAACTATTTGCTGCTGTATGATGTTGACCATATCTCAGTATTTTAATGAAATGTTGACAATGTTATTCTTATCATGATACGAGGTGTAGTTTATGTCGCGTTTTGTGTTTTGAATGCGATCTGTGTTGTGCATTTCAACCAACGATAGGCCTTAATGTTGAGCTGTGGATGCTATGCGGTTACACTGAGGTGAATGTGCTCACGTGTTTAGGTTGGAAATTCTCTCTGATAAAGTTCCCTCAATCATAAACGAGAACGTGCAGCCGTGATGTTTTGTAAGCAGTTGATTATGCAGTGTTAATGGCATTGTTGGTTGAATTTGTCTTTTGTACAAGAGCGTTTTCTCAATCTGATGGTTCGCACGTGGTGATCTGATTCCCCTCACGTGCTGGTTAGTTCGATGTGTGCGTGAACCGATTCAGCGCGCTATGTCAATTTTAATGTGTAAGTGGAGCATAAACGAGAAAGTATGTTGAATATAGCTCTGTATTTTAATGAAATGTAAACAATATTGTTCTTATGCTACGAGGAGAAGTTTATATCGTGGTTTGGCATCATTGAAGCTGTTTGTATCTCTGTAAAGATGTTACTACGTTTGATACTATGATTTGACGTCCAGCCAATGTGTGTGTGATGATGTTGTGTGTTTGATGGGTATCATGTTATTTGGTTTTGATATTTGCACTGTTTAGCTCGCAATACATGAGGATACAGCCGTGATGATATTTTTGTGACCATGAAGAAGATAATATTACAATTATGGTGCTATATCGTCTATTTTAAATGCTTGTTTATTGATGCATTGATATTACTGTTAAAAATGTCGAATGCGGATTTATAGTTAGACAAATCGTAGACTTTATTGATTTTTCTTTTTCTGCAATGTGCTTTTCAACCTCAGGCCTTTGAGTTGCAGGTGCGCTGCTTTTCTCCTGAGGTGATGAATGATGAACGGGCTGACTCATAGATTAGAAATCCTCATTAACAAATCTCAATCATAAACGAGAAAACTGCTTTCAAACTTAAAAGCTGCACTGATTATACAGTGTTAATGGCATTGTTGGTTGAATTTGTCGCTTGTACAAGAGCGTTTTCACAATCTGATGGCTCGCAAGTGGTGATCTGATTCACCACACGTGCTGGTTAGTTCAATGTGTGAGTGAACCGATTCAGCGCGCTGTGTCAATTTGAATGTGTAAGTGAAGCATAAACGAGAAAGTGATGTTGAATATAGCTCAGTATTTTAATGAAATGTGAACAATATTATTCGTATGATACGAGAAGTAGTTTATATCGTGGTTTGGCGTCATTAAAGCTGTTTTTATCTCTGTAAAGATGTTACTGTGATTTGACGTCTACATCCAGCCAAATGTATAGTTTGTGTACGACTATGTTGTGTGTTTGGGTATTATTTGATTTGGTTTTGATATTTGCACTGTTTAGCTAGCATTACATGAGGATACAGCCGTGATGCTGTTTTATGTGACTATGAACAAGATACTCTTATAACTATGGTGCTATATCCGTCTATTTTACATGCATGTAGCTATATGGATGCATAGATATTAGTTAATGTCGAATGCGGATTTATAGTTAGACCAATCATAGACGATTTTTTTTTCTGCAATGTGCTTTTAAACCAATGATAGGCCTTTGTCGAGCTGCAGGTGCGACTCATTTCTGCTGAGGTGATGAACGTGCTGACTCGTATAGGTTAGAAATCCTCATTAACAGTTATCTCAATCATAAACAAGAAAGTACAGCTAAGCAGTTGATTATGCTGGTAGATGGCTTTGTTGGCTGAATTTGTCTTTTGTACAAGAGCGTTCTGTCAGTTTGAATGTTTAACTGAACCGATTCGGTGAGCGTTCTGTCAGTTTGAATGTTTAACCGAACCGATTCGGTGAGTGTTCTGTCAGTTTGAATGTTTAACTGAACCATAAATGAGTGCAGTTGATTATGCAGTGTTGTCGTTTGTACAAGAGCATTTCCAGAATCTGATGGCTCGCGAGTTTTGGTTGAGTATTAAAGAGTGATGGAGAGACATTAATATGATCCTTTGTATGTAACGCTTATGTATTCAAAACACTTAAAGTAACATGTATCAATAAAGAATATCATATTTTAATCATTATATACATATTGTTATACGGGTCATTATACGAAACTGTGCCATTTTGTGTCCCTCAGGAAAAAAAGCTAAAAAAACAAATAATTTTTTTTTATAATTTAAATTCCTTTATGTCTTGTAATATAACAATAAATTAATTTCTGTTGCTTTTATTTTTAGAGGATTTTAATCACATTTTTGACCAAAGCATCTTTCAGAAATGTTGAAAATGGCCTG